>OY987246.1:25159689-25440095 GCA_963920765.1 Ulota crispa | reverse complement strand
AATCACAATTATGCAGTAGTCTCTAAAACCAAAAATATCCTTGTTCTTTCAAACTTACAAACAAATATCAAAATACAAACTTTTATTTAAACTTTTATGTTTTTTGTTTTTACAAGATGATATTATTTCTCCAATTAAAATGCAAAACTCAAGAAAAGCCTTTCTTCAAACAAAATACAACCAAAATTTTGTGTTAATAAGATTAAAATTGATATTCAAATGAATCACAATTATATGTACCAATACGACTTGAGAAGAAATATGATGCAAATTTCTCATTATTCTTTATGAGAGAAAGGGCCAAGAAGGGAGTAGTTTGGAAGGCCGTGGCCATTTACATATGAAATCTAATTGATAGATATGAGAGCCCTCTTCCCCTCAAGGCTTTGCTAAGCAAGGAGAGATTGTAAAGACAGCTGAAGGTAGAGAGAGATGATCGTAGAAAAAGAAGAAATAGGGCATGCATACAAGTAGAGATTTTCAAGGGCAATAAATCAATAATGACCACTTTAACCCCTCAACGTCCAAGTGGACCCTCGGGGGCCAAAGTGGGATTCCAGGCATCTATTTACGGCCAAACTACTTTGTGTGATTAAATGTAATATTTATGGAAGATGGGGAATTTAAAGATCTATGCGGACATCTCATCTTTTCTTCATTCCAAAATTTATTGAAGAAGTTAAAAATGAATTTTTGGAAATTAGGGGAGGGTAGGCAGCCCAAAAACTTTTTAGAAAATTGTAATTTTTTAAAATTAAGAAAGCAAAATAGGTTCTTTAGGCCTATATATACATGGGAGGCTTTGAATCATTCAATTTTGATAGATGAGATGAAAGTTATGAGAAGTTTTGGTTTGTCGGTAGGTGTGGTTTTGAGCCCTAAATAACTTATTTTGCATTCTTATTCTAAAAAATTGCAATTTTTAAAGAAGTTTTTAGGTTGCCTACCCTCCCTTGGTTTCCAAAAATTCATTTTTAACTTCTTCAGTAAATGTTGGAATGAAGAAAAAATAGATGCCCAAGCATATCTTTGAATTCCCCATCTTCCATAAATGTTTCAAAAATTCACACAAAGTAATTTGGCCATAAGTACATGCCCAAAATCTCACTTGACCCCCGAGGGGCCACTTGGGCCTGTAGGGGTTAATATTTCAAATGATTTAATGAAACTGTTTTGAAATCCTAACATCTTTGTTCTCAAAAAAAATTAGTATGAAAAATGAGTTTCAAGGGGGTTTCAAAATTGCTCCCATCGCTATTTCGAACTTTCAAACTATCTCACTCTTCCTTGAGTCACTTGTCCTCTCCCAACTAGTCTTTTCTTTATTTTGTCAAACCACTTTGTCTCTTTAAATATCAATGAACGCCTGAGCTCAATGAGCCCATTGTAATCATTTAAACCAAAAAATCTCATCCTATCTTCTATAGGGGGCAATATGAAAATTTATGATTTATGAAACTTCAAAAGTTTTCTAAATAACTTGCAATACATGTTAGACTTTACTAGTATATTTCTTGACCAAATACACAATTAAAATTCCAAAATATTATTTAAAAAAATTCAATATACCTATACCATTAAGTTGTATTTATAATGGTGAAGTGTAGCTTAGCATAAAAGTAGGAAATGCATAAATAGTCCACCACTTGAAAACGCGTTATAGTCCAAGCCATTTAGCCAACAAAGCACTTATTGGTACCAGTTTTTTTGATGTACAAATGTTATTTGTTTAAGAGAGGAGAAACTATAAGGCATCACAGGTACAAACTTTGAAAAGTCATTAGTTCATTCACAAAAATGAAAAGAACACAGTAAGTTTGGAACTTTTCCTTGAAGGAAAGTATTATATATCTAAAGTAGAATGTTCAAGGAATCCAACCGTACAACCAAAAGATTGCTGTAGTGAATTAGGACAGCTAAGTACGGAGTTCTACAACTACAATGAACAAGTGCTGAACATTTGAAGCCAAACCAGGGAAAGTTAGATGTAAGAGTTGTAAACCCAGAGGAGTCCAAAAGTAAGTTCTGTTTATGTACCAGGTGTGAAGCAAGTGAGTAATTTTCTGCCTGCCAAAGGAATTGGAAGTGGAAGTGGAAGGGGCCCAGGGGAGAGTGGAGAGTGGAGAAGTACGTCGGGCACAGAGGGCAGGGGGAGGGGGAGGGGGAGGGGGAGGGGGAGGGGGTTGGCAAGCAGAGGGTGAGGGGTCACGTCATGCAAGGCTGACAGGGCCTGGTGTCCGTCACTCCCGCAGTCCCTCCTGGGGGGGATATGATATCACCCCAAGAGTATGAGTGCAATACTTACTGCAGTAACATTATACCAGCAGCGCCAGGGCCGGACTGAGGCATGCCAGTTACCAACAGCCATCAAGTTACTTACACCCATCATGTGGGGGGGGGGGGGGGGCTGGGCCTGGGCCTGGGCAGGGCAGGGGGTGTAAAGTAAAGACCGTACTGGGATTCTGGTTATGGGAATGCAGCTGCCTGTGTAACAGCCCTCCGGCTGGGAGCTAGGTGACCGCGCTCTAAGCTTAGGGGGGGGGGGCCGCCCTCTGATGTTACTGAGTGTTGTCCATCATGCTCATCATGTTCCCATGCATTTGAGCTGAGGTGAGCTGCCCTGCCTTGCTCTACGAGGCTTGAGAGTTTGAGACCTCTCAAGGATGGGCATGATGAAACTCGAGGAAGGACTACTACTATTACTGCTGCCTGTCTAGGGTTTCATAAGTTTCGTGCCCACACTCCACAGTGCAGAGCTACTCACACTAACTTAGTATTCTGCATTACCTGCTTGGCTGGAGCTGCGATGATATTTCCTTCACATGTTGATGGCCTTCTTAATGCAGTGTGTTCAAGCTCTCTCAAGCCCCCTATGCCCTATGGCACCCCTGCATTCAATGTGAAGCATGCTCCTTCAATATTTTGTACGGCGTGCTTGTACCTGTACATTCAGCTAGAGCACACTCCCAGTCTCACACTGTACTGTACCTGCCCTTGGGCTCATACCTTTGTTAGAGCAGCCTCACTTGAGGCGAACACATGAATCCCCCACCAGGTACCAGGCCCCCACCCGCGCATGGGCTCGTGGGCTGTGAGGGCCTTTAAGCTGCGCCCTGTTCACATTTCTAAGCAACCCAATGAAGAGCTCTTTTCGGCAACTGAGCAACTCTAAGTTTGGTTGATGGTGAAATCTCCTTGAACTTAACAACAAGTGGAGCCCCTGGAAGAAATGGCTGGTTGAACTTGCAAAATCTATATGAGTTGGGCAAGAGGAATCGAGGAATGTCACAAGTGGCATGCAATGTTTTGTTCTTACCACTTTGTCACTTGTCACAACAACACTTAACATGAAAAGGAGTTAAACAAGGTTGAAAAGGTGCAAGGGTTAATAATTGTGATCTAATAATTTTCATGTAATAAGGCAAGGGCAGATGTAAACCACATTCTTTGCAAAACAATATTCTTGTCAGATTTGTGTCTAAGCATGTAAGTTATTGAGGAAATTAAAAACTTACAAAATACTACGGAGTAATCAACTTGCAATGATTGATAACAATGTAAATCAAAAGTATTGGCATATGGATTGAATTAGACAAGACAAGTCACGTGCTTCTAAAATTTGAAGGTGATCTAATGCTAACATACTTGAAGTTAATACAAATATGCAATTATACATTTATTAAGTTTTTGTGGTATTGTTTTCATCACTCAATGTAAAGCAATAACTGTATCAAAGATTTTCATAATTAGTCACTTGATAATGATATTGAGTGGATTATAGCCTTATTGGGTTATTTAAACATTTGCAGTATACAAGCAAAGTTGTAAACTATATGAAATCACATTCTAAACATGAACTATAGGTTAAAGTTAGTTTAGGCCTTGACGTTTTACAAGATGAATTCGTTGATATTTATAGTAATTGGCTGTGAGATCTTTCTAGGTTAAAGATGCCAAGACATTTATTTAAGTAACACACTTCTTTGAGTTTTATATAGTGACACAACAAACTTTTAAGGTACTTTGATGTGTTTAAAAATTTTCCACCAATCTATTTACTATTTTATTTAACTATTTTGATAATTTTTTATGTAGATCAAAAAGCTCTTTCTTAAACTATTATTATTTATGTTACCTAACAGAAAGATGATGTAACAAAATGCCATTCTTGACTTGCCCTATTGGCTTTTGAAAATAAAACAATCTTCCATTAAACACATTTTATATCAAATTTAGTAATTAGTACCATCTACCAACTTGCTTAATGTGTTCAGACTTCAGATACCCCAAAAAAATTATAAAACAAAAGAAATTGAAAAAATTTCAGAAAAATAGTAAATCCAATAGGTGATTTTGATAGAAGCAGCATTTTAAATATAATAATTTATTTTTATAAAGAATATGCTGTTGGCCTAAAATTCTTCAACCTCAAAAGATATCATGTATGTGTACTGTATAGCATAGAACAAGAAAGCCTTCAAAACTTGTTCACTGAAACATTAAAGAAACACAAAAAGCTGCTTGCAAAGTAATTGAGATTTGTAGAAGCTTTATTAACCCTTTAAAGACCACACACATTTTCCCAAAATCCACTAGAAACGGGGGCAGTAAGATTAGATGTGCATTTGAATCAAATATGGACCCAATTTGAATAATCCAACTATACAAATGTGAAGAGCACCTTGTTTGTTGCAATGCATCAAAATTTCAACTAGATCTACCGCTAGAGGTGAAATATTATAATGATTGAGTTAGCCATATATGGAAAATTTGTAGTTTTTCATGCTTGTGTGGTTTTGAATGTTAGTGCTTCATGCATTGAGAAGAGCCTTACATTTCTAGAAAGTAGAGTTTCCCTACTTTCCAACAAGACTAGTTTCACTCAAAATAGACAAAAATAACAATCACAAGGTGTAGCTAAGTGGACAAAAAGGGTCAAAAATCCCATTTTCTTTGCTACCCTAAAACGGTTCTACAAGAAATTTGATAATTGTTACAAAAAATCTAATCGGTGAAAGCAATCAAGAATTGGCCTTAAATGTAGGATGAACTTTTTTTTAAGATAAATTGATAGCATCATCTCAATGGATTCTCAAATAGTACAATTGTACAACTATCTTATAGAGAAACAATACAAGCATATTTCTTGAGCAATTTGAAGTTTTTAAAGATTGCACAATTGAAATAAGGCATTCTTCTTGGATGTTTGATGTATTGTGTTGTTGCTTTGATCCATCTTTGACCAAATATGGATATGTATTTTGAGGCCATGATTTATAAACACCATTATTTATCAACTCCCATGTCTGATTCTATTGTTGTTTTTTGGGTTGGATGCAAAATTCTTGTGATCACAAGCATTCTTCAAGATCATTTTCCAAATTGTTGAGTGATTTTAATGTAAAGGCCAAAAACCACTCTCCCAAACCAAAATATGGTTTGGTGGTCTCTAAAGGGTTAACCCCAAAAGGATTGAGCAATGTTTTTTTGTTTTGGCAGCATAGCAACTTTGAGTATGCTAGTACTTATAATATAATGTATGTTTTCACACAAAAATTGAAGGATGTGCGTTCAACTATTCAAGGAGTAACTTGCCAATGTAACAATTTCCAAATCATTTTGATTAAGAAAAAAAATGTTGGAATATGTACTTTTGCTTGTAAGTCACGCTAGACGGGAAAACTTTTCTATGATGCACTCAAAATTTCAAGATCTTGCCCAAAGGTTGAGGTACAAATATGTTTCCTTGTCAAACCTTGACCCAGCCTCATTCTAGAAAGTCATTTATTTTTGCTAAATGCCCTTTCTTTTTACTACAAGAAAATGCTGACAATTTGGTCATTTTTTGTAGATTTGGATGTGTATTTGGACTTTTTTTTGTCATTTTAGGCAGGTTTAGTCATTTTGGGCTCTATTTTCTTGTAGTGTTCACCTTTGTTAGAGTTGATCAAGCTTGTCAAAGCCACAATTTTTGGTTATTTCCATTTCTTTCTCCTTCTTTTAAATTAACTAAAATCAAAAACTCTAGTTTTCACATTTTGAAAAGATTATTGTATATGGAAGTTTAAAAATTGTTGAAAAACTAGCTTTGTATGAAAATTTTCTTGAAGCTAGTTTTGTACGCTAATTTTTTACTCCATGTTCCCTAGTTTGAAATGTTATGAAATTTTGTAGGCATGCAACTAGCTCTATAATGAAAATCAATCTGAAAAATTACAAGAAAAAAAGTGAAATCTAATGGTGCAAAAGCCTCCTTGAATTAGAACTACCCAGAATGTGAATGCCGCTCAAAAAAACTATTTCTCACCTCAAACCTTATAACCTCACAATATGTGCAATAAATATCTTTTGTATGTTTACAACATCATAATAAAATAGTCTAGTACTAGATCCTACGGTAAATTGCACCAAATTTTCATTTTCATTTTTTTCTCATTTGCTATAACATCAACCCAATTGGAGTGCTTTTTTTGGTGAAACATAGTCATAGTATTTTAGGGGTCAATCAATTGAAAAATATTTATAATTACAATAGCAAATCATAGTGTCCAAATTTATAGATTGTTCTCTAGGATATGGTTCTAAAAAATGTAATTCATCCAAACGTGTGGTTCTAGGAGGTGCTTGCAAGGGATGGAACATAAGGACCATTGTCCCTTCGGGGGACAGGTTGGACTTTGGGCATGTACCTATGGCTAAACTACTTTGTGTGATTTTTTGAAACTTTCATTGAAGGTGGGGAATTCAAAGATCTATGTGGGTATTTAAATTTTTATTCATTCCTACATTTGATGAAGAAGTTATGCATGAATTTATGAAAAGTTGGGGAGGACTGCCCATCCGGGTAGCCCAAAAACTTTTTTCAAAATTGTATTTTTAAAAAGTAAAAGTTTGAAATTGGTTCTTTAGATTTTTTTATAGGTGAGAAGCTTTGAGTCATTCAATTTCAATCAATGATATGAAAGTTATGAGGAGTTTTTGTTTGTGGGCAATTATGGATTCTCCACTCTAAAATAAACTTTGAAATTCTTTATTTTACTCAATTTTCAATATTTTTGAAAAAACAAATAAACCAAAGGAAGTGGATTGTTTATCACAACATTATAACCGTTGGGATTTGCACTTTTCATTTCAATTATTAAATTCTTATCTTTTTAGTGTTTTGACTTTTTCTCTACTTCTTTTTACTTATTGATTTTTCCCATGTGTTGTGTAGTTCCAATTGATTTGAAAATTCTCCCACACATACCTAACTTGATCTACTACATGGAAAAAATAAAGCTCAACTTTGGGTAGAGCAATTTTTTTGTTATAAGAGTGGTCAAAGGGTTCTGAAATTTTTGGGCAGCATGAAAAAAAACTTTCTTTTCACTTTAGTTGTAAATATCTCACTCCTCTCCATGTGGAATGAGTTGATTTTTTGAAGTGGCAGTTTTTACTGATTTTGGCAAAAAAAAAAAGGGCTTGGTCCACCAACAGTGGTGTTCAAGAATGCTTCTGTATTTCAAAGTGAAGTGTCGATGAGTGGGTGTAAGAGATTTTTAATTTTATATTCCAAAAAAACAAAGCTCAAATTTTATTCCTTTAAATTTTAAAATTGATAGGGTGTGAAAATTTCTTTAAAAAAATGAAAAAGTGGAGTAACTTAGTATACTCAATACTTGGGCGCAAAGCTGAGCAAGGTAGAAAGTGTGGGGAGGGGGACTAGGGAGGGCAATAAAATGATAAGTTAGGGGCCTATGTAACAAATGGGGGGGGGGGGGGGGGGGGGGGTGCAAAGCACTGTCACAAGGCCGCTGCCAAGCTTGGTAGGGAGGCATGAATTGGAGAGTGAAGATGCGCTGACACAGTCATTCCCCATATATATATATATATGTATGTATGTATATATGTATGTATGTATATATGTATATATGTATATATATATAGGAAATTATTACAACAACACCTTAAATTGTTAACGGGACACCCCCTATGAGCATGAAATGTGATTTTTAATGCTAATTTTTTTATTGAATCAAAAGATTTGTTTCACCTTTATCATTCTAAAGCTATACTAATAAAAAATAGATGTGTTTAAATTTGAAACAAAAAATAAAAGACTTTTGAGTTACTTATAGCAAAAATACATCAAAAATTAGGATTAGTGCAATATTATTGCAACAAAAATTTGTATTTGTCATGTTTTCTTTCAAGGAGGTAGTAATGCCATGATTGAATGAATAATGGACCACTTGATTAAATCAAAAATAGCACCAAATGATCAAATTTCATGCTCACAGGGGGTGTCCCGTTAGCAATTTAGGGTGTCGCTGTAGTAATTCCCTATATATATATATATATATATATATATATATATATATATCGGGAATTGTTAAAGTCACACCCAAAATTGCTAATGCCACACTTTTATGAGCTTGAAATGTGAGGATTTAGTACTATTTTTTTTATAATTCAAGTGGTCCATCATTCATTCAATTAGGACATTACCATCTCTTTGAAAAACAAGAGAACAAATACAAAATTTTGTCAAACTTTTATTGCATTATTGCTATTTTGATGTATTTTTGCTTTAAGTAATTCAAAAGTCCTATATTTTTAGTTTCTAATTCAACCACCTCCATTTTTTTTGAATATAGCCTTAGAATGATAGAGGTGTAACAAATTTTTTAATCCAAATAAAAAAAAATCAGCATAAAAATATCATATTTCATGCTCAAAACACACTTTGGGGTGTGGTATTAGCAATTTTGGGTGTGGCTTTAATAATCCCCTATATATATAGGGAATTGATATGTGTACACACCCTTTGAACTACTGTACCACACCCCAGGGTATTAGATTCTACCTTCAAATAGTTGAACTTGAGAATTTGGAATTCAAATTTGGACTTAGAAACCATGATTTAGTCTAGAACCATAAAAAAAAGTTGCAATGCAACAACACCCAATGAAAAAGTTTTAGGGAGAAAAATTTTACTTTTACTTTTGTTTGTAAAAACAAATAAGCTTTTTCATTGGGTGTTGTTGAATTGCAACTTTGTATGGTTCTAAACTAAATCGTGGTCTCTAAGTCGAAATCTGAATTCAAAATTCTCAAATTCAGCTTTTTGATGATAGATATCTAAAATTTACCACAAGGGTGTAGTACAATAGTTCAAAGGGTGTGGTACACATATCAATTCCCATATATATATTGGAAGAAGTTGTGGTCTACAGTCAGCATCAATGTTCAGTTTGAATGTTTTTCATACTTATTCCAATTATTTTTGGTGGAAGTGAAAGTGCAAGCATATTTGCTGCACTCTAAAAAGTGTGTTTAAAAGCGTCATTGAAAAGCCTATGACTAGTTGTCACTTTGGAAAAATAGGAAATAAGTTGAAAATAAAGTCAAGATCTCCCTTGTAGGTAGTGAGGGACCTTGTATAAAAAAATCATCATCTTATAAAATCCAAATGTGTTTTTGCTCTAATTTCACTTGGAATATCTCTCTTATAGGAATCAATATTTACTCACTTTTGTATTCTTTTTAGTTAATAAGTGGATGCTAAAATCTCCCCTTGTGTCAAGTTGTAGCTCTTTGACTGTTCTATTGCAGGCTCATTTGTGAAATTGTATTCACAAATTTGGAAGGAGAGTCATCAGATTTGCAATAATAACAAAGTCAACAATAAACACTAAATCATCATAAGTCGTTATTTCCAATTTTGTACACAACAAGTGCCAGTTTGGCTTAACAAGTTTTGAGCAATTGCAAAGAAAAAAAGTAAATTCCCTACTCATCCATATTCAATCACAAATATCTTAACATCAGCATGTGTTTTTTGAAATTTATTTAGTAGCACCATTGAGATACTTTGAAGTTCAAGATCTTACAATTATAATTTTGTTTAAATGTTTGATAATTATCTTACAACTACAATTCAGAAACTTCCAAAATGTTTTCTTGAAACAAGAAAAGTAGCCTTGGGAATTTAACCCTTAAAGGAGTGAGCTACTATAATACATACTATGTACGCTAATGTATAACTAGCATTTGCTACCAATAAAAAGTTTTAATTTGGGATCTTGGCTACCTCACTAGAACAACATTGATCTATATTCTAACTTCTTTGTTGATCTCAAATATAATAAATGTGGATGCACTCCAAATACAAAAAAAAAACCCCGTATTCTACTGGTCGCAAAGGGCTGCTTTGCTCTTTACGGGTTAAGGGAACCCTTATCCCTAAATTTGGGACCTATGACCACTTAGTTAAACACTGTATTCTCCCCTTTAGCAACTACTTCTGAATGATTGTTCGTTTTCTTTTTTCTTTTTGAAGAACCAAACACCGTGTTTCTATAGATCTTAAAAATATTTTGACTTTTTGTGAACCTAAAATAAGCTAATTCTCTTTCGGAAAATTCGTTGTAGGTTTACTTTATAGTGTAGAACGTCATGGTACAAACCAAATTTTCATACAATATTATAGTTAGAAAGATTGAAAGATCGTGGTTGTGGACTTGTGGCAGTAAGGTATGTACACCTATGAGCGTGAGTGTCCCCATAATAGTCACCTCTAAAATCTTGAAAAATCTGTGGAAGTGAATAGATGTAATGACAAGGATGTATAACATGTGAACATGAAATCTTGAAAGTGGTTATGGGTGCAATGGCAATTTGCTCTTTAAAAATTCACAACTTATTCTCACAATATCCAAATAATACATTTGAAAGTGCAAACTTATTATTTTTTTGTTCCTAATAAGATCCTATAATTTGCTAGCTGCTTATTGATACTCATCATGTTCAAAACCCTTAGTTTGACGCTTATGGGTGTACATACCTTAATATATTTAGTTTTAGGGATTTTCCAAAGATTCAAATTGGAATAGAAAGTAGAGTTTATGACCTTTGTTTTTTTAATTGGTCTCAAATTCAATGTATATAATTTCTATGTTTTACATTTAGAGTAAGAGTACAAATATAAAAAGGGAACTGCTAAAGTCACACCCAAAATTGCTAAACCACACCCTCATAAGCATGTATTTTGCAAATTGAAAGCTACTTGTTTAATTCAAGTAGTCCATCATTCATTCAATCAAGGCATTACCACCTTCTTGAAAAAAAGAAAAACTAATAATTTTTTTGTTGAACTTTTATTGCACCATTGCTATTTTTTTGATGTATTCTTGTTTTAAACATTTTAGAAGTCCTTTTTTTTCAGTTTCAAATTCAAGCACCTCCAATCTTTTTTGAATATAACGTTAGAATGATAAAGATGAAACAATTTTTTTGATCCAAACTTAAAAATTGAATATTGAATTCTCATAACTCATGCTCAAAGCACACCTCAAGGAGTGACATTAACAGTTTTGGGAGTGGCTTTAGTAATTCCCAAAAAATACACAAAAAAGGCTTTTTTTTGGTGATCTATTTATAAAGATTTGTTTTCGTATAAAAATTAATATACATCACAATTTAGCAAATCTCAACACCATTCAAGCAACGCCACTCAAGAAAATGCCAAAGCAAGGATTAAATGGATATTGTTGAATTATTGTGAGTGAGCAGTATTCAGAAGTCACCCAATTGGCACATAATGACTATGCTTACAATTAGGGGTTCACCCCTGAGAGTCAGAAAGGATGTTTTTTGGATCCGGATTCTAGGAATACTTTAATCATCAAACTTTATAATTTCCATATCTGTATGGTGGATTTCTACACAAATTGTAGATTTGCACTTTTCAAGAAGTTGCCAACAAATTTCTACGGTGGATTTTGAATTGTTGCTTAAACTCCAAGTTATTCCATTTAGTTTACAAGGCTCTCCCAAATTTGCTGTTTTATTTGTGATGCTTAGGGGTTAAACAACATACTCAACCAAGAAGGTCAAATGTTCACACACTCTTTTATTGTGCAAGAATGCCACTTAGTTGTGGTAACTTAGGCGTGAGATCTTCAATTCATTTAGATGCGGATCATATAAGAGACAAGAATTGATATGTGTACCACACACCCTTTGAACTATTGTACTTGGAGTAAGTTTTAGATTTCTACCTTCAAAAAGCTGAATTTGAGAATATGGAATTCAAGATTGGACTAAGACACCATGATTTAGTCTAGAACCATAAAAAAAGTTGCAATTCAACACCCAATGAAAAAGCTTATTTTTTTTTACAAACAAAAGTAAAAATAACATTTTTATCCTCAACTAAACTTTTTCATTGAGAGTTGTTGAATTGCAACTTTTTATATGATTCTAGACTATATCATGGTCTCTAAGTTCAAATCTAAATTCTAAATTCTCAAATTCAGTTTTTTGATGATAGAAATCTACTGCCTGTGGTACAGTAGTTTAAAGAGTGTAGTACACATATCAGTTCCCATAAGAAATTTATTTGCAACACCAAATTCTTTCATACTTGCATGCAATGTGCATAAAAATTACAACTGATTGTTTGATTCTTGCCCAAGTTTCAAATGAAATTTCCATGTGAATTTTTTTGTCTTTATTGTGATTGGTCATACGTCCATGTCTGGCCTCTTAATCTTTGTGTAATTATTGAGATGCCCTCATTCGGACCTAAAATGTCGATTTATGGCTTAAGTTTATATGGAAACACCCCATAGATATTTTCATTCATGTTTCCACGTAAGACTTCGCACCACTCTCGTCATGGGCATTGGGCACAGTTCTTCATCGTACCTCCCACCACCAAAAAAGCTTCCATGCTTTTCAGAATCGTACACATTACAATGTTTTTTATTGTATTTTTACTGTAGGATAAGTAGTTATTTGAAAGTTTTCTAGTAGGTCAAGGCTCAGTTTCTTAGTCAAATCCCAGATCCCGTTATCAATATTGCCTTTATAGAAATATTGCTATAATTTACATTTTTACTGTGAAACTGTCAAAAACAAATAAAAACAAAAAACGAAGATCAAATGAAACCAATGGTTTTGTTTGAGATGTAACGATATTTTTGATTTAGCAACCAAATATTGAATTTTGTAAGCTTGTAATAAAACCTAAGAGCATCATCAATGCGTACACTTGGAGATGGGCCTACATTTTGCTTGGTGGGGTCATTTTAGCAAGAAGTTTTGGGTTTTCTAAGGCTCCAACGTAGCCACCAGAATGGAAATGCTGGACATGACTCTGTTAAAACCACCTATTGGAGCAACATATTGTCTTGTTTTCCCGTGCCCTAGTTAGTTTTTCCAATGAGCACTACATTTGTTAACAAGGTGACACGTTGCTTGTGATAACTAACAATAGCTTGCAATAGCTTGCAATTTCCCAATAACAACTTGCAAGTACTTGCGTTCTTCTACTACCGTGCTTGAATCTGCAACGAGAATTGCATCAACATTGGAAGGATCCGGCAAGTGAAAGAAACTACATACTTAAGGAGTAGAGAGTGACAAAAGTCCGGCTACTTCCAAGTCCCATTCGCAATGTACACATTGATGATGCTCTAAGTGACCATCAACAATAACCATCCACTAATCCATACAAGATCATATATTGTTTTTTTCATCATAATTTATTAGTTCTCTCTTTAGATCACAACTACAGTAAAGTAAAATAATTACTATCATTTCGGACTTTATGGAATATGTTCCATTTCAAAATCAAAACTTTGATTAGCAGTATTAGTGAACTTAGCTGAAACTTGCTACTAAAATGGCTGATCAATATGTAAAATTGGTGAACGATGTAGTTAAATAGATTGAAATTGTTGTTAAACGGTTGATAATGCCATGAAATTGGTAGACCATTATAGTGAAGTTTATTGGTGAAAAGTTTGAGTGTTTCTTTGTTAACCCCTAAATGCCCAAGCCCTATCTGAGCTTCTTGGACTTTCCATGAAACTGAACAATCAATTAACCTTTTAAAAAATTTCATCAAGTTTTTTTTAATTGTAATTGTACAAATTTAAACTAGACATGTTAGAGCTTACATGGAAAAAGAAAACACAACAATATCACTTATAGTTTGAAAAAGTATAATGTTTGAACATGAGGGTGTTAAAACTGCAAAAGTGACTTAAAGTCTTCTAATCCTCATTTCACATGTCAAATCTAAAAAGTTGATCACCAAAAAAATATGAGGTTTAAGGTCATTACATGTCTAACTTTAATCAATTTACTGTTTTAAAAATCTACTCCTATATTTTTTTTAAATGGATTTCTAATGTGGATTTTTCTCCAAGCTCTAGTGTATTTGAGGCTCACTTTCAAGATCTTCTAACACTAGAAAACTCAAGATTGGAGTGGACACCTCGTACAAAATCTTGAGTAGAATAATCATCAACTTTCATTTTCAAAATCAAATTTTTGATGTTGAAAGTAAACTTCAAAACAAACTCATATTGAAAAAAAAAAAACACCAAAAATAATGATTTGATAAGGTTTCATTCATCTTCAAAGTTTTGTAGAGACCCAAATCTGGTCGCTTGGGTATTTAGGGGTTAATGTTTCATTTTTTTAGATCTAAGCATGTTAAGTTCCATTCACTTTTGTAAGTATATGGGCAATTTTTGTTTGATTGATTGATTTTTGCATTATTTCAATTTACTATATTTGTCTATGGTATAGTTTTTACTCTTTCATCTTGAACATGTATGATTGTGTTCATACCAAGGCACCACCACTCTTAACAGTACTAATTGATGAATACATAAAAAATACTCGTGCATTTGAACGGATGAGCCAGACTAAAATTGTCGCAGTAATGCCATAATTTATTAGAAAACAGCCTTTTGAAGAGTATGCATGTAGTCCAAATTCCCCAACATACATAGGAACCTCGTGTCCTTTGAAACTGCATATATTCTCACTGCCAGTGCTTTGAACCCTGCATTACAACAGTCAGCCATGCTCCACTTTAACTTGTTTCATGTATTTGGCCAATAAGAAACTAAACCAATCAAACTCTCAGTAAGGATACTGCTATTGTACGTGTTCCAAAGAAATAATCAAAGTAATCGGTGTAAGCATCCATAGAAACTCTGAAATTGAGAGCGTGATTTGATACAGGCATCCCACCTTTGAACTTGTAAAGAATAAGTGGCTTACATTGCAGAAGTCTAGCCAATCCAGCCGTATGTTTCACAGGATTAACGAAAGATTCGTTACTCTTTAGAGATTCGTAGACGAATCACCACAAAACTCATCTACTAAGAGACCCTCCAGATCACCTAAAATCCACATTCAGGAGTAAAAAATGGACCTAGCCAGGCGCCAACTTACATGCAAGTACCTTTGAAAGCATGTAGACTGTTCAGCCAGGTCCTTTACGAATGCTGAGTCCACTATTCAGTATACGACTTACAAAAGGGATACCCCTGCACCCCACCATCCAAGTAGGTTTGAAGCTATTTTGTACAGGAGAATACACTTCGACACGCTTCACAAGCAACAAAGTAAATTAGAAATAAACAATTCCACCTATAGCATCCGAATTCGGCTACTTCAGTACAGCGTTCTACAAACCTATGCTGGGTTCTCAAATGGGGTATCTTCATCCTCAACGGGAGCTCTATAGTACAAGGGCGAGTGCTCGCTAATTGTCATGTCGGTGATGGCGTTATACTGGCCATAGAATCCATACACCAGTATGGCTATTAATGTGACAACGCCAAACCTTACCCAGGCTTCCCAGTGCAGCTGCCAAAAGCAAGTATAGAAATATTAATTGCTTGAGTTTGTTTGTAATCCAGAATACACATATAGAGATTACGTGCGACGTTTCATCAACCCCTTCTTTTCAAAGCAAACACCGTCGTACTGCAATCATGTAGCAAAATATACATGGACTCAAGGCACCCAATATAGTAGATACAAAGTAGGGAAGCTTGCGATAATCAATCGAAAAGACAGAACAATTAGAACCAGAGATCACCTGAGCAAAAAGAAACATATTGAATCCAATGCTCAGCACTGGGAATAGAGGAACCCAAGGGCATGCAAAACCCGATGGTCGCCTGTACTCCTGCATGATCGCAAGAAGCAACAGAGTCAAGAAAGCAATAAAATATGACACAAAAGAAATAGAATTTAGGCAACTTCTCAGGTATCTGGAAAATTAAAAAAAAAAAAAAAAAAAAACTATTGACGCCCACAAAATGGAGTGAACAACAAACCTGGCGAGCAAGCAGTGGAATCGTCAGCAATCCCATCATCGCCAACAGAGCTATAGCATAGGCTACTGGGGCATCAGTTCTGTAGCACAAACCAACTAAAAATCCCAATAAAGCCATACTCAATATGCATAGAAGGGCTTCTTGCCACCGAGTGAGACCCTTCTGTGGAAGATGATTCTCCCGATCGTGCCATTGATCATCAGTATTTAGTCGCAGCATAACAACGCACGCACATACGACGGAGTATGACGCCTATTGACCACTCCACCAACGACACCATGAGTCCAAAAAAAGCAATAAATCAAAGATTTCTCTCAACCATTGGACAAAACATTACTTGCAAAGAAAAACCCATATCCTCACAATAAACCCGCTAGCCACTAAGCATCAATTTAGCAAGCTCACATAGATACCACATATCACAAAATCTGCAGTCAGCAACATCGAGCTAAACATGAAGAAATTTCTTTTAAAATAACAAGAGCGCCCCTACGAGGTAGCCTTACCAAGCAGCCAACCGAGAGGATATGTGAGAGATGGCTGACATTAAAAAGCCCAGCCATGCAAGCTGCCACAGCACCAACCCATATTTGAGCAGCTACAGGTGTGCGATACTTATCATGTATCTTTGCAAAAAATGCAGGTAGTAGACCGTCTCTCCCCAATCCTAAATACAACCGGGACTGCACATGATAGCGAAAAAAAACTTGAGCAAAATCGCTATCACCGTTGAAGCAAAGATCAAGATAACAATAAACATCAAGCAAATTTTCATAGACGATCAGGACGTAAAGAGTCCATCACAGTAAGACATATAAATTGCAAGGAAAGGAAATACTTAACAATATCTACAAAACAGAGAAAAAAATACAGATAGAAAGTGCATCCGATTGAACACCTGGACATAGAGGCCGACAAGAACTGTAGTAGTCAAGCCACAAATGGCACCAACACTGATGAGGATACTCATGACGTTCAGTCCCTTTTCTGTAAAGGCATTAGCAAGGGGAGCATCTCCACCAAGGTTGGCATAAGGCACCATACCAGTGACCACCAAACAAACTGCCACATATAGACCTGCACACACAAACAAGCTCACGAGTATGCCTATTGGCAAATCCCGCTGCAGGCACACGTTCGGATTTCAGAGCGGAAAAAGTGAGGGAGAAGAAAACTCCATACACAATGCCAACGAATTGTTGGAGGGGTAGGGGATCTTGTCACCAATCCATCACGTCATTTGGATAAACAACATACAGTTCATCCACAACCCAATGATTTAAGAAAATAACGAACAATGCTGTAGTGCAACCATACCTGCGGGTTTTTACTCTCCTCGGCAGAATTGGCAACCGCATCAAACCCCACATAAGCGAAAAAAACAACAGTAGCCCCTGTAATCACAGTTGTTAGACCATTCGGTGCAAATGGTGTCCAGTTGGATGTATCAACTTCGAAACTCCCCACCGCAATCACCATCAGCACAATAACAACCTGCAATGGTTGTGTCCATATCATCAAGCAACAACAAGAAACTTTAAAATAAAATACAGAAAGAAATTTGAAAGAACAGAGCAGAATACACAAGGGAAATTACTCTGTCCCTCACTTGGCAGACACGGAATGACCATGGTTTTTCGTTCAAAAAAATTGTACTGTCCCCAAGAAAATAAGCGCACCTTCGATACAGTCATCACATCGTTAATCACAGATGATTCTTTGACACCTTGACATAGAATGATGGTAATCCCAGCCAGTAGCAACGGTGCTACCACGTTGATGGAAAACACTCCGTCACACAGCTCTAGCCCCCCTGGCCCAACCCATTCTGGCAGTGCTTTCCCTGCAGGAAAAACCTGTTTGATCATATTGAAATATATTATATACTAATCTTTGATTTTCTACTGCAATTGCAGTAAACATGCAACGGAACAAACTAAATTGATGCATTGTCAAAAATGATAAAGAAATGCAATAATTCTCAAAGATTTCCAAGGTCAAACATTAACGTTCTTGAGCCAGTCGGATAATAAGGATGAAATCATGTGTAATTTTCTTTGGAGACATACGAATGATGAAGAGAATAGTGGAGAGGGTGATGGAGGATTCGAATGGCTAGAAGAGAAACGGGGAGAACTAATAGAAGCCAAAAAGGCAATTAAAATGTGCAAAATAAGTATCTTTGTATGTCATGGGATTCTTCGGAAGGGATGATAATTGTGAAGCTTGAGAATGTTGATCGAATTATGTATATTTTTTAAGTAAGTAAAACTGGCAAAACCCAGAAAATCATCTCTACTTCTGACCAACTGCAAAATCCATGTTCATCCTTGTATCTCAGCTTCAGAAGTCTAAAAATATAAGAGTGAGGCAATGCGTGTGTTGAAGGTAAAGTCAAAATCCAACAAAATTATCTCACCTGAAGCGTAGTTACGAGATAGCTAGCAAGGCTACGGCTAATGCTTGCCGCCCCGATATGATAATCGATCATAAGATGGCAAAAGACCAAAAATGCCGTGAGCTCATTGAAGGTGGAATATGAATACAGGTAAGCGCCTCCAACAAGAGCTGGGAACCGGTTTGAAAGTTCCGCATAGCTGAGAGCGTTCGGCACGCACGCAGCTGCCGCCAATGCAAAACTAAACACCACAGCTACACAAAAAGAGGAGGTGTATCTTCATCAGCTTCATAAGAATAAAAAAGAGGAATCAATAAAACTCATAAAATTACGATAAAATGGTTGAGAACCACTTTCCATTGATGAATCTGATTTGGAACAGAAATTAGCCAATCGCAATCATTGGATTAGGGGAAGGAAAAACGAATACCAACTCAATTTTGAACCAACAACAGAACAGAACAGAACAGAACAGAACAGAACAGAACAAGTAAAAATAAAATCCGCAACGAGGTCAACAACAAGTCGCTTTGACAGCACATGAAGAGGTGCAGCAGCTCATGATCTTAACCAAACAACAATGGAAAACAAAAGAAAAACTCGAGTACAAAAAATCTAGATACGTACGTACCAGGGCCTGCATCGTGAGCGACGGTGCCCGTGATAACAAAAATGCCCGCACCAATGGATGCACCAATGCCCAGAAGAATGAGATCCACAAGCCCTAATTTGCGAATCAGACCGCTTGAAGCAGGCCCGGCATTCCCTCCGAGACGCTTCGCAAGATTGTCGTTTGCAAACGAAACGGGCGCATGTTTGACGCGCAGCGCTGAGGAGGAGAATTGAGACCACCACGATCCCGCTCGACGACGCTGCGACGCAACAGCAGCAGCAGCCATTGCGAGACACAGAGCGCTCCACAATCCGACCAGCAGCAGCACCAGAGAGACAGAGAGAGACAGAGACAGAGACAGAGACAGAGGGGGGAGAGAGAGAGAGGAAGCAGAATGAAAAGTCCGGCCAGGAGGGAACCAAGCAAAGTTAAGTGGCAACCAACTGAAGCTAAACGGCATAAGTTTTAGAGAGGATGAACCTCCGGAATGGGCAACAATTGAGACATCATCATCAGCATCATCATCATCATCATCGACCGATCAGCGCCATCGCTGGGCCCAGACAGGAGTCAGAGGACAGAGGAGGGGCAAGGTCAACGGAGGGAGTGGAAAATACACAATCACTGGCTGCTCCGCAGTCCGCACGCCTCCGTTCAGCTTCAGCTTCTCACCTGCCTGCCTCCCTCGCGAGCAAGGTCGGGACCCGCCCTCTTGCACTGTTGCACAGACACTCACTGCCCACGCAAGCAAGCAATCAGGCAAGCAGCGCATAAGTTAATAACAGCTGCAAATGGCTGCATAACTTACAGCACTGCACAGCGATGCATTGAGCAGATAGGCTCGACGACGGACCCATATGCATCACCAACATAATTTAAAACTCATACCTTGATAACCTAACCTACTGTACTGTACAGTAGAGCAATTCATCCGAGAATAACTATCAGCAGGATCTTTCACATCCACGTCACCGTCCTCACGAGTCAAGATCATCAAGCAAACGAACAAACCGATAGGTCGCCTTTATAACCCCCTTCCATGGACGAGCCCTTCCACTCCTTAGGGCTTAGGGTCACATCTTACTCAGCGTTTCGGGCGTCCAAGCGGCAATCCATATTCACAGTGGAAACAATGTTCCTAAAAGGAAGGAAAGACAAACACTCCATCACTAGGCTGACTCGGACCTAGGTTCAGAACTTCAGATCGCGACGTCCATATCCAGCGAACTCAAGCTCTTGTCCTGTGCTTCATCTGGTGAAGTTTGGAGGAGAAATTGCCATGTCATCATGGCATGATTTATTTGTTCGGAGAAGCCTTTCACATTAAGCATTAAATGTCCAATGGAGGTGCATTTTTATTCTTTCTAATCTTAACTGACATAATTTTGTCTTTACCTCACATGAAGTGAGAGGGAGTGTTTTGTCTAATGGACGATTTGAGATCACCTCCCAAGGTGACCCCACATCTTGTTTACTACAAGTGATCCTCTCTAGTTTTGGCGAGAAAAGGTGATAACATGGCGCTTCCATCTATTGGCCGTCCGCTTCAATGTGAAAGCTCTAGCAGACAAAACCCTCCCATTGGCCAATAAGATGCACTTAAATCTTATCCGCTTCCTTGTCTAAACTTACCTTACAAATTAAAACTTCTCATAACTTTCATCTCATTAATCAAAACTAAATGATTCAAAGCTTCCTGTATACAGTATATGTAAATTTAAAAAATCAATTTCAAATTTTTATTTTAAAAATATATAATTTTTAAAGAAGTTTTTGGGTTGCATGCCCTCCCTTGATTTTTGGAAATTCATGCATAACTTCTTCAACAAATGTCAAAATGAAGAAACACTTTGATGCCCATGTAGGTTTCTGAATTCCATATCTTTTGTAAAAAAATTTAGAAAATCAAACAAAGTAGCTTAATTGTATGTATATGCCCAAAATCCCATTTATCCCCAAGGGAACAGTTGGGCCTTTAAGGGTTAATTTCAAAATTCTTCAAAACACAAGTGTATATAAATTATTGATAAGATTGAAGTGAAACTTGATGAAATATTTAAAATGTATTGATTGGCCTACAAAGGAATTAAAAATAATATAGATTTCCTTCATCTACATGCTCACTTTTTCAAAGACTCATTTGAACTAAAAGTTAACTTCATCGAACTTTTCACATTGATTTATTTTCATAATTCCACTAAAGTGAACATTATACTAGGAATAAGGTTTTATTATAAAATATCTCGCACACTTCTTCCAGTTTAACCCCTAAAAAGACTAATTGTCCCCTTGGGGACAAATGGATTACAGGCATGTACCTACTACAGCTAATCTACGTTTTGTGATTTTTTCAAATTTTTATTGAAGATGGGTAATTCAAAGATCTACGTGGGTATCTAATTCTTTCTTCATTTTAACATTTATTGAAGAAGTTATGCATGAATTTTTGAAAAAGGGGAGGACAGGCAGCCAAAAATAATAATCAAAATTGCATTTTTTAAAAATAAAAATCTGAAATTGGTTCTTTAGATTTTTCTATATGTGGAAATCTTTGAATTATTCAATTTTGATTTATGAGATGAAAGTTATGAGAAGTTTTAATTTGCGGCTAGGTATGGGACTCCCAAAACTACATTCTTTTTGCCCCGTGTAAACTTTGTTACTTTACTTTTTTGAGCTCTTTGTGTTTTTTTTTTTTACTTTTTTTTTTCCAAGTTGTAGTAGATTAAGATTCCTTGGATTTTACCATTTGGATCAAAGTAATTTAGATTTCTGAATTTTACATAAATCCTCCAACTTTGCCTAGTGTATATGCAAACTTCATGGCCTTACAACATTGCAAGATTTTACAAAGTATGATTCACACTTCCAATTCATTTGAAAATTCTCCCACATTTACCTAACATGGTCTACTACATGGGAAAATTTAACCTCAACTTTGCATAGAGCAATTCTTTGATATAGGAGCCATCAAAGGCTTTTGAAATTTTTGGACAGCAAGAGGGAAAAAAAAAAGTCACTTCTGATGTCAATATCTCACTCCTCTACTTCTAAAATGAGCTGAAATTTTTCCTACAAATACCTCCCGTAGTCTAAGGCAAGATTTTACAATTAAATTTTCAAAAATAACTTTTTTTCCTACCTTTGTACTCATTCCCCAAAAAATGGCAATTTTCAGTGATTTTCACAGAAAAAAGGACTTGGTCCTTTAGGGGTTAACCAAAATAAAACTCTATTACAGTATGTACAACATTTTACATGATTTCAATGCACCTACGCTCATAGTCTGATTCCACGTGGCTGATGCAGTTTGAGCATTTGGTAGTGTCCCATATCCATTGGGGTTTTTATATTTATTGGTGGTTGGAAACTTGTAAACACAATATTTAACATTGTCTTATGCTTGATATTATAGTAACGCCTTGCAATCAACTTGAGATTGAAGCTATATTCAAGTTTTTATTTCAAAAATATTCAAACATCAAGTGAATTTTAAAACTTGTACAAGTTGCGATACCAAACTACTTCTCCTTACAAGGCTTTGTTAGTATGTCCAACTAAAGGGCCGCTTTAGAGGCCGGGCCAATTCTCCTTGGGACCAATTCTTGTTGGGCCAATTCTTGTTGAGGTCAATTGCTTAAAATTTTAACCGACTTTTTGCTTAAGACTAGTCTCAACTATTAATTAAAATAAGATTATAGTGGGGTCAATTGTCTCATATGTAAAAGCCTTAAGGTTAAGGAGTTGGGCCAATTCCTTACGTTAAGCCATCTTTACCCTAAAGGTGAGAAATTGTGACAAAAATCTCTTATACCTCATGGCTTGTTTTCAAAAAGCTAGTCTTTGGAGATAGTGTCTTCTTGTTGCAATGTAAAGTGAGAATAGGACACTTTTTTTTTGAATGAATTAATTTCTTAAATTTTAACTTTTTATTTTTCATTTTTAAAATTGAAACAATGACATGATGATAGACACCAAAAAAATAGAGTTGGGTAGAGGAGGACGTTGCCAAAATGTGCATGAATCCTAAATATGCACTGTTTGAAACAAATTTTTAAGTTTTTGTTTGCCTTATCAAGGTATATTATACCAATGGCCTTCAGTATTTTCTCATATTATCAACCATAAAGCATTTATAATAATTTTGCCCATTCATTAGTTGTTTGAGAAATCAAGTTTTATGCAGATAGTATGAGAGATAGTATCTAGTAGAATAAATACTATGAGTTATAGATCATCAAGAGTATCATGCATAAAAGATGATAGAAAAAGAAATCAACATATCAACATATGCAAGGTTTACATAAAGACTTTATGAGAAGCATAGAAGGAAAAAATAATCTGCAAATAGGTACAAAATATACAAGCCTATTGTTTTTTATACACATAAGAACTAGTTAGTAAAGCCATTTAGCAAGCTAAATACTCCGTGCCTCTGCGTGCCCTTAGTGCCCCTCGTGCCCCCCATGCCCCCCCATGTCCCTCGAGCCCCTGTGCTTCCATGCCCCTCCTTGCCCCCTATGCCACCTGTGCCCCCCTCCCCGTGAACATGGGTATAATAGATTTGATTTGAGAAAAAAAAAAATTATGAAAAAGAACATTTTTTTAATGAAATTTGACATTGGTCCCAAGGCCAATAATTGATCTCCCATTTTTTGGTGCACCTAATTCAAAGAGCTTGGGCCATGTTAAATCATGTCTTTGTTAAATAAAAAATGCATTCCACCAAATTGGCCATGCCTTTAGGTGTAAGGGGGTTGGGTTTGATTTCAACTTTCTATCCAATTACAAGTGAGGATTCTTGGCCTTGGACATAGTGAACTTGCTCGGCCTCTAGGTGTAAAGCGGGCTTAAGCCACATGTTTTATCTCATAAATAGCCACAACTTGTTTGCAATGCATATACTTAACACATTTAGTAATTTTTTTTTCTAGCTTCATCTCTAAACTCATTTTGAGAGACCCTTCACATCAATGATTTTCATGTACCAACTAAATGTAACATTTGGTGACATTGGGCAAAACTTCCATGGATGTCCAAGTCTTCAAGCTTGTAGTATTCATCAATGAAGAGTTTGGCTATCATTGGTGCATAGCATAGAATACCATATGTTGTGACAAAAGGATTTGTGTCCAATATATATATATATATATATATATATATATATATATATATATATAAATAAATAAATAAAAAGGGGCCATTGCTAAAAGTAGGTGCCAGAATTTTCTTGATTGAACTAAACAACCCACCAAAAGATATATGGCTACCAATAGACTTTCTCTTTGGAGACTCTTCTCATATTGTATCATTGACTTGGAGTTATCATTTCACCTAACATGTCAAGGTGGGAATCTCTACATTATTGTTTTTGATTGAAGATGTCCTTAAATTTTTGGCATAGTCTTCTTGCTCTCAAGCTTAAAGCTTATATTCTACAAGTTATATTACCTTTTGCAAGTTGATTTAGAAGTCATCCATGCACTCAACACTGTTTATAAATTGAGCCACCATTCTACCTTTTTTTGGTTTAATAAAGCTAGCAATAGGCAAATTGCCTTAGTGGTCTAAATATGTTCTTGATTAAGCTATCTAATTTTGTATTTCTTTTTGTATTTGTTAATGCAAACATCATTATTTTGGGTGTTATGTAAATAACTAAAATAATTTAAGATGACAAGTTTTATATGGTAAGCTTGATTGATGTGCATTAAATTAAAAAAAAATGTAACGATTGATCCAAGTGTATTTTTTTACTAAATATTTTAGAATTAGAATCATATGTGATTATATGGTATTTGTAGTTGAAAATATGGTGTTAGGCTATAGAAGCATTGCCAATGTGCTTATGAAAATTTTCTTTAGGATTTGAAGGATGCTCATTTGACCATATATTTTACAAGCAATTTGGAGGTGTCTAGTCCAATGTTTTTTTTTCTCGTCTCATAGATGCCGCGTGCCCTCCTAGGAATGGAGAATTCTGAGAGGGAGGGATGGGCATTGGCTCAATTTTTGACAAGGTGGCCTCATGAGGCCCAACAAAAAAACAATAGTCTAGTCTTGAGATTCCTTTTGTATTAGAAATGTAATTTTTGTTATTTCTAAAAATAATTTAAACAACAATTGCAATGTCCAAGTTGCATCTAAATTTTCCAATTGCTGACCTTTTATGAAATTTTGGGTTGTGAATGACTTTTCATTTAGACAATAAACTCCACATTAAAGAAACACCAAAAAATAACTACACTCAATTACATTTCTTATAAAAAAGAAATATTTACATTCTTACAAAGTTAAACACAAAACATTAAGTCCAATTTTAAGAGAAACATGCTTTCCACTAGCCTCTATCCATTTTCTAGTCCTAAGTAACTAACATAATCCAATTGCACTCAAACTCATCCAATTTTTGAATTACCAACATAACAATTTCTTTTGACTTTGTATCTTTTGGTGAATGTTATATATACATGTTCTACCTTTATAGTCTATTAACCCCTAAATGCCTAAGCAACCAGATTTGGGTGCTCAACAAAATTTTGAAAATGAATAAAACCTTATCAAATCACAATTATTGATTTGTTTTTTTTTCATTACACATTTGTTTTGAAGTTTGTTTTCAACATCAAAAATATAATTTTATATATGAATGTTGATGATTTTTCTTTTCAAGATTTTGTACAAGGGTGTCCATTGCAATCTTGAGTTTCCTAGTGTTGGAAGATCTTGAAAATGACCCTCAAATACATTAGAGCTTAGAGAAAAATCCACATTAAAAATCCATTTAAAAAAAATATAGGTGTCAATTTTTAAAACCGTAAATTGATTATAGTTAGACGTGCAAATTGATATTGTTGAGTTTTCTTTTTCCACGTAATCTCTATCATGTTTAGTTTGAATTGGTGCGGTTACAATTATGAAAAAATTCATAAAATTTATGAAAAGGTTTGTTGATTGTTCTCTTTCATGGAAATTCTAAGAAGCTTAAAAAAGCCTTGGGCATTTAGGGGTTAACAAAGTAGAAAGTATCCCAAAAACATCAATTTCAGTAGCATTATGTCTAATTGAACTATTTGAACAACTCATCAGTAGTGTTTGGACATGACATGTGAGACAACAAACAAATTAAAGTTTCTTTCAAGGAATAAGGAACAGGTTTTATTGTTGTGTGATTTTATACTTTGAAAATGAATGGTGTTCCATTTAGTACCCAGAAAACCCATGCTAATATGTGTTAGGATAATCTTTTAATTGAAAAAGGAAGATTTAAAAAGTATTATGTACTCTCTTTGATAAATATGTTTTTTGGATTCCTAAGAGAATTCATGTGATTATGATTGTACAATTGTACTTAGAAAAAACAATTGATGCTATATAAAATTAGTTTTTAAGACCTTAGCATCTAAAGATCAAATAACCAAATTTGCTTTTCCTCTTCATGAAGGTTATAAAAACTGAATTTGATAGTTTGAAACTTTGGAAACAACGGTGAAGAAAACTTTAGAAATTTCACAAAACTAATTGATTTGATATGTAATTTAAACTATGGTTCATTAAAAAAAATTAAACCTCTAAAGTCTCATGGTCTTTTTTCCATCAAAAACCACTCAAAATTGTTATTTTTGTTGAAAAGAGCAAAAAAAATTAGGATATTGTTGTTTTTTGATGTTGTTTTTTTTGCATATCAAACCCTAGAATCTTGTACTAGACTAGTTGAAGAATATATGGAAAAAGTTTCAAGAGATTTGACTGTGTAGATTGCAAGATATTTGTATTTAAAATGAAGAAAACAAGAATTTTGGCACCTTGCTTGACTACACTTTATAACTTTGAATCTTCATGACTTGAAAATTTTGGCACTATCAATTTTAAAATTCTAATTTTTTATATTGAATAACTATGTTGAGAATCTAGGGAAAAAAAATCTAAAAAATATATACTTAACTGTCACTTATAATTTTTTTGTTAAACAAAATTATGTTCAAAATTGAATAAAAAACAAAACTATCAATAGCTCTAAGATGGAATTGAAACGCACAACGCTCAATGTTTTAGCAAGAAATCTTAAACTTGTCACACTTTTTCTTTTAGAAAAATTCTGAAATTATAGTTTAAAATAAGTCCTGTAAGTTATTTTTTCAAAAAAATGCTTTGATTGCCCAAAGAAGAAGATTTTCCACAACCTTTTCATAACAAATTTAAATGGAACAAATCAAAACTCCCCATGTAGATAAAAATGCAATCTAAGAGAATTGATTTTTTAAATATTTTTATTTTAACTTTTGTAAGGTCATTCTTGCTTGACAAACTAAACTAAAGTAAGGGCTTTTTGTGCTGGAACTTTTGCTTTATAGGCACCAGATGAGGTAAATACTATATTCCTAAAAAGCTAATGTATTTTACTATTTCCATAAAAAGTTTCGAAAGACTACAAAAAATATTGAGAGTATAATAGCCTACCCAAAATCCATTTTGTTTCCTATAGGGACAATGCAACTTCAGAGATTGATGATGAGAGAGCTTTATGCTATATTCATTTATAGATTCTTTGAAAGTAGGAGTTTGTGAAATATGTGACTAAGACGTCACCAACTATTTATAGTTTAAGTTTGCTATTACTCAACATCGGAATTTTGTATCTTTGTGCTTGAACTTATAATCATGCATAGGGGAAAAATAAAATTCATAGTAAAACAAATGACAACTTTGAAGGCAAAAATGATGTTAGAAGTAGAAATTAGAATAACTGTCAAAATTTTCAAATAAATTCTAATAATCACATTTGTTTGTACAAGAAATTATGTTACAAAATGCACTTGAACAATGCAAAACAAAAACATGGGAATCACATGTTTAATAGGGTTGGAGTCATTGTCACAATTATAGTTGTTGCCTTGCAAATTATTACGTCATCACATAAAGGGAATTGATATGTGTACCACACTCTTTGAACTACTGTACCACACCCCCGGGTAAATTTTAGATTTCTACCATCAAAAGGTTGAATTTGAGAATTTGGAATTTTGATTTGGACTTAGAGATCATTATTTTTTTCTAGAACCATAAAAAAAGCTGCAATGCAACAACACCCAATGAAAAAGTTTAGCTAGGGAGAAAAGTATTACTTTTACTTGAGTTTGTAAAAAAATATAAGCTTTTTCATTGGGTGTTGTTAAATTGCAAATTTTTTAAGGTTTTAGACTAAATCGTGGTCTCTAAATCCAAATTTGAATTCAAAATTCTCAAATTTAGCTTTTCGATGGTAAAAATCTAAAATTTACCCCAAGGGTGTCGTACAGTAGTTTAAAGGGTGTCATACCCATATCGATGCCCTCACATAAATTGTAGTTAAATTACTTTTAAGTTAGCATATTGATGTCTTAACCCTTAAGCACTCCAGCAACAGGATCCTGTCATTGGGGCCCACAACTTTATCTCATTTTTTCTCCCAATTGATACAATGAAAACAATCGAGGCTAGTCCCCATTAGCAGAGAAGGTAGTCCTTTTTCAAATCCTATGGTCACTTTTTTTGAATGTAATTTTCCAAGCCCATTAAACCCCCATTTTCTCCTAAATCTTAAAATAACTTTGGGCGCTTACAGGTTAAGCATCAAAAGGAATGAGAATCTGGCATAAGAGTGAGGACACGTGTGACCAAGATGGAGCAGTTGACCCAAGTGCGCAAGTAAGACATACATAGACATAGTGTGTACATACGGGAGGAGGACGTGGCAGGGACAAGGGCAAATTTGAAAGTGGTAATCAATGGAGCAAGCGCATGTCATGGTCGCTACGACACTCATAGTCTTCTTGTTGAAACGTTTGTCTCTCTCATCCCACGACTATCCAGTCTCATCCCATCGCATCTGTGGGGACTAGGTCCGTGCCCGATGCCCCG
Source organism: Ulota crispa (assembly GCA_963920765.1). Classification (NCBI taxonomy): domain Eukaryota; kingdom Viridiplantae; phylum Streptophyta; class Bryopsida; order Orthotrichales; family Orthotrichaceae; genus Ulota; species Ulota crispa. Next base: position 25,411,051 of record OY987246.1, on the reverse strand, counting down.
TTCCCTATTCCCTATTCCCTGTTCCCACATGGCCCCAAAGCATTGAGGTGAGTGGGTGACTGCTGTAGATGATCAGTGCAGAGCCCTCAATAGGGGGCTTCAAACATAAAATCTGGTCTTTTATCTTCTCACCTCACAGGATCTCCGCTCACTAGTGAATTGTTTTTGTTCCCTTGCATGCGCAAAGTCTGAGACATCCGTGAATATGCGAAAGTTTTTGCAAGAGAAGTTTTGTGGTTTGAAGATGCAAGTGAATGAGCCGCAAAAAGCCACAAAAGTGAGTTTCTAAAATTCACTCCTCACGTGGATCACATTAGGAGTGAAGTCTAGAGGTGAGTCACCTTGCAATACACAAGTGAATTCACAAAGGTGAATCATAACGTGAGTCACTTAAAAAAGTTGATGTTTGAAGCCCCCTAATGGCTCACTGGAATCCACATCCAAAGACCCGCCCCTGAAAGAACTCAAGCCTGCAAGACTGCACTGACCCATCAGATCACCTCATCACCCTAACTTATGGTCTAAGCTTAAGCTTAGTAAGTGGTTGCCACTCTCGCCTGCTTGCTGGTACAACTGAGCTCGCAACTCCACTTCAACCCCCTTTAGCCCCTTTAGCCCCATTAGCCCCCCTTGGCGCCTTTATTTCGATGTCCTGTGCATTGTGCCTGCACCGCTTCACACCCTAAGCTTACAGTACGTGTTCTTTGTGACAACTGCATGCCCTTGTACGCCTCGCCCTCGAGTCACGCCAACCTCCTCCGCCTGCTAGTAACCTTGACTCAGTGATGAGCTTACTTCTTCGCCCGCACTCCACAGTCCCACTCCACAGTCCCTCTCAATCACTCCGGAGGGGGGGGGGGGGGATCGAAGCAGGCTTCTCTCTCAGTCTCTTCTTCTTCGGAATCATGGCCCCTACACAGCCTTGCAAGCTTGACTACAAACAATTCCCTCCTCGTCTGTCCGTGTTTGTGTCCACTTACAGGAACTTCGTGGAAATCCTACTTGGTGCCAGTCCCAGCTTTTCCAAGGAGCTGAGGCACACCTGCTCTTTCAGCTTCTTCTTTTCTATTTCTTTTGTTTCACTTCGCTCCCAGTATGGAAACCAATTCCAGACTACGCATTGTGGCATGTTCAGTGTCTATATTAGAGTACATAAATGGTTTGTTTTGAAGGTGATCTGTGAAACAAAGCTGCAATTGATTCCATGGAGGCAGCACCTGGTTTCTCTTCTCTTCTCAAGAGTAGTGGTGTTCAATGATCGAAGAAATTCAAATACACATCTCAATTTTGGTCCATTGAAGAGTTGAGAGTCCCGTACGGGTTGGGGAAAGTTCTCGCCGTAATGGAATCACAATCCTTGTCAAATCCCCCGCTTTCCCATCTTTATCCAAAAAAAACCGATTCAGCCCAGACCATCAGCCAGCCAGGCAGCAACTAAGCAGCAGCTAACAAAACTGTTAAGGGCTCGCTGATGAAATTTAACTATATCACCGTGGTTCAAAAAATGTAAAGGGCAGCGACAACGCCATTTCATTAAAAAAAAACATGTTTCTCAATCAGCCCTATCACAGAAAGAACGAAAAGAAGATAGGAATACAGAAGGAAAAAAAGAGAAGCATCTCCTATCACACTAAGATCTATATACTATAATTCGAATTTGAAAAAAAAAAATCAAAAATACTCTGCACACTTGCTATACTGTATCATAACTTACTGACATATACACGCATACAAGCTACACGATAGTTAACATTTTGGGCCCATGCAGTTGGGTTAAAGAGGCCAGGCAGTATGTAAGCACCAAGATGTACAGAATAGTACAGGAACACTCAACCGTCTGCATTCTGCAATGAAGCTCTCTCGGGGAATTAATGACGCTATCTGGGAGAATAAATGAGCTTCATTTCTCACTGTCACGCGTTTTCACAACTTGAAACGTGGAAGTTGTCAAATCAGATGTGTGCTCTAAGCTTATATGAAGGATTCTGAGGTTATAAGTTACAGGAAACGAGGTTTGAAACTTGAGAGAGTAAGCTTACTACAGGATCAGTAATTCCGTAACCAACACATCACATGACGCTCCCCTCACATACCGCAGACCGACGTCGTTCCTCCGCCCATCAATAACTAGGCTGCAGCAACGCCTGTCATCAAATGAAAACATCGGGGTCCTTTTCCCCCATGGTTTCCATCCGAAGCCAGTGAGGTCTCCATCTTCTTTCAACAGAACAGAACACAACAGAACAAAACAAACGTAGTCAGCCGACGACTCGTCCTCATTGAACGCAGCCTCTATTTCGAGGACACCCTACTCTAACACAGATCCCTCAGCCCTTACCTGGATACTGCCTATACCCTCAGCCGCTTCAGAGTGGTCTCCTGTATGAATTCCTAACCCTGCCAGTGCAAACCCTAAACTTCTGGGAGAAAATCCTGGGCGCTCCTCCTGAAACAGAGACTTCTACTATAGACTCAACAAGAGAACCGACGTCTTTGCTTCTCAAAATTGATAGAAAAATACGAGTTCGGGAACCCCTTAAATTTAACCAGACCTCTCCCTCCCTCCCTCCCTCCCTCTCTCTCTCTCAAGCTGAAACCGACTTAAATCGGCAACGCTGACTTCCATTCTCTAAGCGTTATTTGTCCCAAATCGACAATGCCCAAATGCATGGATTGCAGTCAAGAATGCTTGCAAGACCACATTGATATGTACACAAAGGTACATTATGAGTAAGGAAACAAAAACCCATGCACATGAACTGAGTCTTCATCCGAAATAGCCTTGAAGACCAATTGAGGTGAAAAGATCTTCCCACCGATATCTCTGGATGTAACTAAAACACAAGTGAATAAAACTAGTGCACATATACCTTCCACCAACCAAGGATTATAATCAAAATCGATGATAGCGAGTCAAACAAACCATAGAAAGTGATTACAAATCCACATGTTGAACCTAAGCTGTGACATCATCGACATATAAGTATTCCAGACTCCATCCGAAATTGACAAGTACTTACACTGTCACATCAACGATGCACGAACGCAAATCTTGCACAAACTGAGAGGGTTACTCGCCTGCAAGCGTTTATTGCTCTCGCAATACGAGGTTATTTGAGCATAAATCGTAACATGACGTTCTTTACATGCGTTGCGCAACTGGCGCTACACTAGAAATTACTCTGAGCCCAGAACTGCTAGAAATTAGGTCTGGTCCTCAACCCCCACAGCAACACTCCCAGTAGAAAACTCCGCAAAATTTCAGAAGAGACAATCAATCGACCAGAATGGATGCGGCCAAGCGCGATGACCACCAGCGGCCAAAGCTGGCGCTCGCTCCTTGGAGAACGGGGAAGCTCAAGATCAGCACTGGGGTTATAATAACATAGTGCGCGCAGAGCTGGGCTGGAGGGAGTTGAGTTGAAGAAAAAGGGCAAGAGGCGAGAATTAGCCAGGAGGCCAGTTCATCTGGCGGCCACCGATGAGGTGGAGATGGAGGTGATAAACGGACTGACAGCCATGCGGCCCATCGTTGATGACAAGACGGAAGCCTTGGTCGAGCTGCTCCTGGCGAGCGACCTTGGCGGCTGTCAACAAGAGATGGCCCAGGATCTGCTCGTGGCGGTCCTCAGCCTTGGAGAGCTGCGAGAGGCCGTCCCGGACCTTGGGGATGAGGATGATGTGCACCGGGCCCTGCGGCGAGATGTCCCGGAAGGCGAGTACGGAGTCATCCTCGAAGACGATCTTGGAGGGGATCTGCTTGGCGATAATCTTGTCGAAGATCGTGGGTGCCCCGGCGTCCGCCGCCTGCGGGGCGTGAGCGGCAGCAGCAGCGAGCGCGGCGTCTTTCTCCGACGACCCCATGGACGCTGACGTCGACGAAGCGGTGGTGCCGGAGCCCGTCAGGTGCGCCTGCAAGGTCCCCAAACGGCGCGCCAGTGCAGCCGAGGGAGCAAGTGCAGACGAGGGAGCAAGAGCGAGCGAGCGAGCGAGGGCAGGCGGGAGAGCTCGCAAAGAGCAGGGCGACCCCGGAGGGATGGCGATGGAATTAGGGTTTCATTCTTGGGAGTGGTGGTGGCGGTGGTGTTGCATGCATGCCATGCCATATCATGGCATGGTAAGGTAACCTTACCCATACCCGAGCATTTAACCCGTAAATGCCCAAGGCACCAGATTCTGCTGTACAAGAAATTTCAGAAAATTTTGAAACCCTGTAAAAGTTACAGATTTTATTGTTTTGAGATTTCTGGTGGGAAAGTTGTGCATTGAAGTTAGTTTCATCATTCAAATTCAACTTCCTTCATATCTTATTTCATTTGTTTTTGGTGGAAGGTTAACTACAAGCATACATTTTTTGTTGTGAATAGTGTCACAGAGCCTATGAGAAGTTGCCACATTGAAAAAACGGGCATCAAGTTGAGCAAAAGGTGAAGATTTCCCTTGGGCAATAAGGGCCTTTTCACTGAAATTTTGACATTTAACAAAATCTAAAAGTGCTTTTGGATTACTTTCACTTGGAATGTCTTTGTTATAGAAATTAGGATCCTTTCACCGTTGAACTTTCTTTCATTCATAATGATGTTCAGCTAATAATTGAAGTTGAAAATTTCTTTGTAATAGACAATTGCGTTTTGATAGTTGCGTTGCAAGTTCATTTGTGAAATTGTGGTCATGGATTTGGAAGAGGGGCCATTGGTTTTGAAGTAACAACAATAAACACTAAAGCATCCTAAGTGGTTGTCTCCCAATTTTGTATCTACAAGTTGCCAATTTACATTAGAAGTTTCGGGCAACTCAAAAAAAAGCAAAAAATTCCATACTCATCATTGTCCAATCACAAGTATCTTAAAATCCGCGCGGCCATTTTGGATTCTTATTGGGTAGTGCCATCTAGAAACCTTGAAGTTCAAGATTCAACGGTTACAATTTTGTTTTGATGTTTAATAATGATCTGACAAGGACAATTCAAAAACTTCAAAACTACCTTCAAAAAATAAGAAAAACACCCTTGGGCATTTAGGGATTAAGGGTTTCGAGTACGTCAAGGTCTCAAAAAATTCAGGGAAAAAATCCATAGGATTAGCCTTTCAACAAGTTGTCAAGGAGCTTTATTTTTGTGGAAAAAAGTACTATACCGCACCCTTGTCATTGTTTTCATTCACTTTGTTCTATAGATTCAAATCCTTTGGCATTTTATAAAATTAAATCAGCATTTTAGTATCTTGGTCACTAATCTTCAATTTTTATGCAATCTCAATCAAGCATACCAGTTTTGAGTTTCAAAAACCCAAAAGCCTATTTTTGGTGAATTATTTTACATGATATTTATGGTTTTACTTGATAATTGATTAAAAAAAACTTATGATAGATTTTTGAGATTTGATTGCATGGATGCATAGGAAACATCCATACACTCATTTTTTTCTTTGAACAAGCATCTCCAAAAAGTTATAAAATTCCTTATGTATAGATTTTAATGTTGGATAACCACAACCAAATCTTAGAAAAAGAGATATTTCATTATGATAATTAGATTTTGCTATTTGACTTATAAAATATGATAAGGTTTGAATCATTGAACATAATGGTATTGTTATTTTGTCAAAAAAATGGTTAAAAATTAGACATATCTATTTTACAAGATTTGATCATGTTCACTTCAACATTAAAATTTACATAGAAAGAATTTTATAACTTTTTAGAAATGCTTGTTCAAAGAAAAAAATGAGTGTATGGATGTTTCCTATGCATCCATGCAATCAAATCTCAAAAATCTATCATAAGTTTTTTTTAACCAATTATAAAGTAAAACCATAAATATCATGTAAAATAATTCACCAAAAATAGGCTTTTGGGTTTTTGAAACTCAAAACTGGTATGCTTGATTGAGATTGCATAAAAATTGAAGATTAGTGACCAAGATACTAAAATGCTGATTTAATTTTATAAAATGCCAAAGGATTTGAATCTATAAAACAGGGTGAACGAAAACAATGACAAGGGCACGGTAGAGTATTTTATATAAAGGGTAAAATTACAACTCATAAGGTCCCTATAAGCAACTCTAGACTAACCTTGAAATTGCTTGGATGTGCTTTTATAATGGCATTTGATAGTCCTAATGCCAACTCTCTCAAACTAGCTTACATGTGGCGGAGTTTGCTTTTGCAAGTAGAATTCATTGCTCCGCTTTGGGTTCAATCGTGTATGGTGAAACCCTCAAAGTGGGTGCAGATTTGCACACCGCTTGGGATTGGGTGTGTTTGCCCGTCATATGACCTCCATACCCACTTGGCACATGCTATACATTCGTGCTTGGTTAGCGTCAACTTTTGTAAGAGCAACAAATGGATAGGATCACAACCTCACTCCCCGTTTGCTCAAAAGCATGTATTATGAGCTTGGTTAAGGTCAAGTGCTTGCATGTGGTCAACATTTCCTTTTCATCAATTCCCATTTTGACTCCTTAGTTAGAATGGCGTTTAGTTAGTGTACCAAAAACATGGGTGGGTAGAAAGGCGTTTGGTTAGTGTACCAAAAAATAGGTGGGAAAGCACCGCCAAAGTTGCAATCCTTAGAACTAGGGAAAGTGACATACAATAAATGGAGGGTTTGATTATGTTCAATGCTTGGACAAGGTCAACACTTTCTACAAGCCCAAAGTGTTGACACTAACCAAGCACCATTGTACAGTACCCTCAAGAAAGTCTTGCAACCCCTTTATGAAGCCTTGCAAATTTTCTCCTTTATTTCCACTATAAAAGTGGTTCTATCAAAACTATCCTATCAAATGTATTGCTTTATAGAACCTTCACCAACACATGAATATTCAATGTCTAAGTATAAAAACTCTATTTTTGGTGAATTATTTTATTTTATTTTCTTGGCTTTACATAAAAATCAATTGAAAATTATATGAGATGATTTTTTAAGATTTGATTGTACAAATATATAGAAAATGTCATTGTTCACATCTTTTGTATTACACTATGTAGGTAGAATTTTCCTCTAGGTGGCTATAATGCTTATAACGTGTTTTCCAATTTTCTTTCATAAAAATTCAAGGCTAAAGAAGTCAAACTCAAGTTGTAGTAGGCTTCTACATTTCTACAGCTTTCTAATGATACCTTATTTGACTACGTTTGTTCAAGTTTTAGCCTACTATAACATGAGTTTGATTTCCATAACCTCAAATTTGTATGAAAGAAAATTAGAAAACACATTATATCCACATAGAGGAATATTCTACCTACATAGTGTGCATTTTTGTAATACAAAAGATGTGAGCAATGACGTTTCTTATATATTTGTGCAATCAAATGTTAAAAATCATCACATATAATTTTCAATTTATTTTTATGTAAAGCCAAGAAAATAAAATAAAATAATTCACCAAAAATAGAGTTTTTATACTTAGACATTGAAATTTCATACGTTGGTGAGGGTTCTATAAAGCAATACATTTGATAGGATAGTTTGCTAGAACCAGTTTTACACTGGAAATAAAGGAGAAAATTAGCAAGGCTTCACAAAGGGGTTGCAAGAGTTTCTAGAGGGTACTATACAGTACCCTCAAATAAAGTTTGTTGCCTTTTGATTTTTGGCTTACATGTCATTTCATGTTACGTTTTGAAATTAAGGTCAATTGGGCTTTTTTGATCATGCATTTTTTATAACCTCAAAAAACTAAAATCCAAATTTTGACAAATTGCTTTGTATTACAAATCAAGATTTTACATGATTTCACAAGAAAATTGATTAAAAAACATTGACAATGAATTTTGGAGATTTGATTGCATGGATGTACAGGTATACCCCATATGCACATCCATATGCACATCTTCCATGCTAAAAAAAAACCCTTAAGTAAAGAGAAATTGATCTTCATAAGAAATAGTGTGACATGTGATATGTCCAAATCTTGTAAAATAGATACTTTCTTATGATAATCAAATTTTGCTATTTCACTCATACACTCTGATTAAATTTGTAACTTTGAACATGTTGCTTTGTTTATTTGGTGATAAGCTAATTAAAAATTAAAAAACATATATTTTACAAAATTTGGACATATCACATGTTACACTAATCTTTATGAAGATCAATTTCTCTTTACTTAAAGGGTTTTTTTTCAGCATGGAAGATGTGCATATGGAAGTGCATATGGAGTTTACCTATACATCCATACAATCAAATCTCCAAAATTCATTGTCAATGTTTTTCAATCAATTTTCTTGTGAAACCATGTAAAATCTTGATTTGTGACACAATGCAATTTGTCTAAATTTGGATTTTAGTTTTTTGAGGTTGAATTTTGATATGCTTGGTTGGGATTGGAAGCAAGAATGAGATATAAAAAATGCATGATCAAAAAAGCCCAATTGGCCTCAATTTCAAAACATGACATGACTTGTAAGCAAAAAACTAGAGGGCAACAAACTTTATTTGAGGCCATTGTATAGTGCCCTCAAGAAAGTCTTGCAACCCCTTTGTGAAGCCTTGCAAATTTTCTCCTTTATTTCCATTGTAAAAGTGATTCTATCAAATTATCCTATCAAATGTATTGCTTTATAGAACCCTCACCAACGTATGAAATTTCAATGTCTAAAAAAAAAAACTCTATTTTTGGTGAATTATTTTATTTTATTTTCTTGGTTTCACACAAAAATTAATTAAAAAATATATGTGATGATTTTTTAACATTTGATTGCATGAATGTATAGGAAACATCATTGCCAAAGATGCACACTATGTAGGTAGAATTTTCCTCTATGTGGCTATAATGTGTTTTCCAATTTTCTTTCATAAAAATTCAAGGCTAAAGAAGTCAAACTCATGTTATAGTATGCTAAAACTTGAACAAACGTAGTCAAATAAGGTATCATTAGAAAGCTGTAGAAATGTAGAAGCCTACTATAACATGAGTTTGACTTCTTTAGCCTTGAATTTTTATGAAAGAAAATTGGAAAACACATTATAGCCACCTAGAAAAAAATTCTACCTACATAGTATGCATCTTTTTAGTACAGAAGATGTGAGCAATGACGTTTCCTATATATTCATGCAATCAAATGTTTAAAAATCATCACATATATTTTTTAATTAATTTTTGTGTGAAACCAAGAAAATAAAATAAAATAATTCACCATAAATAGAGTTTTTATATTTAGACATTGAAATTGCATACGTTGGTGAGGGTTCTATAAAGAAATACATTTGATAGGATAGTTTGATAGAATCACTTTTACAATGGAAATAAAGGAGAAATTTTGCAAGGCTTCACAAAGGGGTTGCAAGAGGGCACAGTATTGTACAACACACTCCCTTTCATTTTTGATGAGCCCCCATTTCTGTCGCTAACTTACTGAAGTTTCATGTAGCTAACACTCATCCTAACACTTACGGGAAGGGCTCGGTCCACTATTCCTGCACATATGTGTTCGTGGGACCCGGATGTGACAACCCAGCTTTCGTTGGTCAGCTTTGTCCTTTTCGGTGGTTTAAGACCAAATCAGGGTCTCCGAGTCCAAATGTGAAACCACAATTCCCGAATTCAATCTCCCGATGATCAATTTGTACACTCCTGCATTTGCTGGCATGTGAAGAATCAGAGCTTGTCCACCGTCGCCCCACAAACAAACACGTATGTTCAGTAAACCGAGCCAACTGGAATTGCTCCAGGGCTTAAGCTTTAGTGTAAACCACCCCCAAGCTTCCGTTCCCGGAACGAAGAATGGGCGCCCCTACAGGGTCTATTTCAATTGCAGGTGCAGATGAGATGAGATGAGATGAGATGAGGGATTTTAAGACGCATCCAAAGAAATTTGGGTGAAAGGTCGCAGGGCACTGAAACCACTCACCAGCATCCTTGTGGCCATGCCAGCGACTCCTGCGAGTTCAACGAAGGTATTAATAGGTTTGCCCTCCTTAACCACAACAGCATACCAGCTTGTCTATGGGCGAAGTATCAAGGCAGGAGCACACAGAGTCGGTCTCCGATTAAACATCTGCATCCGGTACTTCCTATCAAAGAAATGAGAGCAATGAGGTAATGGTCATATGCATACACATCAACATTGCTCGAGACAGAGAATGAGCACGTTTGGGTTGAATCAGAATGTCATCATCCACCAGAATTTAAACTCCCCCTAAAACCTCGTCACATAATGCGGCTGAGGATTGTATATCTGCGAGAACTTCCTCGTCGACAGCCATATGGACTCTTTTATCCTTCAAATGAACCTAAACCGACAAGGCAGTTACAGTAAATCTTCCACTTCGAACAAAAGCGAAGAACCTGGACACGTATACTTCATACTGAATTCAGGACGAAAACTTGAGAGACAGCCCCATTGGCATCACCGGGATGGGTGGACGCTCACTACAGGTAGCCATATCATTAATTAATTCAGCAAAAATGGAAAAAGAAAACGGAGCTGGAAGGCCACACGCGGTCCTTGACCAGCGAGCACATAATTTCAAGGTAACCAATACTCGAAGTACACACGCCTGCAACACGCAAGAAGATCATATTAGCAACACCTCAGATATCTTAAATCTCAACGTTAAGCTCCATATTATTGCACAGCCGATATTTGCTAGAATGGAAGACCCAGGTGCAGCAGCCACAAATTGATGAAACAAAAGTCAAACTAATAAAACAAGGCAACTGGTGATGAGAGCTTACTGATGAAGGAGAATCCAGCTGCCTTTTAGCATTTTAGGCCTAGCTCTTGTAGGTCATAGTAACAGAACTCTCCTCCCACCAGGTAGAAAAAATTCACCGTAATAATTTTCTATGTTATCGAAGGAGACCCTTTTGTCTTCCCTCTCCTGAATGAGGATGAATACACCAGCTTCGACAAACCAGAGATAGGGTTGTACGAATCTAGTGACTCTCTTTGTAATAGTCATGACTGCATTAGCTGTTGCAGCTGATCAAGAAGTTTCGGGTGAAGACGCCCCATTGCTGTGGTAAAAGCAGCATTTCCATGAAGTTGAGCACATGTTTGAAGTTTCTCTTTCAAAAACGGAGCCAGTGGAACCTTGCTAATAGGATCTGCACTAATGACCTGTACATTTTCATTCACAATTGAGTCATTAAGAGCCAGCGAGTCTACATCAGATGATCACGTTTTCAGGATCTCTCTGAATAAACAGAAATCTACCAGTCACAACAGAAAAATGAATCCTTGGTTTATTAAATTTCCGATGGCTCACCTGTCTTTTCCGGGAGTCTTCACTTACAATAGGTCCCATCGACCCATCTTCTGCAGAGCCGTAATCGTAACTGCCGCACATAAAATCCACCAATGAGAACTCCAGATGATGGTCGATTCCACATTCAAGCACTCTTCAACAGCTTGAATCAGATATTCGAGACACATTCTCTCAAACTTTACAAAAAATTGATATCTCACAAATCAATTGGTCTAGAATCTAACCCTGATGCACCGTCATTCTGGTCCTCCTCAGTCTCATGGAGGACGCTAGTGCAAACACTGAAGGTCGATAAAAAACAGCATTGAGTCAATTACAAGTCCACCACTTGAATATACATGAAATAAAAAAGCATCAATGCCAACCATTTGTCAGAACAAAATTATAATCTACTGACCACATTGGACCAGAGATCCGATGGTAAGGAATGCCTTAAGGGATATGCAGACAAGGATTTAATAATTTAAACTCATTAGAAAAAAAAATCCAACGAAAGCCTTACAGCCTGTCCTGTGGTACAAGTACAAGGCCTCACCTAACTATGCTCTACACCCACAAACGCGTTCCCTCTATTCAGGTTCTCTTATGCCTCTGTTGTGGAACCAGAGACCTATTTATGCAGCACCACTAGGCCATCGTACAAGACAACCGACTTAAAGATGAATTTTCATCCAATATCTCAGATGTCTGAAACAACCACCCGTGTGAAATACGTGCGGCATGGTTGGTGGAAGTGCATGCCTAAAAGACGAAACCTATCAATTATGGAAGGATAGAGTGACATACCTGAGGATTTGTACGAGTCTGTCCAAGACTTGTGGCTGGCTCACCGTGAGCAGGATACAAAGAGCAAGAGCACACAGCTTTCGCTTTAACATACTCGTCAAAGAATCCACCTGTGAACCAAAGTTGCTTCATCATCAACAATCGCTGTATAAATTATGCAAAATAAGAAACCACGCAAAAACATGTTAAAGAGGATGAATTTGGAAGAGCCCTAAGGACTACTCACTGCAGATAAACTTTGATAGTACAAGTAGAAGAGAAATAGAGACATGTAACGCCACATGACTGTTGTTACCTTGTCCAGCCAAGCATCAAAGAAGAGAAAAAGTGCACTCTGGTCCGAGACGGCCACCCCTGACTGCTGAAGAGCAAGGGAAAGAGATGGTTGCGAGGTAAACTGTGCAAAAAACGCACTATTTTGGACAAACACTCTTGCTAGCACTGCTCCGGCGGATGCCTTCACGAGGTCACCATCATCTCGCCCACTTACCACCAACACTAAGAGTTTCTGCATTTTATCAAGTCTGTTATACGTATGCTGGGGCAACAAAGCAAGCCCATAACCTTCACCAACGGAATAGCCTGATATGAGCTCTGTAACGCAAGCACTCCGAAACATTTTTGACAAGCAAAAGTTTTACATGGTTCTCCCTTAAGCGAATGATAAATCATTAGCATCACAAACAAAGTAACATTACTACTGTCGCACTTGCTGGCAAGATGACTTCAGTTAAAGAAGATTGTTTTGTTAGTAGTATCCAGGAAGTGGAAAGTGGCGATTCCAAAACCTCCTGATATCATCTAAACACAGTTCAGACCACGGAAAAAAAATCTACCTGCAAGACTCCCTCCAAAAGAGCAGGCGCATCCACAGGAAAACACTGTGCCAGCACAAACGATATTTTAGGGAAGGGTACAATAGGATCAAACATACAAGACGCCTATTTCACACCTTCACGATTCAACAACTTACGAAAACACAGAGGACGGCAGTACGTAAACCATAAGCGGATGTTTTTACGACCATTTATTAGTCAGCACAAAAAACAAGTCTCAGTCTTCTGATATTAAACAGTATCAATTGAAAAAGAAATCGTTCAATATTGCACCTGAATAAGGGAGTCCATAACAGGCAGGGTACACAACATTCCCCTCTCCTTAACATTTCCAACAACAATCTCGAAGATTTTCACCACACCATTTGCATGCAACCGCAAAAAATCAGCTCCTCCAAGGAGAATGTAACTCTCAATGATGCACATGGCAGCCTGCAGGTCCAACCACATTATGTTACGATCAGACACATCATTAAGTGGCATGTACCTTCCGACGGCTGCTTCAAGCAACAAGTGACAAGTTCTTACGCGTGCTTAGAATAACGAACACCTTCAAAGAAGCTATTTTGTCAAAATATTGCAAAAAAAATGCCCTGAATTTGCTTCTACAACAATTATAAGCCTGTTGACGCAATTAAAAATCTTTAATATGATCCCTTATTCTATATAGGCTCAGAAAGAAAAACTTAGATAGAGAGTATGAAAGGAAGAAATATTATATCAGTGCAGCAGATCACCTGGAGATGGTCGAAATTAAGCTCCATAACGGGTACAAGGTGAGGAAAAAGGTTCATTAACGGTGGTACCATAACAGGAGCTGTTCTCAACGTCGTTTGCCATAACTGCAGTTCCATGGAACAGAATTCAGTTTCTAAAAAAAGTAATAAATGCAACTTCCTTCTGCACATAGGAATATCCCGTTACAAGCAGATGGAGCACTCCTGCAGAATGCAGACTCTTCCAAAAGCATAAAAAGAGCTCAACTTATCCACGAAGCCTGTGAAGCTAGCTAACATGGTCTATAATACAAAAATATATTAACATTAGCAACTACGCTCTGACAATACGCATCGGGCACAAGTTAAATGACAGCGCACAAGGAACTAGATGTTAAAATAATAATCAGGAACAAGACCAACCAATCAGCCCAGCACATCCAATAATAAGGCAAGCAAAAGTTTATATACCTGCATACCATCCTCCAACATATTAAGTTCATCAGGCTGGTTCACATCTGTACTATACTGCAAAATCGGAAAAAGGATCTCATAACATATTGGAGAGCGTGGTCCAACTGCAATCAAAAGACGCTGAAGTGCAAGCATCACTTGAATCTGCAATAAGCTTTGTCCTTCTGAGTCTTGCCAAACCTTCACAGAATATGACAGAACATCAACATCTTGACCATCAATCTGAGAAGCATAAATAGATACATGAATATAATAAAAAAAGCCCGATGACAAACAACCATAATCGAACAAAACAACGTACAGAAGAGAACGAGGAACAACGCTACTAGCACTCGCTCCTGAGTGATTTAATTAACGCCAAAAATTAACCCAGTATCAAACTACAATAAGAATGGAGAACACAAACTTAGATGAAATGTTAATATATGAGATTCTAACAAGTGACTTTCGTATACATTGCTTTATACGCCTAAATTACCACAAACTAGAGCAAATACAAAATCAGCCGCAGATCATGTTGCCTTACCCGAGGTAGAAATGCCAGAATTTTCTCGACACATGGAACAATCTTCTCACCAAGGCGATCAATAATAAGCGACACAAGGTTGAAAATTTGAAGCTGCAAGAGGATGACAGATTTTAGAAATAATCAGATTTGAGCTTTACAAACACTTTTTGCTGAACAATGTGGTCAGAACTGCACACTCATTGAGCTTTATAATCCACATCATTGAAAAGCGCAGGAGTTCAAGTTGAACAAGTAGTGATGCAAGAATTGACAGTTCATACCTTAGAATCGAACTCTTGTGCACTCTGCATGAACTGGATCAAAAGCCCCAAACAAGTTGGCACATACTCTACAAACTCCTCTTCATAGAAATGAACGTCATCTATCAAGCTTTGCAATGAGTGACAGACTGCCAGCTGCACCAACAAAACCGTTGTCAGATTCCGGAAGGCCAACATCTTAATTTTAAATATAAGAACAAGAAGTGAGCAAACGATTGTTACATCAAAATCAATTGGCCGTTAATTGTGTGTATAAGAAAGACGAAATCCTCACTTGTACTGCTAGGTCGCCATCCCCAAGAAGTCTCATTAAAGAACTGTAAACAGGCTTCCTCAACTCATCTTTAATCTGGTACAAACATAACAGCATTTCTAAAATCAGCTAAAAATGACGTTGTTAGCTCACTAAACGCGACGTGACATGTAAAGCCATGGACCTACTACAACAGGCAGACATGACCAAATCTTGAGTCCCGACTCTTAGAAAAGACAACTAAGCGGCTGGTAATCGAACTGGACTTAATGTAGAATTGTATAGCTCAAGTAGATTTGTAAAACTTGGAAGTCTATTCTCACGAGACAGCAGACCTTGTTCACCCATTTTCCCAGAAGCCAAGCAACTCTTCGTCGAAGGATTCGGCCATTTGGATGAAGATTACTCATTTCATGAACAAGAGCTCCTTCCCACCTGAAGCAGAAGTGGAATGTCTAAGTACAAGTAGATTGTGGAGGAATGTGTTTGAGAAGAAAATAGTTCCACATTGAAATACCTAAGCGAATTATTTACTCGTTTCCAGAAATCATGGAGAAGTTGACTGACCGTAAATCCAATCATGCAAAAGCATACCATCAAGTGCTACTAAAGCATTTGAATAACTATGCACAACAAATTAATAAACGAACCGACAAGGCAACAAATAAAAACCACGATATAACAAGTGTTCCAAAACATGCTTCTCAACAGCAAAAAATCTTAAAAACATAAAAGATCAATGACGACTTTAAGGTCAACCCACCAAGATTTGAAATCGATATAATCATGTAGATCATAATAAGCCGCCCCAACTGCATTGTATGATGCTTCTTTAAGTAAAAGAGCTGGTGTAATTTGTATGTCGGCCCCGGTAGTAGGAGGAGGGCATCCATCTGACGCTTGTTTAAGTATGGTTACCACCACGGGAGCTAGAAGCTGCAGTTGATACGCACGCTTCACTTAGAAGCAAAAAAACCAAATAGGAGAAAAAGAATATGAGATAGATACAAGAGAACATGGGCAAACATGTCTTCAAAACCAAATCAAATTGCCACAGCACTAGAGGAAAACTACGAGACCCTCGGAACCAAATTGCTTGTATGAAATACAAACTCCACTTAAGTTAAATGAGAAGCTGTCCCATTCACAATATAATACCAGGGAAATATCAGAACCAAAATTCGCGCTTTGATACTCACAGAGATGCATAATTGACTTGATCAATGCATTCCCTGTGAGAAAGAATGAGTGCATTCATTATCTCACGCATTGGAACACAGATATACAAGAAAAAATGTGAACAAAGAATACCTCCCGATGAGACTCAAACAGAGCTAGATATAGGGATTCGGCACAAGGCCGCAACTTATCCTTGAACTGAACGAGATCTTGCTCATGATGAAATAATTCAGAGTCTTGTACCCATTCCTCCAGATCCGCAGGTGTGAGCATAAAGTATCTATATAAAAGGACGCTACATTAGCTATATACCGAAACCCAAAAGACAAATAAAAACAGAACACCAGAATGATGCAGTTACGAAGTTGCCTCCGCCACCGACTCTACGATACGACGATTATACGATTCCTCAAAAAACATCGACAACCAAATTACGACTCACAATCTACCGGTTTGTAAAGAGTTCCAGCTGCTAACTCCAGAAAGTTGAAGGCTTTTTATGTACCTTTGCACTAAGATTTCGCAGAGTACCACCAAGCGCTGCTTGTCCAGTAGAGACATGACTATTTCTTCTGCCTGCCCTGCCAAATTCCTTTTGGCTTCTTCCAGGGTAGGAGTACTCTGCCCAACAACCCTCCCAGACTTGTTGGGCCTGTAAGCCACGCATTGAATAACACTCTGGAGAAAGATCATACATTTAATCAAGAAGGTTTCAAAAGGTTCACTCTCCTCCTTAGGTTCTGTTATCTGTATATAGCAGAATTCCAACACTGGCGGGAGCACAACCCTGTTGCTAAATGAGTAAGGATGAGTAGATTGCACTTCTATAAATATCTTCATCAATCTCAAGCATGCCTTATCCAGAAAAGCTTGCAAAGTCTGCCCATGTTTCAATACAGAACCTGAAATACAAGCACCCATATTCATGAATAATTAGAGGGACAACAAATTGCAAAAAAAAGATTGAATAGCTATAAAGGAATCTGTTAAGCATTTTCCCCATCCAATCTGAGAGTTCAAAAAGAGAGGAACATTTTTCCCACAAGAGAAGCTCCGTATTTGAAGACTGCTTGCTCAATATACTCCATCCATGCCGATTAGACATACTCCAAGACATTACTTCAGAAAAGACTGATGACTACTATATCAAGCCAATATCGTAGTAGTTGCGTCAACATAGTCTCAACTAAAAATATATATAAAAAGGCAAAAGCTGTTCTTGAACAAAAAAGAGGAAAAAGAATAATCTGCACTTTGCAACTGACCCAACAACAAACAGGTTCACTTAAGAAGGTACACGGGCAAAATGCAGTCAAGGAGCCTCTTCAATGAACGAACGTTGACACCACAAAAATGGCCAATTTAACTGGTTTATTTACTACAACGTTAGTGAATGAAACGATTTTTTTTGCATAAGCCCCAAAGACACCCTGCTATAAGTGCGGAATAAAATTATGTACCAACATGAAAGGAAAGAAACTTACGATATTGCAGTAATTCTTTAACTGCTTGAAGAAACGAAGGACAAACATCTTTCACTGGACTTACTTCCTGCACCCATTATAAAGAGCTGAAATGGGTGAAAAAGTTAAGCAGATGAAAAAGAGACTTGAAGAGACACTTGTCATAATCTCATTGTCCATTCAAAATCTCAATCATCCACACAATTCTAAAAAACGTCACATCCTTTATAAATTATGTGTCCAATCAGGACAAAACAATGAGATCTATTCAGAACGTAACAAATGATTTTGAAAACCTCGAGCATGTTCGTAAACACACCTGAACAGATCTGGCGTCGCTCTGAAAGCCATGTACTAACATCCGACGAAGGACTTTCAGGCACAGCATCCAACGTTCACAGGTCAACCGGAGTGCTTGATCTTGGTCTGCAACAAGAATTGCACTTTGAGGGCCTGCAAGTAGTGCCTGAAGACCTTGAAGAATACCTTGAGTATCTGTGCACCAATGATGCCAGGTGTACTCAAAATATTGAGCTGTAACCTGCGACACGGAAATCATAAATACAAAACAGACAGTTCACGGCCACCTACAATGGATGCTTTCGGCTTATTTAAATTTTAGTTCCATTGACTGGCGAAACAGCTACAAAATCCGCAAAAAAAAAACCTCCAAACTACTAATACTTGACGCATGAAATATTCAATACACGTGATAACCTGAAACAAAAACAAAACCAGAACTGCTATACGGCAAAGCTGCAGAAATGTCGTCCAAAACGAGAAAAAGGAACATTAAGATGGCCGAAATTTGAAGGAAGACAACTGCAACTTTGTACCACGGCTCTATGCCTTCATCAGAAAAACACTTCCATTACACATTATCTTCCAAGAAATATGGTGAAGATAGTTCAAGCACCACACCTCTGCAAAATTGCGTTGATCTGCTGCTAAACGTTTGGTAGATAACTCCTTCAAAGTTTGATTCAGCACCAAATATACGCGTTGAGTAGTGAGTACGTCAGGAGACTGCAACTTCTGCAGCAAGGTTGAAAACAGCTCTGGCCTGCAATCCATTGTGCTAAAGAGTTCAAAATAGATCAAGAATAATCCAAGGATATCGGGCAACTAAAAGGTGGCAAAATAGAATTACACAGAACAACACTTAATTAACGAAGTTAAACTCATCTTGAACAAATTCACGCTCAAACAAAATACAAGTTCAAAACATCCTTGCCCACCCTCATAGGTATCATCCGTATCATGGTAACACATTTCGACCACCACGTACCATTCTCGAGGGTAATCAAATCGAGCAATTTTCGAAATAAGAAGTGCTAGTTGGACAGCCACCTGCCACATTGAAAGATACGTTACATAAACCAAGCACAAAAACCTAGAATCAGACTGCCTGATTCAAGACATATAAAGGGAAACGCCAGCCAAGCACTGGGAAAACATCAAAGAGGTAATACGAGATGAAATAGACCTGATTGTTCTCCTCCCTAATTAAGTTAAGCAGCCTGTTCCGTAAATGAGGTTTCTCTGCATCACTTATGCCCCTGTGGCCCCCACGAAGTGTCAAAGCCTTTTCTCGATAAGGATACAATTGTGACATGAACCACATCATGCCAAGTATTGGAACAAAGCCTCCACATCTTTGGCACCGGGGCGACATCCAGTCCGATATCACGATAGACCGAATAGAAAACACGTGCAGAAGTACAAATATGTATACACACATTCTCATGAAAACAGCGTGCATAGACAACAACGAGAATGTGGTTCTCACAAGGAAAAACTGGACGTTCAAAAATGTATCTTAGGAGCAGCTGAGAAAACATTCACGAACCTCCAAAAATAGAATGGCATTCACCAAGTTAGTACTCACAGAGAATCTCGACGTGTCCTCCAATACCGATTAATACTGTTTTTGAAATACACTGATGCCAGCCACCGGGCGTCGCTTTGCTGCTCCAGATCCTTGGCACCGATTATCTCCTATACATGTCATTAAAGAGTGGCAGTGTCATAACAGAGTTACAGCAGGCATAATCGTTATGCAAAGACGAAAAATGGGGCAATGCTGCTGCAAGACCTGAAAAAGTGTAGAAGAAAGAAATTCAAAGTATAAGACTTCCGTGTGCGGCCTGTAGAAAGAAGATTTATAGAATGAAGACCTCAGCACAAGCTAACGCCTCTGGTTGATCGACGAAGCTGATCCCAAGCAATCACAGATAAAACCCTAAATCTTGAAAATCCGAAGACATGAAGCGGGCAAGGATATCCTAAACCCTATAATCAAATTTTATTTTCTTCGTCTGCTAAGGGACAGATCATCATCTACAAAGATATATGACTGTATCGTCACATCAGAAACATATTTATCCACATCGACTCAGCCCCTGAACACATAATCTACCAGGATTGGCAATGCTCCATACGGTTTTCACTTGAAGGACGCAAACAAATACGAGTGTCCTTGAGCAATTTTATAGGGGATATCAGACAGAACCCTACAGAAGGCGAGCAGGACAATGTGGCAGTCTTCATAAAACATAACAACCTGCGATGAGAGAAAAGCTCAACAGATTTCTGAAAACGAATCCAAAGCTGTGCATGGAACACATTCTCACCAAAAGACAAGAACAAAAGCCAGGTCGACTCTCGCACGCTGCCAATGTTGCCTCTGCTGGTTTGCGCACAGATTCATCCTGTCGCAGAGCGTCTTGCAGCAGAGTATAAACCCTAGAAAGGTCATCTGCGGAAGTAAGCGCCATGGCAGATGGGCTTCAATAGTTCTCGGCACTTACGATTACCTCGGCCACCGCAATCAAAAACGTTTTCTCCAAGCGAGCAGGACAATAACCAATTCGTGTCTTTGATGAAGAAGAAGAACAACAAGATGAGCGGACGTCTGATCCGAGCCTACACGGCTTAACGATCAAGAGAGACTAAATTCCATAGGATCCTCGTGCACGATTCCGCCAGAATTCTCACACGAGGCCTGGGCTGGGCTGGGCTGGGCTGCACAGTAAAAAGGTTTCGCGACAAAAACCTCGATAACCCCCGTCCAGCTAACGAGGTGTAAGATCTGGCGGCATGAAGATTATTGCAAACGAGACTGCGGGCAGAGAACACGGTCGAAATCGACCGATACACCCAATGACCTAAAATGGAAGGAAGAGAAAAGCAGAAAATGAAGCTGCGTGGTGGAGGTGGCAAAAATAGAGCTTGATATGCAATTCAAGCGCAATTACAGGCGGGGAAGCGAATCGCGGAAGAGACGACCGGGGACAGGAGGGCAAGCAGCAGCAGAGGCATAGAGAGAGGAAATGGAGGAAGGGGGAGGGGAGGGAAGAATGGGAGAGGAGGAAGGAATGGAGACAGAAAAGCGCAAGAAGCGGGTCGGGCGAGAGGTGTGCGAGCAGAGGAAGAGGCAGGGGAGGCGATGGCGGAGCAAGCACATCGGTAGTGGGGCGGACGAGCGCGCACACAGCCCAGGCGGCCCTGCAAGCACCATGTGGTGGTGCCCCTAAATCGCCATTGCCCCCTCCCCCCCCTCCTCGCCCTCCCCCTCGCCCTCCCTGTGTGCGCTGCTGGACTGCTGTGGTGCCGGGGGTGCGACATGTCGGGCTCTCCTAGATGTGGGAAGAAGGGCGGGCTCAGCAGTCAGGGGCGGAAGGGATGAAGGCAGCCGGGGCAGACAGCCGCTTCTCAAATGTACAGCGGCCGAACATAAAGAGGGCAGCCCACAAGCACGGTCACTTAGATGTGGCCACGACGACCGGCGCGGGAGGTAACCACCCTCCCTTCGGTTGCAGGGTTGGAGGGCACTCCGGCTGTGGCCAAGCCTAAGCCTAGCCTGTGGGGACGGCGTCCGCTGTCCTCACTCCTCATGCCCTATTCTCACCGGAACTTTTGACGGACTGACCTGTCCATCGAGAACATTGTTGCAAATGAGTTTAGAAATTTCATTCTCACTAGTCGTAGAGGTGAAAGGAATAAGCATGGATAAAAAAGTATAAAGAAAATTATAAATACAAAAAAGTTTTAGAAATCAAGCATTTTAGAAGGTTCAACTTGATTACTTTTTTTTTTTGGGGTCACGTGGCATCATTCCATTGGTTGCTGAAAATGGGGGAATGCGTCATAAGAGGAAACATTTTTCATTGAGGCATTCTCTCAAAAGTTTGAGGAAAGAATCTTCAAGCATTTTTGTGGACTCACGTTAAGGAAGATGACAAAAAAATTCTCACCGAAACACGTCGGACTGCGTGGTGAGAACGGGCCTCACTTCTCACTCCTCCATCCTCGTCATCTTGTAATATGACACTTGGGCGGTTCAGACTATGTCCCATGTCCCAAGTCCCACTAATTTTTGATGAAATCTAAGAATTTGATTGGCGGTGAGGCAAAAGATGGGACTTCGAGTTTCAGACTATGTCCTAAGTCCCACATCCCACTTGCTTACATGGAGCCTACATTGGCAGCACTTTTCCAAATTCTTGGCTCCAAAAAAAGTGGAACTTCACTCCAAGATTGAGTTTAGCATTTTGGCAGATCCATCTTTTAGTCCAAGTCCCATCATTTCCCATCTTCTTTAACCCAAAAAGATGGGATTTTGCACTCCCATGGGAAGTAGTTTGAACCGCCCCTAAACTTACTCTACAACAGCACAATTCCATCAGCTTCTTAGGCATGTTAAGCTGACTTGTTTTCATAAACCTACCCATCTACCTAGGATTAACGTTTCTAGTTTTCCTCTGCATCTTCCTTTTGCTATGCTGTAACTTACATACAATAGGGGGTTTCATATATCTCAAAAAAATGATGAATGAATGGTTGTGAACAAGTTTTTGTTCACCGGTGAATACACTATGACAACCTCTGGGAGATCGGTTGCCAT
The DNA here is from genome assembly GCA_963920765.1 of Ulota crispa. Taxonomy (NCBI): domain Eukaryota; kingdom Viridiplantae; phylum Streptophyta; class Bryopsida; order Orthotrichales; family Orthotrichaceae; genus Ulota; species Ulota crispa. The sequence goes on along the minus strand of OY987246.1, from coordinate 25,388,429 downwards.
GGCTCGTTCACTCCATGACTTGGCCGGGTTATTCACAAATCTTATTCACGTGAACAATTTTGGTGCTGACAGGCATATGTGAAACCCCCTAATGGCTGACAATCTTTCATTTACATATAGTGGCCTCCAATAAAGATTGTTGGCCCTTCTTTTGCCATGTAGAGGTCATGTTGTGTTATAAAATGAAGTTGAGGTCAATTGGCCTTTTTTTCCTTGCATTTTTTGTATTTCACTTTTACCCCCAATCCCAACCAAGCATACCAAAATTCAACCCCAAAAAATCAAAATCCAAAATTTTGATTAATTTTTTTGCGTCACAAATCATGATTACATGATTTGACAAGAAAATTGATTGAAAAACATTGATGATGAATTTTGGAGATTTGATTGCATGGGTATATAGGTAACATCCGTACGCACATCCGTACACAAATCTTCCATGCTAAAAAAAACCCCTTAAATAAAAGAAAATTGATCTTTGAAAGGTTTAGTGTGACACATAATATGTCCAATTTTTGTAAAATAAATAATTTTTGTTTTTAGTTAGCATTTTACCAAAAAACACCAACATGTTCAAAGGTAAAAACTTAGTCACAATGTACAAGTACAAATTTTGATCTTACCACCCCACATTGAACTCTTTGTCGATCATTATTTTGTTACTTAAGGGGATTCTTTTTAGAGGGGGAAATGTGTGTATGGATGTTTTCTACATATCCATGCAATCAAATCTCAAAAGTTCATCACCAATTTTCTTCAATCAATTTTCATAAAAAATCATAAATTTTGTACAAAATAATTCACCAAAAATGGGATTTTGATTTTTAGGAAACAAAATTTGATATGCTTGGTTGGGATTGCATAAAAATCAATACCTATGATTCAAAACAACAAAATCTCAATTTTACTATATATTATTATGCAAAGTATTATGAATGACAAAATAGGCATGTACGTATCATTAATTATGTAAGGGTACTCTATTATTTTTTTCATTCTGATACTTGACAATTAGTTGTTTGAAAATCATTTGAATGAAATCGTATATGTATTTTTGCTAATAAGTGCTCCAATTCTACAAGTCAAGTGTAAAATATCTTGTGAGTTATTGTACAGTGGAGTACAATGTGATTACAAATTGCCAATTTCAGCCTCTCAGTTTTTTGGGTAAAATCTGGTGTACAATTGGTATGTTTTTAACAAAAAAATAATTCATTGCATCCTTATGCAATCCCAATCAAGCGTACCAAAAATAAACTTCAAAAGAGCAAAAGTTTGTTTTTGGTAAATTACTTTATGTAAAATTCATAGTTTTATTGAAAACTATTGATGATGAATTTTTGAGATTTTATTGCATGTGTATGTAGGAAACATCTGTGCGCACATTTTTCATGCTAAAAAGAACCACCTTAAGTACAAAATTTTGAGCAACAAAAGATAGAGTGTGACAAGTCATATGCCCAAACTTTGTAAAATAGACTATTCTGTCTGATAATCAAATTTTGCTCTTCAACTCAAATATTGCAACTAATTTTGTGTTTTTAAGCATGATAAATTGTTTACTTGGTAAAAACTAGTCAAATAAATAAACAAATATGGTTTACAAAATTTGGGCATATTTCTTGTCACACAAAATCTTTTGTTACTCAAACTTTTGTACTTAAGAGGGTTCTTTTTAGCATGAAAGATGTGCACATGGATCTTTTCTACATACCTATGCAATAAAATCTCAAAAATTCATCACTAAGAGATTTCAATCAATTATCATGTAAAACTATGAATTTTACATAAAGTAATTCACCAAAAACAAACTTTTGGTCTTTTGAAATTAATTTTCGGTATACTTGATTGGGATTGCATAAGGATGCAATAAAAAAAATTGTCAAAAAACACACCAATTTTACACTAGATTTCACCCAAAAAAACAGAGAGGCTGAAATTGGCAGTTTGTAAGCACCATGTACCTCACTGTATTGTGTACAGTACATAGTACAGTACTGCAAGAAAATAATTGAATAATTTTGCACCTATTTTTTCAATCAACTTAACCACATCCACCTCCACAAAGTGATGATGATAATAATTATAAATTATCGTATTTCAAACATTATAAATCTTTCGGGTTGGTTGGGTTGGGATTTGCATATCATTTTGCTTGAACTTGTTGCAAAATTTGCAAAAACAGTAACAAGGATTGAAGGTATGGGGACTTGACCTATAAATATGTATAATTGGTAACTTATCAAATACTCCCATTAAAAGAACGTTTAATTTCTTATGATATTTTATCAAATTTAAGATATAAGGGTTTTAACCCCTCACCGCCCATGCTATTTTTGAGTATCTCAAAATTTGCTTGAAAGTGAACAAAATGCTAGTATTTTGATCAACCTTAGTAATTTTCTCTGAAGCGCAACCGTACAAATTCAAAGTAGACATGTTATAGATCACATAGGAAAACAAATCACAACAATATCACTTATGGATTGAAAAATTATAATGTTTGATCATGAGGGTGTTAAAATTGCAAAACTGATTTCAAGTCTTTCAACCTTCTTTTTGCATCTCAAACCTAAAACTGAGGGTACTAACAAAATATAAATATATAAAGAATATCATGCATAACCCCAATCAATTTACGGCTTCTCAAAATCTATTTTACAAATTTTTTAATTGAATTCTTAATATGATTTTTTCTCCAAGTTCTAATGTACTTGAGGCTCATTTTCAAGAGCCTTCAACACTTGAAAGTGAAGATTTGCAATGGATACCCTTGCACAAAATCTTGAATAGACAAATCATGTTAATTCATTTTCAAAATCAAACTCCTAATGTTAAACCTAGACTTCAATAAGAATTGAAAAATAATAATAATAATCACTAAAAAAAATCTTAAAAAAAAGTTGCACATCTCTAAATAAAATGCAGAGGGCCCAATTTGGGCCCCTTGGGCGATGAGGGGTTAATACAATACCTCAATTACTTGAAGAGCAAAACAATTGAATTTGACACTGTTATTGTAAACTTAACCTTAAAAAATGATAAAATGCCTTTGACACGTTCAAAAGATCTAAAAAATTAATTTCTCATTACAGCACATCCATTTTTTATTATTTGAGATCATAAATGCAAATAGCGATGTAATAAAAACTGAGTTCTAATTCAAGCAAACATACAGTATCTTAGATGTGTCTTTTAGTTTAATATTAGACTTATGCTTCAATTTTATTTGTAATTGCTTTTCTACATGTTTATATTGTTTTTTGTATGCATACATGTTTGGTTTCTTTTAACTAGATTTGTGCATTCACGACTTTAATTTGTGCTTTAAGATTTATGTATTTTAGAGAATGAATATGTTTTTATTCCAAAAAATCGTTTGGTTTTTTTTGGTGTGGCTTTGATACGTGCTTAACCCTTAAAGGACCAAGTTACTATAATACATACTATGTACACTGATGTATAATTGGCATTTGCTATCAACAAAAGGTTTAATTTGGGATCTTGATAACCTCACTAGAACAAAGTTAATCTATATTCTAACTTCTTTGTTGATCTCAAATATAATAAAGGTGTGGATGCACTCCAAATACAAAAAAAATACCCCATATTGTATTAGTCACAAAGGGCTGCTTGATCCTTTAGGGGTTAAGAGTTTGATCCATCTTCTAATGATCAATTCTACTATCCCTGCACTAATGACTAATCCAGTGATCATTCTTATAATAAAACAAGTCTTTTTCAATAAAAATAAACCATAACAATGACAACGTGTTTTTTGATTTTCTCCATCTCAAGCCAAAAACTACAATCCTTACATCTTTCTTCCTAATGATGCAATGTGTGTTAGTGATTTTGACGTAGAATTTACAAAAGAATTTCAATGTGAGCCATGTCCTCGGCCATGTCCTTGTTTCTTAAGATCAACAGGTTATATAAATATAAGTATTAGTGAATTGTATGTCGAATTATTTATAAGATGTATGTATAATTTTAAGGTATGTGTGATTTTTTCAATTTTAGTAGAAAAGAGTTGCAAAACAAAGGAGAAGGTATGCATGAAAGACATAAAATAAAACACTTCAAATCTTATTGATTACAATATATATTTTTATTATCTTGGCATCACATATTCTGTTTCAAACCATTTTCTAACAAGCTCTGAAGTAAAGAATTTGTGTAGTTCAACTATTAAAAAATGTGAAAATTTGCAATTTTATCAAAGGTTTGTGTTTTTTATGAATTTCTTTTATTGTTTAGTATTTAAGAAACATTGTGCTAATTTGTCACACATGAGATTTCATAGTTGTAATTATTATTGAGTCTTGTATTGAGTACTTAACCCCTCAACGCCCCAAGAGCAAAAATATGGTTCTGTTTTCCGTGTACTTGATGATACCCAGGGCGTTGAGGGGTTAAAACTACTTGGTTCTTGAAAACACTCTTCTCTATTAAGTTGTATTTGGTTTCTTTGAGCATAGTGAGAGCACGTGCAAAAGGAGAAATCAATGAGAATCATGTACATATGAATAAATTAATTGGGGTACACAGTTAGCCAAAATTGAACGGGTACACATGTCACTATTTCGTTGGTTCAAAAAAATTCAAACTAGTAATCCACCCTATAAGGTAACCCTCCCCAATTCCGACCCTTTAGTACTCAAGGTGTACATTTAAGTTCTAAACTGAAATGTACACCTTGAGTACTGAAGGGTCGGAATTGGGGATGACTTGTTAAAGGGTCAGGTTTGGGGAGGGTTACCTTAATTGTATTTGTGTGACATTAGTTTGGCTTGCAAATGATAAAGAATATTTGAAATCTGTGGCATGAGGTGGTTTTCTTCATTTAGTTTTTATCGACAACTGCAAGAGGGGAGGGTGGGGAATTGATAGGGCAAGGTTTCTTTTGTTGACTTTTGGTTTGATTTTTTGAACTCTTAAACGTTGTTGCAACCATTTGTGGCTTTTGGATGACTAAAAATGCTCTAGACAAGGCTCTAGACAGTGGAATAATAGTGTTTTTTATCCAAGATTTTGTTGGGATATGAATAATGCGAGCTTGTAGATAGATAGCTTTTGCATGCATAATGTTCACAAAAGGTCCCATTTGCCAATTGAGTAGTAAAGATGCACCACCGTGTAGTGTATTTTAAAATTTGAGGATCTTTTTACCAAAACTTAATGTGAGTTACTAAAATGATTTGTTTTTGGTTTGAGCATAGCTGGCAATAGAAATATTACTAGATCTAGATTCTCCTTGTACTTTGAGTTTCTAAAAAAATTAGTTTTGAAAATTTTATTACTATCACAAGTTGAATACCTATAGTCAAACCTCTCTTATTGCATGGGAATGGTGGGGAGTTTTTTTAGTAGTATGCACACAAAGAGGTTCAAGCAAATTTTCTATTGGTGACATTGTACTTTGGTGATCCCACTCTGACAAAAATAACTCCATTCATGATTATTGGACCACACTTTATGCACATAAAGAGTATGCAATTTAAGAACTCCAAGTAGTTATGCAAATAGGGAATATGCAATAAGAGAGGCTTGACTATATTACCATGGAATGGTTACTTTTTCTAATTTTACCAACATGGGAAAAAAATCCCATCGTGATGATCTTCATTGTGATTCACATCCACGACAAAAAAATGGCATGATTGAATACATTTTGTAATCAATATGAATTCCTTTAGCATTTGCTTCAAAAAATTACAATAATTTCAAAATTTCACCCAAAGTTTATGAATAAATTTTATACGTGTAGTATGCACATACCTTCTTCTACTAAAATTATAATATTGAATTTTGATGTTGATTACATTGTCAAAATAACTCCTAGAAGATAATTGCAATTCCATAAAAAATCCATGGTTGTAGGCCTGTCCTTGAAGGGTTAAAGTTCTCATAGTTGGGTGGTTGGCCATTTTTAAGGGATAGTTTATACCATCTTTGTAAGAAGGCATTTATAATAGGTAAATTTTATATTAAACTCATGGTTCCGAATTAAAACAAACCCCTTTGCCAAAGATTTCTTATTAGTGAGTTTTTTTTAATTACGATTTTTGTTGTATAGGTATAGTGATAGAGTTGAGAAAAAATATCAAAAGCATAAAGTATTTTAGGAATAAATTTTCTTGTTTACAACAATTGCAAAAATATCAAATTATTTTCTAAAAATATTTTACAATTTCCAATCATCTGACTTACATAGTGATTTCATACTTTGCCTTTTAAAGATAGTATCTTTCAAAACGTATAAACATTAGTTATTTTTTAAAATATTTATTGATACTATTTTTAGCCTTAATTGATCCTACAAAGTCACTAAAAATTTGGCAACATGTGACAAAATGTTATAAATATTTTACATAATTAAAATAGTCTAAATACTTATTAGATTGTTCCCAAATATTCTATAGATATGCATAGAGCCTTGAAGCAATAGCAACAAATCATCTTTAACCCTTAAAGGGCCCGAATGCCCTTTGCGGCCGTATGTATGATCATGTGTACAGCTATATTTGAGCTACTATGAGGGTTTTTCAAAAAAAATTATGCATCAACCATCTTACAACCCTTCAATATATGGTTAGAACACTTTATTTCTAGCTAATTCAAAGTTTTGAATATTGATTGCAGCTGTATTTGGTACCGTAGATCCGGAGCCCAAGGGCCCTGCACGGGTTAAGGAAAGTGATAGTCATGTTAGGCCGTTGCATATCAAGTTAAGCATTATAAATGGAGTAAAAAATAAGAATGATTAGAAAGTATGTTCATTTGATTTTTGTTAATAACTTTGTCAAGTTTATAGTAAAATCATATGTGTGCTCATATTAAACTGTAATATTGTTTCAAGAATACATTTGCTCCAATATTTTCAAATACATTTCATTAAAAAAATGTAATTCAATAGTACAAGAGATCCAATTTCAATAATTTAGCACAATTTTTTGTAATTTGTTGTAATTAATGACAGGAAGATGGAAATGTTCTATAAATTTCTAAATGAAGATTGCATAGCCAATGAAGATTACAATTTTGTTTGTTTTGGTCTTGCTTTTTCAGATTCTAATTATAATGTTGGTGGTACATTACATTCTTTGTACAACTAGAAAAAAGGGTTGTTGTTAACAAAATTGGAGGTTACCACATTATTGAAGCGGGTGCCTCAATATTATAGTTTAAATGTTTAAAATGTTGAATAGAGTCATGCAAATTTTTTGAAGGTTGTAAAAAGTCAATGGAATTTGAAGGAAACTAGAAGTTGAAGAAGTAGAAGGAACATTCACCAATACTGATTCAAAAAGGAATATAAAAAAACTATTTTCAAAATCATTCATAATTTTTTTAAGAAAATTTACATATTGTTGAGAACAAAACAACCTTTAGTGAAAATTTGTACATTTTTTTTTGCAATGAACAAACTTTTGTAGCAGTTGCTTATATGAGTCCAAACTTCCAAGTTTGTAAAAACCTCCTATTTTTGGTTTGAAATATATCAACTTAACTTTGAAACATGAATAGCAAAACACAAGTAATCAACACTCCATTAGGGTCAATTTCTCTCTCCATCTTGAAAGGAACCCCTACAGCAAAGGTTAGTGTTGGTATTGCAAGAAAATGGGTGAAGGGGAAGGAGGAAGGAAAAGGTGAGATGTTGCAAAAGAGATCTTTGAGATCACACAATTTTGTTGTTTTGTCAAGTTTTGTTAGTTAGAATTTGCTCTTGCACTTTGTAGAAGAGATGCCCTAGGCAGTCTCCGTTCACCCGTAATTCCAAATGTTGTGGTGGTGGATGTTAACTTAGAATTGTGCATTCGTACCAAGTCTATCAACCATTGCCAAATTTAGAGCAGCATTGAGGGAGGGAGACAACAAGAACTTTAGACAGGACGTTGCACAACCCGTGACATCGTCAAATCGATTTATTATGTTTGGTGCGCTGCAATTATGGACTTAAACGATTATGCAATCTCAGATTAACTTACTTGCATTGACTTTCTAGAAGAGCACTCCTGTTAGGCTTGTTGCACACATAGTTGTTGGTGAAGTCCTTTGGTTGGAAGATAGAAACAAGCTCAATTCTAGACTCCATGACATTTTTTTTGCTGGTGGCTCATGAAAGTCAACTAAGGATTCTAAAATAGTATACACTTCGGCAGGAAGGAGTTCATGTTCGGGACTAAGTTAGGTGTACTGTGCAGGTATAGGTACAGGAGAACATGAATGATCGGGAATTAACTGAGATGATAAAGAAAAACCTGAATGAATAGTGGTGGGGATGGTTTTTGATGAACAGAATCGTGCCTTCGAGAGATAGATAGAGAGATATTCTATTGTTGGTGATGTTGTTTGGAAATATCGGAGTGGATGCAGAAAACCCTAAGTTAATGGAGACGGCGAATCTGGGCCGACCATGTGATGGAAAAGTGATGGCGGTGCTGCAATGCCAGGCTGCCTGGGAGGGTGAGGCTCGAACTGTCGCTGGGGCTCGCTTAAGTTACGTACCATGCTGGAGTGCCTGGGCAGAAAAAGAAAAAGGTCGGGTAAGTTAGGGCAAAGGAGGGGGGATCCGGGGATGTAAGCTTAACATAAGTTAAGTTAGTTGATGTGCAAAGGGAGCAGCAGCGGAAGGGAAGAAGCAGGGAGCAGCGATGATGCCAAAGGGGGGAGCGTGCGGGCGCGGCCTCGGCGTCGGCCATGTGGTTGAATGAGGTTGTGGTGTAAGTTCAACAGGAGGTGGTTCTCGTCCTTCTCCGCCGCCGACCATGGTGCATCATTGTAGCCCCGCCCTCCCTCTCCTCCCCTGACTCCTCTCCCTTCCTTCCTCCCCGCCCTTCCTTGCTCCCCTCCCTTTCTTCGTCCCTCCCAGGCTCCCGCAGGTCCACCGGTGCCGATGGCTTTCTTCCGAGGATTCCGCCTGCATCACTGCCGGCGCGCTTCCCCTGCTCTCTACCGCCCGTTTCCTCGTCGATCTCTCTCTGCCCATGCCCACTCTTCTGTCCCTCACCCCGATGCCTCCTCCCCTCGCGCTGCCCACTTTCTCCCCGGCGCCACGCTCGCTACCTTACTCATGCTCGCCGCTCTGCACGCCCGCCGCCTCTACGACGACTCCAAACTCAAACAGCCTCGCGCCTCGGGCGCCGACATTCGATTTTCCGGAGACTGGAAAGCCACATTCTTGCAGGTCAGGGGCCCCAGCATCTTTCTTTCCCTTCCGCTGCCTGCGGTTGATTCCGCCTAGATGTCTTCTGGAACGTGGTCGTCCGTCTCATTTGGTGAATTCTTCTGTATCTATCTTGATTTTTCAGACACTTCGTCTCTTGATGTCTGCCGAAGGCCCGGTTGACGTCATCAGTTTTCTATCATTCTGAAGCTAGCTAGCTAGCTGTGTGCTTTGAGCGATGCAGGTGATGCCACTGCGTTTCATATCAAGGAGATGGGGTGAGATCACATCCGTTGAATTGCCTCCATGGTTACGGCCTTACGTCTACTCGGGGTGGGCGAGAGCGTTTCACTCGAACCTGGCAGAAGCGTCGAGACCTATCGAAGAGTACCCTTCCCTGCGTGCTTTTTTCACGCGGAAGCTGAAGGTCGGTGCGCGGCCACTCGAACTCGGCCCCTCCAATCTGATCAGCCCCGTGGACGGAGTTGTCATTGGCTGTGGCCAAGTGGAGGGCCCTGGCACCATGATTGAGCAGGTGGCGAACCTTTCTGTTGTTGTTTTCAGGTCTACTGATGTTCGAACTGTGCGTCGTTTAGTTTGCTTCAATTCTACTGGCTGACCTTTGGAACCGTGTTTTCACCCAGATTCTCATATCCATTAGATTTGGTAGTTTGAAAGTACTTTCTTTCATTTATTTCTTCAAAATGTGGGACTGAACTGGATGGGACTTTGGATTTGCTCGTGCTCACATGAATCAACTTTGGAAACAGGTGAAAGGGTTCTCATATTCCCTGTCGGCATTACTCGGAGCCCCTCCCCAGCTTTCAGGTACCTTCACTTCGAAGCTTTTTGTCTTCAGATTTCAGCGCGGTGCTGTTTCAAATGCCAGGGAACATGACACACACGCTAGTCACTCATGAGACTCGTCTGTAAATCACTGTTCACGTTTGCAAACCTAAATGACAGCTGATGTTTCTACCAGGTGCAAAGACAATGAATTTGGATGGAGGGAATCAGACCCTGACGACGACAGCTGTATCAATGGATTCGCGAATCTTGAAGGGGTCAAGGAGTATTTCAACCACACTGGAGAGGTCACTGACAGGTCTGTTCTATTGTGTGCTCTATCTGGGACCAGGTGACTACCATCGCATCCATTCCCCCAGTGATTGGAAGATCCGCTTACGCCGTCATTTTGCCGGAAAACTGTTCCCAGTTAACGAGCGCGCAGTTCGGACGGTGAAAAATCTTTACGTTGTGAATGAAAGGGTTATATTGGAAGGCGAGTGGTCGCAAGGTCTGATGGCTATGGCTGCCGTTGGTGCCACAAATGTAGGATCTATAGAAATCTCACTAGAGCCAGAGCTCAAAACGAACCTACCCTTGTTAAGTCAGCGGACACCTTCTATTGTCACTACACAAGAATATGGGATCGATGGAGAAGGTGTAGGAGTCAAGGCTGGCGATGAAGTGGCAGTGTTCAACTTGGGTTCCACAGTTGTGCTCGTCTTTGAGGCCCCAGTAGCTGATGTTGATTTTGCCCACTCTAGTTTGCAGGACGATCAGTTTAGGTTTTTGTTACAAAAAGGACAACGTGTGAAAATGGGAGAAGCTATAGGAATGTGGTAACTTTTTTCAGAGGAACACATGCGCACACCTGTGATGAGTTGGCGGTACCTCCATGACCCCTGTTTTACCCGCGAATGGAAAGGATGCTGGTGAGGAGCATCAGGATTAAGCGCGGTCTCCTTCTGTGAGTGGTTGCAGGTGATCATCGAACAATATCTCATGTCACCTCTGTACCTTTTCCTTGCAGATTGAATGCGCGGTGTATATTTTGCTTCTTCGGTCTTGAGTTGTGAATTTGGTGTTCTTTATTTCTTTATCGTTTCAACGACCATGTTCATGCAGCACTCAGGATTTTGGTTAACATTGGGCTAAGGACCAAGGACCTGCACTACTGGCGGCCAAGAACAATTTTCTATTGGGAGGATGCTGAGTGGCAGTGCTTTGCCGGGTTTCTGAAGAATTATTAGCGAAAAGCTATGAGCAACAGAGCTACTTGAGTTAGGTTTGATTATTATTCTGAATTGTTTGTGTGTGCTAGTCCGTCACGAGTGCGGAAGCGCTTCTCTTTGAGAAAGGTTGTGCCTATGTGCAATAGAGTTTCTGGGTGTATTCAATTTGCGTTACTTGTCCAGCCCATTACATTCAATGGAGCAACTACATTTATTCGATATATTGCGCAGTTTCAAATCATATCTGAATTGGCGTTTTTATGGACTCTTATCTTGTTATTGTGGCTATTGTTTGCTATTGTTGAAATGGTGTAACACTACTGGAATTTTGGAAGGAACGCTTTCTAGGGTCCGGAATACCGATTATGGTAGGTCAAACTAGATGCAAAGGATGCGAGGGTTTTGTTGTGGATGATAGAGAAAATTCAGAGATGGAAAGATAATGCTTCTTTCACCTATCTGCACCCTCAATGATTCCTTTTTGCAGGCTTTGTTAGACGAGTTCCTTTCCAATGTGCTAACGTGGTTGTCTGTATGATGCTTACGTGAAGCTCGTATGATGTGCAGGTGCACGAATGAATGCATTCAGTCTTCCGAGTTTTTAAAGCTGCGGATCGAGAATCCTAGTTTGGTCGTACAATTTTTCTCAGTTCTCAGTGTTAATAAATTCAGGTGCGAGCACTTATAACTTCTACTTATTGTAACCACGAATGTCATGTATTTCTGTGAAGGTAGAGGAGAAGACCTGCCGACGTGGAGTCATGGATGTGAAAACTGAGTAATATTTCTGAACTTTTCGCTAAATGTTGAAGGGATATTTGAGGTGTCTATTAACCCCTAAACGTCGAGGAGGACGAAAAACGTCCTCCGGCTCTGAAAAAAGATTCTGTGGTTTAGAAATAAGTCGTTTTTCATCTGATTTTTTTCAGAAGTGATCATAAACACATGGTCCATCATGTTTACAAAAAAAAATCTCTTGAGATGCAATCTTTTTTTTTTGTAACCCAAATTGTGATAAGATTTAGAAACATGGTGTTAGCTCCCGAGCTGCCCTTCTTGTAATTTTCATGAGGGCACCATGTATTGTTGACTTTTCCAACTTTTTGAAGCAATACTATTGGTACCCATGTGCAAAACACTATAGAATGCTACAGGCAGGGCAAGCCACAATGATCCATCTATCCTTCAAGGGTTAATCTCTACACAACGAGATTTAGCTCGGCTCCTACACTAATATCTTGGATATTGTTGATGAGCTGAAAATCCAATGAACAGGTTTGAAAGAAGATGGAAACTGCACCTGGATGTGAGTACTGCAAAGAGGAATGTAACAAATTTCCAATGGGTTGGAGAAAGTATATGTTGACTGTGCAATTTCATCGTTGATGGTTCATCATTAAAGGCAAAAAATTTCCTCATTAGATGCACTCATATTTTTTGGTAACCTAAATTGTGAGAAGATTCAAAAACACAGTGTTAGGTCCCAAGTTGCCCTAGTGGCAATTTTCACAAGGGCACCATGCATTATTGACTTCAACATTAGGAAATAATATTGTAATTGTTGGGCACTTCCTAGAACATTGTATAGAATACTATAGAACATTTTAGCAAGGTTGATCACAATGAGTAGCTCAACGGGAACGGGAATTACCTCTAGATGCTGACTCATTTTATTACATACATGTCAATGTGGGGCAAGGGCAGAAAAACATAGGTTTTTTCCAAACAAGGGTAATAGTAATAGTTTTCCTCTTGTTTTTTGTTGTTCAATTGTATCCTCCTCCGAGCTCCCATACTATAGCAAGTTCTTTAAATCCAAATCTGAACTTGAAATTCTCAAATTCAATCTCTCAATGGTATATATCTAAACTCACATTTTTAAGCAAGTGGAAAAACAGTGCTTTTGCACCCTAGCCCCACATTGGCATATGTGCAATAAACTGAACCCTATACACCAAGCTTTTTAATCCTTTAAATGCAAGGCTAGCCACTATGACAGTATAGTAGCTCTATAGTGGTGTGGCAAGTACCCACCCATTACAATATTGTTTAGGGAAAATTTCATGGATACCCCTGAAGTTTGCAATAATTTCATAGATACCCTTGCTTTTTCAGAAATTTCATAGATACCCTTGGACCAAAATTTTCAAGAGCTTTTTTTGTTGTGCATGCCACTTCCATTCTCCCTTTGTGCGCACACTACTTTTTTGTCATGCATGCGTACAAAGTAGAAGAAAAAAGGCATGCACAACAAAAGAAAGCTTGAAAATTTTGGTCCAAGGGTATCTATGAAATTTTTGCAAACTTCAGGGGTATCCATGAAATTTTTCTTGTTATTTATAGAAGTTGTGGAAGTCAATGCATGTTGCCCTCATGAAAATTGTAGGAGGGTAGTATGGGACCTTGTGTTTGTGAATCTTCTCACAAACATTAGGAAAAATTTGAGCCCTCCAAGAGCCCTCTAAGGTTTGACAAACCAAGCTTGGCTAGCATGATCACCACTCATATCTATCTCTATCTTGTATGAAGTACCTGAGCTACATGCACAATTTAAAACAATACAAAAAGCATTGCCTTCATAAAATATGTAAATATGCTCACTAGTCATTATCTAAGTACTTCACTCATCAACAGAGTAATATAGAATTTATAGTCCTTTTGTACATTTGTACCCATGGCTTTGTCCAATTGGGATGATATAACAATAAACTTTCATGATTGCATTGAACTAAAAGGGTGAGCAAATATAGGGGATTAGTGATTTGTTTATTGCTATAAGTACATATTTTGGGACCCCTTTTGAGACTTTAGAGGGGGCTCTTAGAAGGCTAAATTTTTTTTCCAAGTTGGGTTACCTAAAAATATGAGTGCATTTGGTGAGGTTGTTTTTTGCCTTCCATGATGAACCATGTGTTTATGATCACTTTTAAATAAAAACCAAACAAAAAATTACCTATTACTTTCCTATACAAGACTTTTTTTGTTATCCAAGGGACAAAAAACGTCCTCCTTGTGGTTCAAGGGTTGAACAAGTTAATTTTCTTTTGTGAAACACATCCATCCATTTATATGTGTCAAACTCTCAACTGATTTAGGTTATTGAAGGACTAGTGGAGCTATCTGTTGTTCCAACAGGTTCCCCTTGGGTTGTGCAAATTCCTATTTATTAAAATTGCTGCCAGAAATACAGAAACTTAAAACTTATCAAAACTGCACAATAGTCTCCAGGCTTACTTTTGTAGTCTTTCCCTTCTGTAGGATATAATCTGTAGTCGTGATGATTGGGTATGGTCTTGGATATCAAGCTACGCATGATGCCAAAATAATTCTTAAAGGCAAGGATTTTTAATGAAAGCACTCTTTGCTCTAAATTCCAAAAAATAGAGCCTTGAAATTGAAGAATGCAATCAAATCACATTGCAATAAAACCTTTCACCAGAGAGCTTAAACCCTTGCAATGCAAAATCAATGACAGAGAACTCTGAAAATTGCAAAGCATTGGGACGATGCAGCAAATGCCCACCAAGAGAATATTTGATGGAAGAACTACTCCTTGGTTTAAGGCGGTGTTCTCCAACCCCAATAGTAATTTCAGTTTGTTACTAATGACCTTGCCAATTAAGCCCAAGAGTGCATAAATAAGTTCAGATTCCACTTATATTACAACTTCAAAACCGTATGCTTGTAAACTTACTTTTGCAGTAGGTTGACACTCCCTTTCCACTCGTTTCCTAACGCTTGCCATGCACCCGTATTAATGTTATCAACAGAATTGTCCAGTACCTTTAGACCATGCATTAAGAACATTCAAACAGAAAAAACAATTTGAAGTGCATCCCGACATGTGTTCCATTGATATAAGACCTTTTTGAAACATAAATAGCTGAAAACAAAAAATCTCCTAAGCGCAATGCTGGCATACTGTTTTGGAAAAGAGTCTTCACTTGCACTCTCCAATTTTTGTAAGGCAGCCTTGCATTGAGAATTTCCTTCATTAGCTTCGTTCGGGTCAACACTACTTCCGGACACTGTCAACTTGCAAAATGACCTGAAATCTAGCTGCAGGGATAATCTGCCAACACACAAAATGACCTAAAATCCTACAAGGAGACCAAGAAAAGCAGAATACGACCACGCACCAAATTTTCATGCGTTCTCTTTGATTCTGGTGAAACTTCTACGTCTTTAACATTGAATTATCTAGAAGATGCACATATGAGGCATACCAAATGCACCAAAGCTTGGAAAACTTACAACATGATCAATTCTACTGCTAAAGGACTGCAAAAGATTTTAGAATTTGAGCATTACCTTTCAAGAAGGACAACCCAATCATGCGTGCATTTTGAAATTGGTAAAGTTTTGAAAAAATTCCGATGCAAGGTAAAGAGGAAAAAATAAAAGCAAAGGATCTTAGCAACAAAATCCGAGAGAACAATGGTGTCCCGCACCTTCAGCGATGCGCGATTACCGACCCCAGTTTCCCTTGGGGTTAGAGAAATTATTTCTGAAGGTTTCAATAAAGGTTCGCACCAATGCATTCTTTGCGTGGTCAATTCACAAAGCCAAAAATGGCAAAAATGGCAAAAATGGCATGGAGGGATCAGAGAGAAATGGAGGGATCAGAGAGAAACCATCATGAGAATTTCAATCTAGCTTTTATCTTTGGCAGTTGGGCCCACAAAGGGGTGTTAAATGTAAATGTATGCATATATCCGGTGAGTTGCAGAAGAAGAGGGAAACTTAAATCTCGTTCTTCATTGATTCTCAAGCTTTCAGACATCTATACAACCATACATGAGTGAACACCCGACTCTAGCGCTTTCTGTGGAAATAAAAACTTGATATTTCTTGCCCCTGGATAGCCACGCTGAGAGACTAGGTTTTGTCTCTGGAGCTCCACAAACGCCTACTCTCCAACTCAAGCTTCTTTAAAAAGAATCTCACATTCACATCATTCTTTAACACCACAAAAAGCACATGCAAGCATGAAAATTCACCTCCTTTTATTGAGCTCTGTGGCCATGACGAAGTTGTTTGTAAAAACTCAAACCCTTGCTGCAGTGCTTGAGCACTAATTAGCACTGATTGGAACAAAGCACTCTTCTTGATTCAAATGGAGGAAGCGGAGGAAGACAAATTGAGTAGAAACCCTAAATTTTGAGTAATATGAAGCCACAAAAACAAACTCACAATTATAGCAGTAAATTTTGTTTTTGGACAAAAGCACTCACAAATCTAGAAAAAGGCTAACATATTATCAAGAGTTAACAAAGCGCTTTGTTGTAAATAACATTCCGCATCAATTGCTCAAAATGCAATATTCATTAAAAAGGGAAAAAGTGGCATTTTGGAACTTTTGGATTTTGTGTTTTCTAAAGAATGTTCAATGAATACTCTTTAGAAAATATAAAATCCAAAAATCCCAAAATGTCACTTTTCCCCTTTTTAATGAATATTGCGTTTCAATGGGATTTGATTCTCTACCAAAAAGCACCAAAACAATTTTGTTGCATTTTTTCTAGAGCAGTTGCACATGAGAAAGTCACACATATAGTGACCATGAGAAAAAGCATCACACAAAGCAGTTTTCTCAACTTTCTCATGCACCAAAATCAAGCAAATTAGTTTTCTCATGGCGTACACTAATAACAATTCAAACGTGCGAGCTCATTCATTAGTCTGCAAAACAAAACAACTGAAAGGTGAGAGACAATAACATGGCAAGGATCTTCAAAATGGAGCTTTTTCTAATGCATTACAATTAAAAGAGTATTATGTGAAGAAGAAAATAAAGCCTACCTAAAATCTTGCATGCACATTCTCCAATGAAGAACTCATCTCTGTTTCCATATTGCTACAATAACCCGCCAATTACAATCTCGAATGCAAAAACCTATGCTTGCTCCTTAAGAGTTTACTAGTTGCAAGCAACCATGCAGACCCCCCTAAATCCTAAACTTGCAAGTTGCAATCCAACCAACACACGTCACGACTTCCTATTGATAACCTTGCACATGTTTACACTCCATGATACAACCTTCACCACTCATCTTCCACATCCAAGAAGTGCAACTTCATGATTAAGGAAAAAAACAAACAAATTAGATTAAATATGCTTTTAGCAGGCATTGACTTGAGCAAATTTCTGAGTGAATTTCAGAATTGAGGTTAAGATAAAGGCCTGCAAAATGGAGTCCATAGATAGCATTGAATAATGAACAGATGACACTGGTAAAAATCTCAAGCCCTAAAGACTATTCTCTAAAACATATGTTTAAAGTTTTACCTCCAAGGCAATGCTCATACGCTGCAACTCATTTACTGCAAGCTGATCTCAAAACTTGCACTGCATGGGATTAATTGAGCTGATCAAAAGCAATACAAAACCCTCCCAAACTCAACATCCACCACGACCCTCAAACACTCACGTGCAAGAACCGCTCCACACCCAAGTGACCCAACCAAGCATACTATCCCGCAATTAGGTTTTTCCTCTTCCAAATAACACAATTGCATTCCCCAAAGTGCAGCACAAAACCACCAATCACAAATAATCAAAATCCGTGCATCTCAATTTTGATTGTGCAACTCGTTGTGCGCAAAATCTTGCGTGCACATGCTGCGTCTGTGCTTGAGCAACTAACTCCATGCGCGTTGCCCGTGGATGATTATAAGAGCAGCATGTGATGTGGACTTGTCATGTTTTATCCCATAGGCAAAGTAAAAGAAGCCCCAGTAAAAGGATTGCCAAAAGGTGAATTGTATTTTGTTAGATAGATAGATATAGAATAAGAGGTGTGGAGGTTTAAAGTTGGACACCAATTTTGAAATTCTCTTGTAATTATGTATTGTTGCATATTGTGAAAAACAATTTTAAAAAGAAAATTAGGAAATTGAACTTCTTCTATTAGATATTTTGACAAAGCAAACAAAAAGTGAGGCAAGAATTGACTTGGGAGAATGATAGAGAGTGGTTGTCCCAAGCCTATCCCTAGCCTAAACTATCACCCTAAGGAGTTGCATTTACATGATGTTCTCTTTTGTAATGACAAGCAAGTGTGAGGACATGAACACTTTCAAATATTGAGAGCGATGATACAATAACCTACCAATTTATTGAGTACAAAGTTTTGAGAAGGCTGTAGACAAAGTTTGATAAGAGGACAATCCTTGTCATGTGAACCTTGACTAGCATAATTGTGGTATTGTTTAAGGCTAAGTAGGTCTTTTTGACTCAAAGCCAATTCATTCTAAGAAAGCAGCTAGTGGGTTAAGAAGTTTTGTTTGACAATCTATTTGTGTTGGATAAAGTTTGAGATGCTCACAATTCATCATTATCTTTCCATGCTATTATTTCTTTGTTTCTTGAGAGATCATACTAGGGTTCAGAAGTTGGGACTTTGGATTTGTTGAAAGAAGTTTGTGTGCACAAAATTCTACCAATTGTGAATTGAAGACCTAGCCCTTTTCTAGGCTTTTGGGTTTTGACATATTGCAAGGTTGTGAAGTCTTTTAAAAAAACTATCCCACTTTGTGCAAGTTCAAATAAGCAATTCCAATGATCCTATAATGACAAGAATTTTTATTTGTGAATGTGTTGTGTATGGATGCGACGACGCTATTTGGTGAGCATAAAATGGTGAGCTGTGAGCAAGGACTTGAGATTTTGTGAGTACAACTAAACCCTAAACTCAAAATCAATGAAATAACTAAAAAAACAACAAGTTTTCAAGAGATGGTAGTTTAAAATGCACAATTATAGGGCCCTATGTACACAATTGTAGGTCAAATTAATTATTTTGACTGAAAATCCTAGCTCACTGCTCATGGCTCACAAATCCCCACTCACAAGAAAAACATTCTCTTGTATGAATGCTTTGAAGATTGTGCATTAACTCCCAAACAAAAAATTTGGATAAGTAGTTAAGTTGTAATTATATACTACTCTAAATTTTCAGTTGTGGCCAAATTTGACAACAAATAAAGATAGTAAAGAACTATCCCAATGTTTTTGCACATAGCATATCTTGGAAAGTTTTGAAGATTTGTAGGGTGAGTTTTTTCTTTTCATAAGAATAGAATGGCAATCTCCTATTTTCACCTTTTCAATCCTCTTACAGCCAAATTTTCTAGTTCTTTTCTTCCAATATAGATTTTGCACTTGCAATACCTTCAAATCCAAATTTTCACTACTTACAGTCATCTTTTGACACAAAATTGCCAATTTGAAATCTAAGCTTTTATTTTTTGCTACATTATTTGCAAAATTTATAATTCTTTATCAATGTAAGCCAACGGTCCTTCCAAGATTGAGTTTGAATTGATGCAATAGTATTATAGAATATTTCATTTAGAAAGTTTAAAACTTATAATTAAGAATTTCTACATTCTCAAATGATTCTTCAATTGCTAATAAAAAAATTTCTTCAAGATTTTGTATGTACATCCTAGTATTTTGCAGCATTTTTAAACAAAACAATGACATTCATTGGTATGGATTCAAGGACTGTTATAGGATCATGGATAGGTAGTTAAGCACCCTTATCATACTCTTCAAAATAATAATTACCATACTACTTTTGCAAGTGCAACTCATCAAAAAAAAAGCTCTCAAAGATAGGAGGGGAGAGAGCTAGAAGGATAGAATTCAAGAGACCATGAAGGAGAAGAATCACAAGCCCAAAGGGCCAACTTTTCTGGTATGGATTATCATACAGTCAATTTGGATAAAAGCTTGTACTACATTGTAAGAATATAAGAATGAAACAAAAAGTGATGACAAGATGTTCCAAAAGTAGAGCATAATTGAGAAGGGAGTTTTATAGGCGGCAACAACACAATTCTTTAGCATTCCTTGTATTCTTTGGTCAAATTCAGGGTGGAGAATACGTTTTACCATCATGGAATATGGTGCCTCCTCTAGGAGAGCAAAGAGTGGAGTGTGAAGATGACTTGGACAAGGGACATTTGGTGATTTTCTCACTTCATGAGGTTGCCAACATGTGCAAGTGATTGCAATGAAGTGTGCTTTGGGGCAGGGCAAGGCAAGGGCAGGCGGTGCTTGCACGGTGCTAGGAGGTGTGGCAGCCAAGATTTGCCACAATTTTGCTTGGCTTGGCCCGCCTAAAAGCAGCACAGAACTAGCACAAAACCAGCCGCATTTAGGCAAGGGCACCAGCACAAATGCAACAGCCATTGCAGCCTTCTCACCGCAGCTCTGGTCAGTTTGCACGTGCGGTGGCCTTGTTTGGCCGTAACATTCTTTATAATGCCTTCTTGCCTTGCTTTAGGGCGTTCTTCCTTCCTTGTGAGGGGGTGGGGGTGTCAAAGTTCATTGTAGCTCATAGACAATTGGTCAAATTAGAATTCCAAATTTTCAAATTCCATCTGACAAAATATCGGTGAGATACAATAAGCTTCACCCCTCAAATGGAAAGATGCCCTTAGTTTTCCTAGGCATAGCAAGAGAGAGAGAGCAAGAGCAAGAGAGAGAGAGAGGAAGAGGAGCTGCATGCATTGGCAACTACAATAAGCTTAACTGCTGAGATAGTCAACACTGCATTTTGCTCATTGTTCATTACCATCTCTAGAAGCAGCATTAGCCGTGGACCCCCTCCCCTCCCTTCTCTCTCTTTGGCTCTACTCTCTTTTCCTATTGTTCCAGGTTGACTATAGTTTTCTAGGATTGTTTGCGTGCCTGCATTGCTACTTGTGCTAATGCATCACATGAGCCTTAACTAGTAGAAACTTATGTTTTTCTTGACACATTTTTATGGACATCCAATTTTTTGTGTGCTAACAATGACATTAAACATTACACAAAGATGTTAGTTTTGACATCAAACACAACATTAAGATGTTAATTCTAACATCAATTATAACATTAAAAAAAGTGGATGTCAAAAAAATACGTTAAGAAAAACACAAGTTTCTACTAGTGAGCTTGCTCTTTGCTCTTCTAAGTCTTTGCCTATGAGGTGGATTTTTGGCCTTGTCCGCTTTGTGTGCATGGACATACGCACATATCCACACCGATATAGGGGAAGAAGGAGGTAGTTGGCTTGTCATTACTCAACCACATGCGAGAGGACCCTCTCTCTTGACACTGCATGAAGTGAGTCATCCCTGCATGTTTCATTGCTCCTCATCACCATCAGGCAAGATGCACATTGTGTTACTCTTCTTGGAATTTATAAAGAGATGATTTGATCTCTTTCCTTAGCTGCCTGCTAGCATACCTGGCTTGTTTGTTCCAACCAAGAGCCGTCTTCTCCTTGCTTTATAGCTGATGCGTACTTGGAAGTATTGATCTGCTACGAACACAAAACCCCGCAAGTAATATTAAGCTTAAAAGGTCACATTGTTATAACTTTTGTCCACTCCACCTCCATGGTTCTTTTTCTACATCCTTTTTTTTATTGATTTATCTCTTTGTTTGCTTTTGATATTGTGGGAGTATGCAATCTCTTGCATCTCAAATAATAAGGGACCTTGAACAAATGATGTTTTGATGTTAAAATAACTGATTGGTTGCAATGATAGTGCTTATTACTATTTCAAGGTTGAAAGATCATTGTTTCAATAATAAGTCTGATAAAGATTGGTCTGACATTGATTCAATGTTGGAGCAAAGTAACTTGCTAAAGCGTCATTTACTTATTAATCCAATGTATTATTTACTAGTATTACTTTAATGTTGTTTCAAGTAGCATTACTTATATATTAGTTGAATGTATAATTTATTAGTACTACTTTAATGTTGTTTCATGTAACATTGGTTCAATACAACTTCAACATTAAGACAGTGACATCATGCAAAAATCTCAAATTGATTCAATTTAGATTGAGTCAATATTGCTTCAATGTTGACACAATATTTACACAAAAAGATTCACAAAACCAGAAGCCAATGAGTTCATTTGCTTGTATCCATCAACTTTGGAAGTTACATTACACATCATCAGTAAACATATCGAGTAAACATACCATGACACCATAATACAATCATGTTTTAGACATGAGTGCTTGTATATGTATGCAGCAAGCAAAAGCTGAAAGCCTAATTGTCGCGTATAAGTTTTTAGCCTAGCAATCATACTAGAAGTGCAAGAACTTGCATACACCATACAAGAAGTGAGAGGAGAGAAAGTCAGCTAGTAGAACCAATCTTTAGGTGGGTATGTGTGGTTGTTCACGATCATAGGCTTCTTGTTTATGTCTCCATTTTGATCCAAGTACACCACGTGTACCAGTATCTCAAGAATGTCTGACAAAGGGGCGATGTCTACATGGTCACTTTCCTTGCCCATAGGCTCCATTGATGAACAACAAAACTATCCAAATCCATGAACAAATTTGCATGTTAATAATATGTGGCAAAATCAATCCATTCTTGAGTGGATATGAGAAGGAGGAAATTTATGAAGGTAATTGCTGCTCTTCTTTGATCTTAGGTTTGCAAATCAAAGATTGCAGTAAGCACATATGCAATTGAGGAATTCCCTTGCAAATAACAAAAACGCTAATTCAAACTTCACTCATTTGGCTATAGTTGCCTCAAGTATCCCCTTACAACGTGAAGAAAAAATCATTTACATTAGCATAAAAAACACTTTTGAGAACTTACCACTGAATTGTTCAACAATCTAAACAAGGCCGTGAATATTGAAACCTATAATGCAAATAGGAGAAAATTACTGCAAATAATTTCAATCTTGAGATTAGAGTTAACCATCAACAAACACCCTCAAATGATTGCACTTAGCTGAAATCTAAAGACAACTTCAAGCTGTATTTAAGTGCAAATACTGAACTTTTAGGACTACTAGTGCAAAAAATTCAAGGTACTAGGTTAGATGTTGTAAGGTTCATACTCTACAGGACTCTACATTTTACATATGAATTCAATGTTAATCAAAAGAAATAATAAGGAGTATGAGAATCTCACCCCAAAAATGCACTTGATGATAGACAAGAGAGTTAGAGCAACCCAAAGAATCTCTCCATGAAGCATTGCTAAGAATGGATAAGCAATCATGAGAAGCATTGTACTTGCTTGTGCATCAGGTGATGTAGGGTTAAAAAAAATTGGTCAATGTTGCTGACTCATAAGCAATATCTTAGCTAGATTCAAGTCTCTTCATCTTCCCTCATTTAAGCCACCATGAACACAAGTAACAAATACCAAACTTCAATACATTGAATGTTAACATTTGGGTTGTTGCAAGAAACACTTGCCAATTTTGTCTCAAACAGCTTTAAAAAGCCTTGGAACAATTTTTTTTATAAATAAAATAAAACATGGATAATTTTTAAAGCACTTTAAGTAGCACACTTGTGAAAATTTAAACCTAGAAAAAAAAAATTCTAAAAGTTATGCACAAAAATAGAGAGCCCAAAAATACCAAGAAAATGACATTTTGTTTTTTGCTTTTTAGAAAATAGTAAAAAAATTTAAAAAAAAATAATCTAAAATTTGACCATTTTTCCTAACTTAAAGGTGCTCCTTTTTTGCCAAATTAATTTGTGGGGAAACATAAATTGTGTTATGTGTACTTGCCCAAAAGTAGTGCACTTTGAGCACACGTAGAAGGTGGACATTTTCTTATTTTTCAAAAATATTTTAAAGAATTGTGTAACTTTAATATAATTACTTGTTTGTGAATTTTGGCCTTCAAATTTTCATTTTAGGGTCAAAAATAGTATTCAAAACCCCCAATATGGCCAAAGTAGACACCTGTTTGGGGGCTATTTAAAGATAGCAAACTAAATTTATAAATATTCAAAAAATCACAAAATATTTGTAACTATTACATGTACTTTCTCCTTAAATTTCAATAAGAAGAAGTTTGTGACGCAAAAGTTATACCCAAAAACCACCCGCCAAAGACCAAGGGGACAAAAAATAGTACAAGTGTTTCTTGCAATCACCCATCTATAGTTCCAGATACAAGTTTTGCAAGTACATTTTTAGTCTTTATTTAAGCAGCAAAGGCAAACAACCTACTGCAAAAACTTGCAATATTAATACTGCTCCCAACAAGTTCACCATTGGAACAAAGGCAAAAAGCTAAAACAACAACATGCAAAATCCTAAATTTCAACAACAAATGTGACCAATGTTAAGAAATCTTCCACGGGATTGAGATTCTAATAAAAGAGCAAAATTAATCTTCTTGCAATAGGGATCTACAAAACTCACTACAAAAAGATAACATATTAGACTGAAAGTAGCATAGATTCTTGTTGTGTTTCTTAATTATACAACATACATGCAATTCATTAAATTGGGAAAAACACTTTCCCAAATCTATATTGGAAATACTAAATTTTGCATTTGTGAGAATATTTTGGTGATTTGAAGTGAGTTTTTTGATAATTCTTATAAGATATTCCATCATTGATGTAAGTTCTTGTTCAAGAAGTCATCATAATATTCACTTTAAATCACCTAAAAACTCTTTAAAAAGAAAATTTCAAAAGTCTCGATGTGTAAGCTTTTCCCCAATTAATGAATAATGCATTATACCTGAAATTGCAAGTATTTGCCCAACATCCGTGGTAGACAAGCCTAGACCTCCATTTCTACAAGGACTGACACACAATAAGGAGAAAATTTGCATAGACTTGATTCCACATTGATTGATACTATAATTATCAAGTGATTACCATACAAAAAGATATGGATAGCTCCTACTCAATATACAAACCAAAAAGGATAAATGAACATGGTGAATAACATACTTTGACTAGGTTTGCAAGAAAAACCTTATTTTTTAATATTTGCTACTTAATTTACATGAGAAAATTGGCCTACCTCAATGTATGCCATATCATGTAAGGACCATATGCAATAAAGAGGAGTAGAACCCATGAGGACTTGTTTGAGAAAATTGACTTTTTTTTCACATCATGATTCAATTCACTCTCGGAAATCACTGAAAGCATTTTTTCCTTGTCAACACTTACAGAGGCAACGTGACACTTTGCACAACAACATCTTTGCATCAAATGCTAATGAGAAACCCATAACGCTTTAGAAACATGACATTGTCTTGCCAACAAATCTACCATCAAAAGTGTGTGTATATGCTTTTGCTAAAATACCTTGAATTCCATTAGCCATATCTATTGTGCCTGGTAAATCTTTGTAACTAGCCCTAGCACCTATGCGTTCTTTTTTGCTATCATGTCTACCCCTAAAATGAGCTACTTTGAGATCACAACTTATCAAAATTTTGTGATCATCTTTTGTCTGAATGCCAAAGCTTGTTGTCAAATTAAGACTCTTTTATGCTACCAAACAAAGAAAGAAGAGACATACTACCAATCCCCTCACAAACTGAGTATCTTTTGCTCCATGACCGCAACATGTTATGAGGAATTGAAAGAGACACCAACACACTGTATGTTTGACCTTCACATCTTCTAACTTCTCAATCTCTACAATATCATGCTTGTGCACTATTTCTTGAGACGGGAAATTTTCCCATCAAGACATCAAAAACAAAACACATTTCAGCAGTATAGTTTAAAGGAAAAGCCTGTAATACAAGAATCAAACAAGTCAAAAAACTACAACTAAAAGCACTCAATATTTTCCATGCAATTCCTAGGTGCTGAAATATTAGCAAGTAAGTCTCAATAACTACTACCTCAATAATATACTAAGACTCACAATAATTGCAAAAATTGATATTACATTGCCTGCCTCAAAAAACATTTAAAAAAGAACAAAGAATAACAACAAATCATAGGAAGATAGAACGTCACGTAGAACGTTAGAACTGCAATGACTACAACAAGAAGAGACAATAACATGTACATATGTCTATTTCCACACAACAACAAAATCAAAACCACCTATTTTAGTGAGTTTCTTAATGAACTAACATTTCACCAATACAACACTCTAATAAAAAGGGAAGAAAGCTAAATAACATTGAAACAAAGAAAAGGAAAAAGGCAAAATAATGGCCCTATTGATCAAACAAAGAACCTGGCGGAAACATGTTAGGACACTTAATTGTAGGTTGAAAGAGCACATATATCATCAAAAGTGCTACATGATAACCATTAACTATAATAGTACAATTTGAAATAGGTAAATTTCTTCCTTTTTTGGTAGTCAATTGAAGCAATTTGTAATGTTTACAATCATAATTACCTGAGCAAAGTAGTTGCCTCTCCTTCTATATTTGTCAACAAACATCATTGTAAATTAAACAAACAGCCATTAAACTAGATATAACCCTAAAAAAACAATGGATTGGTCATAAAAAAGCTCATGAAATGTACTTGGAGTTTGACAAAGAAAACAAAACTCCTGGCTTTGTACTCATCTTGAAGTACCAAAAGTGGCTCTTGCAATGACAAAGAGCACAAAAAATATCTATTGTCATATGAGAATAGGAATCTAAAGATGAGTAATTCAAAAAGAATTGTTTGACTTGCTTCCACTACTAGAATAAGCAAAACAAAAATTGGATCCAATTAAAGCTTGGGTTCTTTGTCTCCTAGAGTATTTTCAATTCTTTTTATCCGCCTGCTGTACAGTGGCCTTGAACAAAGATTGTTGGGCCTTGTTTTTGCATTGAGAGGTCATGTCAAACATGACATGAAAATGAGGTCAATTGGCCACTTTTTTTCTTGTATTTTTTATATCACATTCTTGGCCCCAATCCCACCCAAGCATACCAAATTTCAACCCCAAAAAATTCAAATTCAAATTTTGATAAATTATTTTGTGTTACAAATCATGGTTTTACATGGTTTTACAAGAAAATTGATTGAAAAACATTGATGATGAATTTTGGAGATTTGATTGCATAGATATATAGGTAACATTTGTATGCACATCCGTACGCAAATCTTCCATGCTAAAAGAAACTCCTTAAGTAAACCAAAATTGATCTTTGAAGGATTTAGTGTGACTTGTGCTATGTCCAGATTTGGAAAAATTGATATTTTCTTATGATAATCAAATTTTGCTATTTAACTCTTACATTGTGACTAAGATTGTACCTTAGAACATGCTATTGTGTTTCTTTGGTGAAAAACTAACTAAAAATTAAAAACATATGTTTTACAAAATTTGGACATATCACGGGTCACACTAAACCCTTCAAAGATCAATTTTGGTCTACTCCTTAAGGAGTTTTTTAGAATGGAAGATTTGCATACAAATGTGTATATGGATGCTACCTATATACCCATGCAATCAAATCTCCAAAATTCATCATCAATATTTTTCAATCAAATTTCTTGTAAAACCATGTAAAACCATGATTTGTGACACAAAATAATTTATCAAAATTTGAGTTTGAATTTTTTGGGGTTGAAATTTTGGTATGCTTGGTTGGGATTGGGGGCAAGAATGTGATATAAAAAATAGAAGAAAAAAAAGTGGCCGATTGACCTCATTTTCATGTCATGTTTGACATGACCTCTCAATGCAAAAATAGGGCCTGACAATCTTTGTTTGAGGCTACTATACAATGCAGTAAATTATGACTAGTGGAGGAGCAACACACAATGCAGCTTGTGCCCTCATTCCAAAACCTAATCATAGAAACCTGTATATAGAGAAACTTAATATTTTTATGAATTGTTTGCTTAGATCTTTGCATTCAAGGAAACTTCAAAACATGAAGGACTGTAATAAAGCTAACAACCTAGCTCTTAAAATAATAACAAAACCTAATGAGAGAAGAAAGCATTGTCAAGTTTGTATGCCTTAATCAGTAGTCTAGATTGGCAGCATTGCAAATGTCCCAAAAACCTTTAATATTAGTGCCTCTACAATTTGGTAGCTAAAAGCTACAATGCTAGCTCATTGGATTCAATGTGTATCTCTTTGTGAAGGTTAGAAGTTTTAAGAACATGGTTCAAGTTGTCAAAATCATCATTTTGAATGATGATTATTTGCTGCATATATGGGCGCGCCTCTACCTTCATCATATTCACCTCCTTATCCATGTTCATTGGATTAAATCTCTTTTCTACCATGGCAAATTCAAGCTATATGCACAAACATGTAACACAAATAAGTGTGGAAAGTTAAAAATGATTATCTATCTTCACCTAGCACATGACTTACCACATGAACTAAGAACCCTGCCAAGCTTAAAGTTAGTTATACATGCGTGGATTATTGTGTTTTTTTGAAGTGTTATTTTGAAGTTAATGAGGATTAGTTGGGAAATATAGTGAAATGTTCAAAGTTATTGTGGACTATTCCACCTGATTACATAGGGATTCAAGTGAAAAGAACAAAACGACCCGAGTACATAGTAGTAGAAGCATCAAAAACATTGAGAGTAGTGCATGTTGTGCCACATTTTGGACAAAGTGGCCACTTTCTTCTAAATAAGTGGAAATTTAGTTGAATCAATGTTGATAAAAGTAGAAACTGAAATTATTTTGACACAATATGCAATGCAACAATCAATATTGTATCAATGTTGACAAAATTAGGAATTGAAATTATATTGACATAATATGCATTACAACAATCAATATTGAATCAATGTTGATGAAAAGAAAATTTGAAGTTTTGTTGATACAATATGCATTGCAACAATAATGCATTAACATTAATTCAATATGCATTGAGGTCAATTATTTTTTCAACATTTATATAATGCTAGTTTAATCTAGTTTGAAAATATTACCCAATTCAAAATCATCAAAGTATTTTTTGTTGCAATACAACACTAATTCATTTGGACAATTTTCTTAACATTGAAGTAGGGGACGATGGCACCAGCATTAATGCACGGGAACCAAAACCTCCTATAGCTCAAAGTGGTGGCAGATGAGTGCTCTTTGAGGGAGAATTGGGTGTGCGATCCATGTTTGTGAAGTATGCAGCTGGAGTAGCAGCAGCATGCACAAGGGAGTCATCTTTGCTAGAGACGACGAAGGAGTTTGCAGAGGGATTGTTGGGGGAGGTGTTGACAAGACAATGTAGTGGTTTGCTACCAATTCTTGGTGCAACCAACTTGCCGAGGCAGCTCAAACTTGTGAGCATCAACTTTGCTCCATTCATCAATCTTGCCCAATTCCACCAACCATGAGGATTGCCGAATGCCGCTGACATTGTTCCACCTTGCGCAAACAATCGGAGCTTTATATTGTTGTAGGTAGGAGAGCTCAATTTGAAGGCCTTGTAGGACATGGCTACCGCGTGGCTGCACAACCCCAAGAATTGGGTTGTGCTAATATGGGTGCTAGCTGTGTTTGTGTTAAGCGATGTGTTGTTCATGATTATGGTGGGCATGGTGAACAATGTGCTGCCGTGCAAGGCTGACCGAGACTTGTGGTTTGAGGTGTCCAATCAAATCATCAATGCGCTCTTCACACTGTTTGTGTTGCTTTTGCATTCGTTGCAAGTGTTGCATTTGGTGTGCTTGCTTTGGTGGCGCTGCAACGACACCACCAAATTGCACAATTTGTTTTGCAAAGGCGGGCTGCCAAAATCAAATGAGTGGTTGCACATGCTGGTGGTGCTCTTGCTGTACTAGTTGAATTGCTTTGCACAATATGCTGTGTGTGCATTGAATTGGTACTACACCAGGGCCAAGCGACCCGTTGTGGCCATTGTGGTGTGCTTCATCATGGCCTTGAGTGCCGGTTCTGTAGCCGGAATTTACCAAAATTTGAATCCTTTGGGAAATGCAGCAACAGCCTCCCCTTGCGACAAGCTGGCCAATGCTAACAATTTAGCAAAGGACATCTTTGAGAAAATTGTTGCATTGCCAGGGTCGAGGCTGCTGATTCATTTGCTCTCCAAGTACAATCACCAGCTTGAACAAACTCCTAGCTCCGTTTTGGGAGTAGGCCCACATGCAGGCCATGTTTTGGTGGAGAACCCGCAGTGGCAAGGGGGCGCTTTCAATTGTTGGGAGGCTCTGACACTAGTGGCAGCAACCTTGTGCTATTTTCCGTGCATGCTAGGCCATAATCTCAACAGGCTAGGGTTTGGCAACCGCTACGTGCATGTTGTCACATTCTTACTTGCATGTTTTGCTCCCTTTGTCATCTTTGAAATGGTTGCCATCAATGTGGATAGCAGGTCCGTCATCTCTTCCATGGCTAACTTGCAATTTAGTTGTTGGCTCATGCTTGTCTTGTGAGCATCAAACTCTTACAGTGGCAACATGTGAATGTTTTTTTTTTTTTAATATCAATTTCACATTGCATAGCAAACCGTCCTCTCATTTGAGCTCTATTTTAGGGTTTTGTTGTTGCCATATTGCCGATGACCAAAGTGGCTATCATTCTATTCCTAAGTTATTGCCCTAGGTATATGGCTCCACCCTAGAATTGTTTTTTCAATTACAATGACATGGCCATTTTTTATACAAAAAAAGGTGCAAGTGCAATGTTGTTGCTCTGCTTGTTGGAGTCAAGAGGGAGGATTGGTTGTACGTCAAATGCTAGGGTTTGAGAGATGGGCGTGGTGGTGAATATGCTCCACTAACAACACGGTTGTAGATTTGTGGAACAGTTCTTGGTCTCCCTGCAAGGATTATTGACGCTTTTTGAGAGGATGTGGAATAGTTGTGAGTGTGTGCGGGTTGTTGTACGGGGGATTTTGGCGCATTCAAATGAGAGAGACGTACGGCCTTCCAGCAAAGACATGGTGCCAGGGGTACCCAAACATGAGCAACTTAGCGCGGTGGCTACCGTGTAGTGCGTGTTTGTTGTGTCAAAAAGTGCGGACGGCGGAAGCTTTTGACATTGTCAACAATAGATTCTATGTCAAGGTCAAGAGAAGTGGTCTACCACCTCTAGGATCGGACATGTGGCAGCGTCCTGACGACGGGGAAGGATTCTCCTTGGGGGCTACTATATCCACTGCGGCATCATTGCAGCCTCTGTTAACGCTGTCTAGCAATAGGGACTCTAGGCTGGATCCGCCGCCTAGGCAATATGTCTTCCTCAGCTAGCTCACTTAGCAGCAGAGGAGTCTGTTATACATGGGCTAGGACATAACACAAGAGTTGCATAACAGGATATTAGGCACAAAAGCATTATTTAATTTGTAGCAAATAATCTCTCTAAATTATCATACATGCAAATTTCCCATGTGTTGTTTGTTTTTTTACACTCCCGCATATTAAGTCTCAAGGGGAAGCCAAATTCAAGGAAGAGGGAGTGGGAAACATGCAAACAAATTGGAGTGCAGCACAATTTTGGGTTCCTCTAGGTGAGGAGAGTGGAAGAGCTTGCTGGCCATGGAGTGCATGAAGGCTGATCTAGTAGCATCAAATGGGCAAATGCCAGTGGTCGAGGTTCCATTTAGTTCAAATAGAGTGAGGGACTGTGTAGTTGTAATTTGTAGTTGCGGTTGGAAAAAAGGGTTTTTTAACCTTTGTCTATTTAGATTCCTCTGTCAGTAAAAACGATTCTTATCAAGCATATCTGTGTTGCTTGTTGTTTAGCAATATCAGAGTCCCTTATGGCTAGCAATCTAAGCAGGCTCTCCTCTTTATCCAAGACAGAGAAACAAGTTGCAAAGATTGCCCCTGCGCTTTGTCTATCTCCACTTGCCTCTGTAGTTTTGTAGAAGTATTGCATGAGCATTCCACACTGCGTGCATGAGCAGTTCCATTCTTTACCTGTTCCACTTGATTTTTTCATTGGTTCTAGTTTTTGGGTGTTGCTCTGCTTTGTTGTACTTCAAAGATACCCATCATTGATCATTTTAGACCTATCTCAATGGTTCCACCTAATAATCCATGATTTCAATCTCAAAGACATTTTTGTAAAATCTCTGCGTAGAAAGTTCAATACTTGTAACACAAATGTCAGTAATGTTTAATGTTTGTAGTATACATTGCTAAAAACCCACTTGTCACACCACAACTAAACAACCATAATATAAATTTTGTTTTGGACAGTTTTTGAAAGTTGAATGTTTGAAATGTCTATTTTACTATATAAATAATTCCTTGGGGGGGTAGCTTATTGCATTTTAGAAACAACATGTGACAAAATATAGATAGCATTTCATTATTTTTGGGTAAAATTTATAAAAATCTTACAAATAAGATAGAGGCCATGAAAAGCCAAAAATCATTTATAAATAATTTAGGTAGCTTTCAAATGTGGGTCATTAGTATTTTGTACATATAATTTAGTGTGTTATATATTGGATCCTCTGGATTGAATTTACTATAGCATGTGTGTACAACTAGGTGCACAACTGGGTAAGATGCATTCTATTTTTTATGGCAATTAAATGTCCAATTTCTTCAAACTAAAATGGGTAGCTTCAAGGCTTTAGGAAAAAATAAAGTTGTGTACTTCTTTGTCTAATTATTCTCCTTTCAACTTGTTTTTCAATTTTGGATTTTTTTTATAAAGAATTCAGCCTAGAATAAATAACACTAAAATAGAAAGTATATGTAATGATAGAGTTTCATCAAATAAGCCATTTTACCAATTATAAGTGATTATAGGAATCCTTTGATTCTTTCCTAGAAGATAAATAGCCCCCCCAAAAAAACCCCTTGCTGCATGAGGCACGCAAAATATACATAGAGTGCTCCTTCAAGGATAATTCTTTTGGCAAGTATGTACACTTGGAAGAGGAGAGAAGGTTTTACCTAACAAGATATCAAGGAGATTGACATTTGTCTCCTGGGTGACAATTAGGGTTCTATTGGCAAAAGTGCATAAGAGCCCTAACAATATAAGGAGAGGCCAGATCCACCAACAGCGGTTTGATTCATAGCAGGGCGTTCAAAACATTCGAAGCATTTATGCAGCATCACTGCCCTTACATTGAAGTCTACTTAGTGGTGAATGCTAGTTCTAGAACAATAAGTTTTTTTCTGGATCTCTATTGGTGGGTATGCATATCTAGTCAAATTGCAAGCTCAATGTGCTTAGCTAAGTTGTCTCTTGTAGAATCAATTCTAACTTAGGTTAACCCCTAAAGGCCCAACTGTCCCCTTAGAGGACAAACAACTTTTGGGCATGTACCTATAGTTAAACTAGTTTGTGCAATTTTTCAAAACTTTTATTGTAAGTGGGGAATTCCAATACTTATAAGAGGATCTAATTTTTACATCATTTTGATACTTGAAGAAGAAGTTATGCAAGATTTTTTATTGCCCAATGAGAATGAAAGACAATGGCAACCCCTCTCCTTTGTAAGTGAAGTTTGACTACCATGAGGGGCAGTTTGGATGGGCAGAAGTCACAAGCAAGATGAGCAACTGTTTGAGGAGGTGCTATTTTTGGAATTGGTCTAACAACTCAGTAGTCCGGGCTGACAGTGGCAGGCAAAAGTTTGGGCAAAAACAACCGAGAGCTTGGGAGAACGGCTGGGAGCTAGGGAAGGAATGACCGGGAGCTTGGGAGAGATCAGTCGGAGTCTGCCACAAACTCCATTTAGGGCCACCCGACCTTGCCATTGACTTGCTCTTGCCCGCTATGTGGCCAGCCATGGGATACTATGGCTGCTAGCTCCAGAGTGGGGGAATGGGGGAAGGGGCCCATAATGTAGGTCTTTCAACCCATCTGAAACCCTGTCCCATCTCAAATTTAATATCTTTCATTTATTTAGTAAAGTATGTATTTGATTATCATTATTATTATATTTTGTATTGTAGTATCCTAAAAGCCCTTGCTTCTCATTGTATCAATCATTGTAATTTTAAATTTTAAATTTTACAAAATTCTCCAAATTTTGTCTAGTGTATTTGCAAATTTCATGACCTTTTGGCATTGCAAGATTTTTTGAAATATGTTATACACTTATGCACCTCCAATACATTTGAAAATTATCCCACACATACCTAACTTGATTTACTACATGTAAAAATAAACCTCAACTTTGCGTAGAGCAATTGTTTTGCTATAAGAGTGGTCAAAGGCTTCTGAAATTTTCAGGTTGGAAAGAAAAAAACTTTTTTCTTCACTTTAGATGTTGATATCTCACTCTTTTTCATCTGAAATGAGCTCAATTTTTTCCCATAAATACCTCTAGTTGCCTAGGGCAAGATCTTATGGTTGACTTTTTGAAAAAACTTTTTTTCCTACCCTTCTATCCACTCTCCCAAAACTAGCAATTTTCAATGCTTTTGGCAAAAAAAAAAAAAAAAACTTTGGCCTTTACGGGTTAAGGAGTTGCGCACCCTCATGGTGCATCCCATATTGAAGTCTAGATTAAGTGTTTTAAGCCTTGAAATCCATCTATTGATTTGGAAAACTTGATTTATTGGCCTTCCTATACTATATTGGTGGTAAAAGCATAGTTTTGGGCTCCTTCACTTGCAAATTCTAATAAAAAATATCCCTTCATTGGAACCTGTCAACCTAGAGTGAAAGAAAAAAGGGAGTTTTGCAAGCGTGTTTTGTGAGAAAATGGACAAGTCCGCTATCCTAATGAAAATTCTTCCATCATGTAAATACACATATTTTAACCTCTAAATGCCCAAGGCCTTTTTGAATTTCCTAGCATTTTCCTAAAACTAAATAACCAACCAACAATCCCATAAATTTCATCAAGTCTTTTTCAATTGTAACCATACAAGTTCAAACTAAAAATGTTAGATATTTTTTAGTTGTTTAGCACGTTTTGTGGTACTACTAGTCTACTATTAGGATATGACTTTTGTAATTAAATTGGTTTTGAGTAAGTAGGTTAATGAAGTTGTTAGGGGAATAAGTGGTGTAGGGTTGGACGTCGCTAGCTACTAGTTCTATACTTACTAATGTGCGACTAATCCATGACTAATAAATGACTTTTATGTGATTTTTATGTTCAACTAATTGAAGACTAATAAATGACTTCTACATGGTTTTGCCTCTCCTAGAGAATTAATATTGTTTTTTCTATCACATTAATTTCTTGATTAGGATTTGATCTTATTTCATGGGTCATGGGTGAGGAGCAAGGAATGTTCTAGGATTTAATATTTAGGGTTTAGGGGTTTCAGGTTTAATGGAAGTTAAAGAAAAGTGGTCATAGAGAATATTTCACCACATTAGTTAAATGACTATAAAATGACTACATAATGACTCATAATGATTATAAAACAACTACATAATGATTACAAAATGACAACATAATGACTACAAAATGATTACATAATGACTACAAAGTTACTACAAAATAACTACATAATGACTATAAGACGATTACGGAAGAACCCAATTATAGTCATGCATTTGTTGTCACTTAGAAATTCATGGGTTTTTTTTTCTTCTACTATTATTATTAGAATATTACTTGAGCAAATTAATTTGGGATTTATGGTGCAATTTTCTTTTTGGGCCCACTTATTATGGCTTTCAAAGCTAGAAAGGTCTTGCTCTACCTATTTCAATTCCAACCAACTATTTGAAAGGGGTGTATTTTGGTTAGCTTATTAAACTGTACGTTTAGGAGTTTAGTTGTATTTTAGTTTCACAAGAGTTGAAGTTGGGTCACTATAATCTTTTCCAAGCATGAGCTAGTCGTATATTAGTTGTATTTGAGTCATACATTCAATGCATTATTTTTATTAATGTTATTGTTATTATGATTATTATTATAATAATTAACAATTTAAAAGCTATAATTAAAGCTCTTTGAAAGCTTAAAAATAATGTTTCATAAATATGTATATAATTTTTATCATGATTTTTATTATTTTTTAAAGATAGAAGTCAAACAAAATTAAAAAAGAAATCATTTAAATAATAATAATAATACATTCAAATATTAGAAGTTGAAACTTTAAAATTTGCAAAAAAATTGTTTCTAATGCTTTACAATAATTTTAGCATGTAAATAGTTCTTTTTTATGCAAATTTATGTTTTAAACACATTGTTGATGTTAAATTTGCCAAAAAAAAATAGTATATAAGTTTTAATAGCAATCACTCTAAAAATCAAGTTGTAGTTTTCAAGTCAGTTTGGACCCTTTATTGAGATTAAGATTGATAGTTTGTAAGGCAAAAATGTGGCCGCCACCTTTAAGTTTAGGGTTTAGCTCTGTGAAATTGATTTGTTGGCTCTGCGCTCTTTAAAGAGTTTGTTGACTATGTGCACTTGTCAAGGTTTGTTGGCTTTACGCTTTTCTTAAGTTTGCTTACTCACTTTTCTTGGGTTTGTTTGCTTCATGCTCTTCAATTTCAGGTTTGTTTGCTTCTCACTTTTCTTAGATTTGCTTACTCCACATTTTTCTCAAGTTTGTTTGCTTTGCGTACTTGTCAAAGTTTGTTGGCTCCGTGCACTTCTCTGGTTTTGTTGGCTCTATGTTCTTTGCACATTTGTTTGCTTTGCGCACTTGTCAATGTTTGTTGGCTTTACGCTCTACAACATTGTAACTAATTTTTAGGTTGTGCTTTCATTGTTTATATGAAATTGCTGAAATTGCAGGCGTGTGCAAATGATGTTGATTGGGTTTAGAAAGCAATGTGTGGAATAGTTTGTGAGTGCTAAATAAACGATAGATATATTTTGAGGTTTTGAAAACCTTGAACCGTATATCTAAATTTTACATAGAGTTTGCACTAAATTGTGACTGAATAGCAACTGTGAATCAACTGGATTGTGATTGCATGGCAACTACTCTTTAACTGCATTGCAACTGAATTGTGATTGTATTGTGACTGTAATGAGACTTCATAAAGAATGTATAATGACTGTATTGTGACTGTAACATAATATCTATTTGATTGTGTGATTAGGCTACATTGTACGCCGTTATGTCTAAATGATGTCTGCATTTGTGACTAGTCTATGACTAATTTGTGACTAGTTTGTGAATAAATTTTGTATGCTTCTGTGAATGGTTAGTGATTGTATTCTACTTGAGGAGTTACTCCATTGTGAACTCCAAACCTCCTGTGACTGTATGACGACTATGTCATCACTTCAAGTTTACTTCAACTCCACTTTATAGTGACTGGGTTGAAACTACTATATAATAATTAAAACCGCCAAAATTGGAACTAAAAATGACGACTATGTGGTGACTAATATAGAACTACCTGCTACCATTACAACTAAACCGCACTATTTCTACACAACAAGCAGTTACCCCAAATCCTAAACGGCCAAAACCAAATAGTAATCAATTTAAGAACAACTAAAATATGACTAAATGGCAACTAAAATATGATTAAGGGACAACTAAAATAGGACTAAGTGGAATGTGCAAACGACTATGTTAGTTTAGCGTAGCTTACCATTTTCTAAATCCAAACAATGTAATACAACTAGAAAACAACTAACCAAGCACTACAAAATGAATGTACAAGCTTGTTGGAGCCGTGGCACCTTGATTCAAAACTAACAAACAACTAATACATGACTAATGAAAACTATGTGCTCACTTATCCGTTAATGATACATGACTAAATGAGAATTATATGGCTACTTATCCATTACTGATACATGACTAAATGAGAATTATGTGGCTATTTATCCATTACTAATATATGACTAAATGAGAACTCTGTTGTCACTTATCCGTTATTGAATGTGGATTGACATTTTGATAACAAATGTGGATTTCATAAAACAATTAAAGAGTTCAACACATTGCACATGATAGTTTGAATCTATCAGTGCAAACATAATGGCACCATTGGGAATTGAGAAAATTTAAATGCTTTCAAGAAAGAAGGGGCAGCTGGATTCTAGAAAGAGAGAACAATTCTTTCTCCTCGATAAAGACAAAGCCTGCAGGACGTAAATGATGAGATATTGTAATGTCCTAAATGATTGAATGACAAAAATTGCTAAATAACTAAAAATGACTAAGTCGCGACCAAATGAGACCAGTCATGATACAATCATTCAAGGAGAAATGACTCGTTTTTTAGTCATTTGTAGCAATCATATAGGACACTATTTTTTACTTGTGAATATGTTTGGATTTTAATAAGTGATGTCTTTTGTCTTTTAATTAAATAAAATTGCCAAAGAAATTGAGTAGATTTAGAAAGTATGAGAGGATAATAGGATAAATGTCTTGATTAGTATTAGGTAGGATAAGAAAATGAGCTAATGTGTTCTATGTACCCTCACTTTAGATAAGGTTGAAAAATAGAAGAAAAATTTATCTTTAATCTGTGTAAATTGAGTATGTGTATGAGTTAACTACTAGTATGAAAATCCAAACCTTCAAGAAGCGTAACTCCTGGTGTATCTATTTTTAGCAATAGAACTTTGAGAGTATGTTTTTAATGAAGAGGCCTTTGCAAAATGTAACTACAAGTTTGATTTGGAGCTAAGATGCAAAAGTTATGAGTACTTGAATTTGAAGTGATCCAATTCCACCTTAGGAAGAAATATTAAGACTTTGACAAGTCATAGCTGACATTGATTCATCTTTTTGCTACAATATTTAAAATATTTGTTTACCTTTGTCTTAGCTATCTAAAAAGATGTTAAATTTGAGATTTGGAGTTTTGAAAATGAAGATATAGAGGTGTAAAGGTTTGGAGGTTGATTGTCTTTTATAACAAAAAGGCCAAAACTTTGAAGAGCCATAATTTTCAATCAGTTTAGATTTTTCTTTAAAATTCTTAAGAATAGTAAATTTTTAGATTAACTCTTCAAATTGCTATTAGTCAATTTATTTGAGTTATAATTGAGGGTTGTGGTGTGTGGAAGTTGGGAGGTTGGCTATCTTTTGTGAAAAGAAGGCCAAAACTTTGAAGAGCCATAACTTTTAGATTGTTTAAATTTTTCTTTTAAATTTTTTAAAAGTAAAAACGTGTTAGATTAATTATTCAAACTGTCATCTCTTAAGTTATTTGGAAGATTTTTGAGAGAGTTATGATATGTGGAAGTCAAAAGGTTGGATGTCTTCTTAAAATAAGAAATCTAAACTTTGTTTGATTGTAAATCATGCAAAGAATTTTGGTTTTTAGTGAAAATTTTATGTGATATAGTTTGTGGTCTTAGATTTTTAAATTATTATCATACTTGTGTATAAGAATTGTAGATGAAAAGTTATAAAGTTACAAATGGATAGTGGTTGATTGCCTGGGAGGAAGAAGAAACTCCCATTTCTTCTCTCTTAATTTTTTAATGATAGTTTGCAATAAAGTGAAAAAAGCAAAGATTTGGAAAGTTTTGAGATTTGAGAGGTTTGAGATATTAAAGTTTTGAAGATTTGAGAGTTGTGGAGATTTGACGGTTTTAGAAGATTGAGATGAAGCCCATTTTGGAGAGAAGGTTATCTCCAAAATTCTCATTTAGTGCTTGCAATAGATAGAGCCCATTTTGAAGAGAAGATTGTCTCCAAATATTTTGTTTAGAGCCCGCAATAAGATAGAGTGATCACACACATAGTTGCAGCCAAACACTTTGTGTGTTCCCAAAGCGCATTTTTCTCTACTTAACACCACCGTACCTTGGATTTTGGTGCTGAAATTCATCCAATAGTAAATTACTATGCATTAGATCATAAACGTTATATATCCCCTAGGGCCATTGAGTTCTTTTGCCAATCAAAAACACCACATACCAGGATCTCCTAGTCTGAGTTGATGAAAAACACAAGCAGTGTCATTGTTGCTCCTAGCTTGTGGAGGTGTAAGCTCTTGTTGCATCTGATGCCTCAATTTGCTACCTTGCTGCTCATGTGTGTAAAGCATTTCATGTTTCTATTCTAGCCTCAAGCAACTGCTGCTGCTCTTGGTTGCTTCAATATATAGCATCCATTGCATATATAACTCTAGGAAGGGGTCCTGCATGACCTCATGCAATGGCTAGAGAGACTCCATCACAATATGATCCATGCATTTCAATCATCATCATGTTACTTAATTGTCGTGGATTACTAACCTTGTATTCTAACACCTCTTACTTCTTCTCTCTTGGATTCCTTTCTTGTTTATATTTACTTTGCTATTAGATAGTTGTTCTTTGCCAAAAATGTATAATTATTCTCACACAATGGTCGGTAGCTGAATTGTAAGACTGTTGCCTAACATAGAGTTAGGTTTGATCAAGCATCAGCTTTGCTTGTTTGCAACAAACTATTTCATTTTCTTCTTCTAAAAGAAACCTTTGACAAACTAAACCCTTAATCCCTCCAATCAACTCTTTTGCCATACTTTTGCTACAAGATTGCAACTAAGCATACTGAAAAAAATATGTATTAGAAAAACTCACCTCCACCGCATCTCCAAAAAGTTAAGATCCTAGATGCTGTCGTTGGGCGTGTCTTGTCTTTGCAAAAAGACTGCAGGTGGCAAAAGTTGATCTCAGCAAAAACCAAGGCGCTGCTACTCCAATAATGTTGATGTCCTTTGGCACTTGACATTACCTTCTAGCATTTCCATGCACATTCCTCAAGAAACAAACTAAGGGATTGATATTGAAACATCAAGAGCAACAAAACATAATAACTTTGTAGTAAACAATTCAATGTCACTGACGATTAACTAAGATTGTGTTATTACATAAGTGCCAAATTTCAAGTACTTTTTAAAACTATTCTTATAGCATTGCCATTGCAAATGCAACAATAGACACAAACGCCACTCTTGAGGGAAAGGAGAACTTTTGAGCTCCACCGCATCCACGCCAAAACCTTTCAAGA
This sequence comes from Ulota crispa, assembly GCA_963920765.1. Lineage (NCBI taxonomy): Eukaryota > Viridiplantae > Streptophyta > Bryopsida > Orthotrichales > Orthotrichaceae > Ulota > Ulota crispa. The sequence continues at coordinate 25,347,672 of OY987246.1, read as the reverse complement.
TTTCTAGGGCAACACTACTTTGCTCCTTTCACGCCATTGTGTAGGGTTTTTAAGTGCACTTGCACTCAACACTTTACAAAATATGAGGATTATTCCCTTTCAAGCCTCAAGGTTCTGCCAACTGCTTGCACTAACATCTTCCATGACATGGAAATGGTCAAATACTTGATTACCAATGAAGCATGCGCCGCGCTTGTTTCTTCAAATGCAAGGATAGAACACCAACAACATTGCAGCTACACTCTAGAAAGGGCATTTCCAGTTCCCGGTAGTGTCTACAGGGTGGCAATGTTCTTACTTGGGTGATTGCAAGAATGACATGTCCTGCTTTCTGTCCCCTTCACCTCCTACAGGTAGTTTTTGGGTCCTCTCTTTTGCGGTTTTAGTCATTTTGACTTGAAATTTCAGGGTAAGGTGAACATGAAAGTTATTGACATTCAATAATTTTTTTGATTTTTTTAAATTATTTTACTATTTTTAAGTGGACCCCGATTGCATGTCTACCTTTGCGATTTTGGTGGTTTTTAGTACTATTTTGGGTCCGAAAAAGGGAATCCACAGCCACAAATTAGGGAAGTGGTTTAGGAGGCATCATTACACAAATTTGTTGACTAGTTCTACTAAACTCAAAAAAATTTGCCCTCACATTGTCTCAAAGTGGGCATCCTTTCTCCCTCCATTGGTGAGAGACAAAAACCTTTCTCCAAAAAGCACTTGCACTGGTTCAAGCTAATGAGAGAGATGAGAAATTGTCATTTTTTATTTTTTATTTTTTAATTATTTACTATTTTCTGAAAAGCAGAAAGGAAATTGTCTTTTTGTTGATAATCTATGTCCCTCTATTTTTGTGCATAACTTTTAGGATAAAAAATTTCTAGATCTGAATTTTCATAAGTATGCTATTTTAAGTGCCTTACAAATTTTCCTTTCTTTTTAATTTAAAAAATATATATTTCAAAAGCTCATAATACTACCTAGTACTACCAGTTTTAAGGGTGTTTGAGACAAAACTGGTAGGTCATTCTTGCAATTACCCACTTGTGTTTTGGCTCTACAATGCCACTTTATCTTGACATGTGGAATTTCTGTTAAATACTAGTTTAATGTAGCAAATATAGTTAGGTTTTAAATGCAAGTTCAATCCATGCATGGAGAGTTTGGATCCATAAATTGCTCAAGTGTTGTCATTGCTTGTGCTATGGATTGGAAAGCCTCTCAAAATGCTTGTAGGAGAACACAAAATTTGAGGCTAGACTTAATAACTCTAACACCTTGTTTGTGGGGTCAAGGTGGAAAAGCTTTGTAATTTTACAAACAAATTAGAATTTGCTCCTATTTTTGGAATTAATCATTTTAAATCTCTTTTGGAGTTTCTAAACAAAATCAAAGGTCTCAATATCCAAATGTAAATTCAAAATTCCCAGAGTAAATCTCTTGGTGGTAAGTTTCTAAATTCTTAAATTTTCTAGTATGTGTACAAACAAGGGGTCAAAGTCATTGAGTCCAACCACAAATTTAGTGTTCACCATGCTTGAGTGCTCTTTGTTGTGCATGAAGCCTTGTGGTTTCTAGTTCTAGAAGCTTTTGATGTCTCCTATCCTCATTTTTTGACACTCTAACTAACTCAGCTACATCCGTTCTCCTTATTTTTGCAAAAGCCTCACTTGTTGCCTCCCAAGCTTTGGGCCCATGGTCCCCTTGTTTGTGCAGCGATACTAAGGTGTGAGCGGCGAATGAGCGTTGAGCGTAGAGTAGTGAGCAATTGGATTTGAGCAGTGAAAATTCACATTTTAGTAAAAAAAGGAATTTTAAAATAATAAGTAGTGAGGTTAAGCCAAAATTTAGTAATGCAAAAATGAATAAAATTGACAAATTACTAATTAAACTTGGAAGAAAAGGACTTTTATAAATTAATTTAATGTCCAAATAATATTTAAAAAGGTAGAAATGGTGAAATTATATTTTACGCATATGCAGAGAATTTTGGATTGGATGAAAATGAATTTGAGTCATCCATGTTCAAAAAACATTCATCCAATCATTCATCCAAGTATCATCCAGCAAATGAGATAACGACATGGAATTTGGGTACATAATGTTTTTCTTTAACTTTTTCTTCTTTCTTTTTTTCTTTATTGCTAAAATTTATTTTTTGTTTTTTTTATGGATTACTTTTTTGTATTCTAGGACCCTCCTTGACATCTAGAGGCCCAATTTTGGTGGTTTTGAATGTTTTAGAGGCCTCCTCAAAATCCGAGGAGCACTTTTAAAAATCGTTTTTTTATTTTTTTTGGATTTTTTTTTTTGTGTTCTAGGACCCTCCCCAGAATCTAGAAGCTCACATTTGGTGATTTTGGATGTTGTAAAGTGCTCCTCAAATTCCAAGGTGCACTTTACAACATCCAAAATCATCAAAAGTAGGCCTCTAGGTTCCAAGGAGGTCCAAGGAGCACTTTATAACATCCAAAACCACCAAAATTGGGCCTTTAGATTCTAGGGAGGGTCCTAGAACACAAAAACAAGATCCAAAAAAAAAATTTAAAAATCTATTTTTAGAAGTGCTCCTCAGATTTTGAGGAGGCTTCTACAACATCCAAAACCACCAAAATTGAGCCTCCAGATTCCAAGGAGGGTCCTAGAATACAAAAAAGTAATCCAACATATATATGTATATATATATATATATATATATAGAAGTACTCCTCAGAATCTGAGGAAGCCTCTATAACATCCAAACCCACCAAAATTGGACCTCCACATTCCAAGGAGGGTCTTAGAACACAAAAACAAATTCTGTTGCCTTGATTTATATTTGTGATTTATCTTTTTAAATGGGTTTTTATCATACTTGTTGTCATCTTTTCATTTACATTCATCCATTTCAATTTTCATTCATCCAATTTTTTTTTTTTTTTTTTTGTTTCAATGGATGAACTTCAATCATCATTCATTTTTTAAATTCATATAGCGATCACTTTTGTCTACTTATAATTATGTGAAACTCCCTAAAATATGATTTCAAATTTCAAAATTTCATGAAAAATCTGCCCATCGCTACAACACTCATTGCTCAACGCTCAACGCTCATTGCTCCCTGCTCACAGTTTAGCAACCGTGCTTGTTTGTGCAAAGCATCTTAGAAAGATGTCTCCACTTGTTCGTTTTCATTTTTTAACTCTTCATTAGCACATTGTCAATGAGACCTAATTCAAGTTCAAATTAATATGTAGTAGAGAAATTTAGGCATGGAAGCTACATTGTAACAATCTTAACTTTTTGGTATATTGTAACAGTCTTAACTTCTTGGATAATTTGAAAGTCAAAATTTTGGACAAAACTATTAGTTGGTATTTTGATCAACAAGTATTTGTCTTAGTTTCCTTGGATATATATCAATAACGGGAATTTGATTAGACTCCACAAATCAATTAGAATAGTTCAAAATCTTTTTGCAATAGTTGAGCTTGGCAAAGAGTCACACCAATAAATACAAGTACTCTCAATACTAAGATAGTAGGGATTAGTCAACAAAAAACACATGAATTCTAAAGTAACCTGTCATGAAAAACAATCATGACCCAATCACAAGGTAGTGCACAAGTAAAGCTTTCATCAAATGGCAAAAGAAAAAGAGAGCCCTTTCATTAGATTTGGTCTTTTTATAGTTGAAAGTGAGATTTAGCTTAGCCTTTTGGCCTATGACCTAAACCCTAATTGGTAGTTTAAACAAATTTACCATGGTATCCTACCTGTTTATAACAACCAAAGTAGCTTAACACTAGGAAATTATCAAAATTTTCTTATTCAATCATGGTAGTGGTATTCATTACGTTCTTGTGTCAAAAAATTTTGGTTGGATTGACAACTAAGAATCAAGTTGATCAAAATTTTGCTTCCCCAACATTGTGAATAGTCCAAGGGCTTTTTTCAAAAAAGAGTATGATATAGTGACCAAAGCAACGTTATTTTGTTGATTTAAATGTCTTGATTTAGACATTTTGAACATATTTGTGTTGATTAGAGCATATTTGTGTTGATTAGGACCACATGATTTGGGCTTTATTTTCTATTAATGTCCTTTTCAAATTTAATCATATCCCAATAAGGTCATCTACTTGGAGAACTGTGCTCATATCCAACAACCCTTGTCAAATCGTTTTGTATGTTCCTAATTTTCTTTTTGGTACAGTAGTTAAGAATTCAAACATCATCCACATCATAGCAACGTTACGAAATCATATTCCCCTTTTGAATAAAAGGTTTGAACTTTGAAGATGCATGTGCCAATTGGAGTCTAGTCCTAGGTCCTCATACAAACCCTGGTAAGGTAGGAGGCTCATGAACCACACATTTAAGAGCTGTTAGCCATTTTGGAGAAGCTAAACTATTTGAAACAATATTCAGTGAATCTTAGTTGGAAGAAAATTGAAATTTGCATCTAACCTAAGTCGTTTCGTATTTTTTGGACCTTTGTGGAATTAGTCATGAATTTTTGAAGTTTAAACGCAATGGTCATTAAAACCAATCACCCTTTGAAATGTACACTGTTGATACATGAAAGAAAGCAAAATGTACCTCTAGGTCATGATTGGTTTTACATCCCAGTCGGTTTATGAGCCTCTTACTTTACATTGCACACAGAGTGAGGAGCTTGGTGATATTCCAAGCACTTTTTTGTAAACAAGCTCAATTCAAATACTTTGTAGCCTTCCTTCTCGTCAAGACAAAGTTGGAAAGTTGAGTTGAAGTTTTAACTCCTAAATGCCCAAGGCACCAAATTTTGGTGCTCATAAAACTTTAGGAACTTTGGAACCATGTTGAAGGTGCAGATTAGATTGTTTTCAAGTTTTTTTATTTGAAAAAGTTGTGCGTTGAAATTAATTTCACCGCTCAAATTTAATTTCCTCTATATCTTATTTCAATTGTTTTTGGTGGAAGGTTAACTACAAGCATACATTTTGTGTCATCAATAGTGTCATGAAAGTGTCGTGAATAGTGTCATAGAGCCTATGACAAGTTGCCAGATTGAAAAGAAAGGCATGAAGTTGAGATATAGGTGAAGATTTTCCTTGGGTAGTAAGGGCCCTTTTACTAAAATTTTGACATTTAACAAAATCTAAAAATGCTTTTGGACTAGTTTCACTTAGAATGCCTTTGTTATAGAAATTAGAATTTATTCACAATTGAGTTTTCTTTCATTCATAATGATTTTTGGTCAATAATTGAAGCTAACAAATTTCTTTGTATTAAGCAGCTGTGCTTTGACAATTGCGTTGGAGGCTCTTTGTGAAACCATGATCATGGAGTTGGAAAGGGAGGCCATTTGTTTTTAAGTAACAATAATAAACACTAAAGCATCCTATGTAGTTGTTTCCCACTTCTATATCCAAAAGTTACTGATTTGCATTAGAAGTTTTAAGCCTCTTCAAAAAAGCAAAAAATTCTATACTCATCATCATCCAATCACAAATATCTTAAAATCTGCATAACCATTTTGGATTTTTTTGGATAGATACATCTAAAAGCCTTGAAGTTCAAGATTCTATAGTTACAATTTTATTTTGATGTTTAATAATGATCATACAAGGACAATTCAAAAACTTCAAAACTGCCTTCCAAAAACAAAAAAAACACACGTGGGCATTTAGGGGTTTAGCATGAAGTTGTGCTTGCACCCAACTCCATGGTCACTTTTTGCAGTTTGCCCTTGCTCCAATGGTTGTTGCCAAAAAAAAAAAAAAAAAAAAGGAAAAAGAAGCCTATCAAATCATTTTTTAGTCCAAAGGTATCAAAATGAAAATCGTTGTTGCTATTGCCAAAATTGACAGAAAACCATATTCTACGTGTGCTAAACTAAAACGATCAGCGGATGAACTTGTATTCTCAGAAAAGATTACAGAGAAAGAACATAATTTATAATAAAAACAAGAACAGATATTAACTCATTTTTGCTGAAAACTTGTTCAAGATAATTATCATATTAAACTGCCTTATTTATTTCATTGAGATTGTGTATAAGTTAAACAAATAAAGAATAATTTCAGTATCTTGAGTCCTACGTTTAACTACTGGATGTTTGTTTCATAAATTATAAAAAGTCTTTTGGGAAAAGGAAAAGTAGAAATAGTGGAGATCCACTATCCTCAAAAGAATCTCAAATTCTCAATTAAATATTTTGAAACAAGCCCATACGATTGAGCTTACTCTAACATTCAAGAGTAATGGAAGTAGATATTTTTACTAAGACAAGGTAAATAGACGTGACAGATTTGGATCCATAGAGTCAAACCTGGGTGCATGGTTGAAAAGTGCTTCATTTCTCATTGTTTATGAAATGGAAAGTAAAAGCCTATAGAAATGGAGGCACAAGCTTGAGCCTCTCACTTGCCCTTCATCCCCTTAGTTGTACGGTTGTACCCTTAGAGCATCTCCATCGGTCCATAATCTTTCAAAGTTTTCCATCTGTTTTGGTCGACCCCCAAGCTCCGTGATCTCCACCCATGCTCTTCAAAAAGGTGGTCTTGCAATCCAACTAGCATTTATTTTTTGGTTTTGTTAGATTAGAGCTACTTGCACCCCAAATTGCATGCAAGTAAGGAAAATTTGTCTAAAATTGGAATGAATGAATAATACGTGCACATTTGTCCAATAAGTTTACTAATAAAAGCTACATTCATCCAAAGCCTGACAAACAAGGTGTTTGAGTAGGGAGGGAGGTGGCGTTTTCATCCAATTTTCCACCCAAATTTCCTAGTGTAATGGTAGCCACTAGCATTCCAAGGTAAGATTTAGGCAAAAATTTGCCAAAAAAATTATCTGCTGACTCCAACACTCCCCATAAATGATCAATTAACCACTTATCAAGGGAAGTAGAGGATGAATTTCACTAAATTTAGGATGAATAGTGTCTTGAAGGACCCTTGCTAGACACAATAGAACAAAGTGTCTTGAGAGGGTTTTTGAGAGGAACCTCAATACTTTTCATTCACTTTGAGCGTGTTTGAGCCACCGGTGGAGATGCCCTCAAGCTCAGTCCATGGAAACAGCTCCTAATGGTGTAAAGGAAAAGGCACAGTATGATCCAATTGCAATAAGTGGCAATGAAGTGTTTATATGAAATCAATAGCAAGTGGGAGCCTCAAATGGCTGCTCAAACAATTCAATTGCACAACACCAATAATGTAGGAGGCCAGAACTCCGTTAGGGCACTAAAACCGCTCACCTCCTTAGATAAACTATGCCAATACATGTTCTTATTCATAACCTTTCAATAATGTACAATGAACATACGGTTGAGGAGGTGAGCGGTTTTAGAGCCCTATGACCATTCCACTTCAAAATTTCATAACTAATTTCATAGAGCTCCAAAAAATATGAAAAACTTGGGTCAGATGCCAATTCCTCTTGCCTTTCAAGTAAAACTTACTGAAAACTGTTTCAAGAAGTTTCACCTCCCAAAATTCAGTTTCAGCCCCTAGATGGTCGGTTTATGAGCCTCCTACCTTAGAACTAGTCCGACAGCGGTTTAAATCCTAGCTTGAGTTAACCTTAAAATGCTTGCAAGTAAATTTTGTGTCCTTTGGATGATTATAGGAAGGCCTCGTTGATGAAAAAACTCATTTTTTATCCAATTTGTTTTTGGAGCATTTGCTAGGACTCATTTTCAATGGATAGTGCAGAAAACTCCTTCCTAACGACATCTTTTACTTTCCTATATAAGAGTATGACATTTCCATGGCAATCCACTAACCACAATGTACGGTAGTTTGACAACTTTCTATTTTCTCTTGATTTGGATTTTACGCACAAGAATAATAATTTCTTAAAAATTTGAATGTAAGAAACAAAGCTTATAAAAACCCTACTCCAAATTGCAATAAAGTAATCAATTTTAAGAAGGGTTGAAATTGAACTTTAGGCCTGTTATCATGAAGTGATAATTTTCTGGTTTCAGAATGATAAAATGCTTTGTATGCATCATGATATTTTTGTAATGTTTTGTATGCTTTATATTCAAATTAATTATAGCATTTTCAACTTTTCACAATGAAAATCTGATAATTTCATGACACATAGAAAACCTGTAATTAAGTAAATGAAACAAAAACTTAAATATTCATTTCTACTTAGTTATAAAATGGTAGCCAGACGACAGAGGAGCCTCAAATTTTCAAAAAGTGATAAGCCTGTCGTTTGAGGATTAACCTTTGAATGCCGTAGAGGACTAATAGTGTCCTCACATGATTTCACTGGCCTCTTTCGGGTACTAGATCTAATTTTTGACCTTGCTAATGTTACAGTAATCCCTAAAGGATGTTGTTGTTTTGTATACGGACTCCCAAGTTGTATACGTATGGGATATTTGAATCGCATGTGAACCCCATTGGAGTTGTAAGTTTCAAGCCAAGTCATAGACATACTACTTGTCAACTAGGATTTTTTGGGGAATTTTTAACATTTGCCATATAGTCATTTCTTTAAGTACTAAATGGTTCTTGTACAAATACAAACAACACTTTTGGTAGGCAACATCCTTTAGGTCAAGGCATTCAAGTGGTCCATGCAAGCAAAGTGATGGTAAGGCAAGTCAAATGTTGTAGAAGAGTCTCAAGAGCTGCAATTGGGTGGAACAGCATATGGGGCGTATAAGTTGCAACCAACCAATACTTCTTACAAGCTTTCTTGCATGTGCTTTGTGGTAGTAGGAAATTTGTTGGCAAAGGTTCAAGCATGTTCTAAACCCTTGTATTGATAACCCACACCAACTTACCAATCATCTTTATTTGCACAATAGCAAATTGAAACCCTAAAACTTAACATGTAAAGAAGTAAAAATCTTCAATAATTTGCAAGTGTGTGCATTCACATCTAATCTTGGTACTCAAAAAATATGAGATGAATAAGGGCTTCATTAGGAAAAATATGGGGCCCCAATAAGGCCCTGAGTTTAGGGGGGTCCCTTGCCATGGGAACCCAGTTCCCAATAAAATCATGCACAAGCTGACGTGGCACTATTGGTGCCATGTTAGCATTTTTTCATTTTTTCATTTTTTCATTTTTTTTAAAATCAAAAAAATCAAAAAAGTTTCTTGTTTTTTTCTAAGACTTTTTTTTTTTTGATTTTTTGGATTTTTTTAATTAATTCTTTCTAGCCATCAGTAGGGGTTGGTTCCGCACATCGAGAACAAAAAATATGGAGGGCTGGAATCATTTACAAAGGCCTTATTGAGGCCCCATATTTTTCCTAATGATAGAGTTTTGCAAAAAATCATTAAATACCAAATACCTACCAAAAAATGAGATTTTGCTATTACATGTATTTGATTAAATGGTATAATCTCTCATCTCCCATAGTTAATTATTCCCAAAATTTGCAAGACATTTTCTAAGCAGATTTTCTAAGTAGGTATTCCACTATTTTCAATAGTCACTTCTTGTGAATAGTCCAATTGACTTAAGATACATCGCATCAAAGTTGTAGGTTTCCCAAAACCTTGATTTTGGTAAAAATGACTTAGGCACTCAAGGGTTAAGATGCAGCTTGATGTCAATCTAGGAATTAGGCTTAGGGATAGATACACAGGCCAAGCCATTTTCTTGAGCTTCTAGGAAATTGCTTTAATTTGAAAAAAAGCCAATATTTTGATTAGTTGTATCAATTCTTTTTGGATTGTAATAGTATAAAGTCAAACTAGACATGTTAGAGATCACATTAGAAAAGAAAACATAACAATATCTCTTATGGATTGAAAGATTATAATGTTTGATCATGAGGGTGTTTAACCCTTGAACTCCAAGGGTTTTCAAATGGTCTGCTTGAGCGCTTAAGGGTTAAAACTATGAAAGTGATTTGAAGTCTTTCAATCTTCTTTTCACATCTCAAATTTAAAAACTTGGTCACCAAAAAAATATGAGGCTAAAGGGCCTAACATGCGTAACCCCAATCAATTTACGATTTCTCTAAAATCTACTATGTGATCTCAAAGATCTAGTGTATTTGAGACTGATTCCCCTCAACAGTACATAAAGTCGAATAGAAAAATCATAACCAATCATATGCAAAATCAGATTGTTGAAGCTAAAAACTTAACTTCAAAAAGAACTTTTCAAAAAATAAAGTACTACAAGGTAATTTTTTATTTAACTTCAAAGCCTATAACCAGGTGCCAAAGAGAATTGGTAGTTTCAATCCTGTATATTTTTGTTAGACTTGAACAAGGTTTGCAAGCATTGCGGGAGGGGTCGACATCATGCCTGCTCCGACAGCAAACTTTGTATACTCGTGCAGGAAGATGCCAAAACTGCAATAGTAGGACAGGACTTTTTGTCCAGATAGCGATTTCGCAACTTCTCCACATAGTTATTGATAATATAAACATAAGTGCCAGAAAGCTTATATTAGTAGGTTCTCTACTGGTGTCTTCTCCAAAAAGATTCATCACCAAAAGTTCCATTTCAACTAACAAGACATAGGAAGGAAAGACATCTATGATAGTAACTTGAACAAAGTGTTTGGTGTAGATATTACACAACCAAACCTAGGCTTTGTGATGTATCGTCGCACTTCCAACTCGATAATGTTGATAATTAGAATGAAAAATGGTACAACAGAGTTGCGATGAACGCTCAGAAATAATGTCTACTGTATTTGCGATCATTCTCATAAAAATGTCATCTGCAGGAATCTATCCTAGCCACCTCTTGGCATGTTGAAAAAAACAGAACCGAAGGACTAATATTAACTAGATTCACCCAGGATGGTAGACACACACATCCTGTCCAAGTAAGCTGCAAATGAGACCCTTAGTTCAAGGCCAGCATGCAACAAATCTACAGAATCATGCACCCCATGAGAATCTATATGCAAAACGGAGATGCCATTGTGAAAGGTTCGGCACCAATATGAATTCCTCGTCTTAAACTCAGTCTCGTCCTTTTCCCACCGTTCCTTGTGACGATGAAAAAAGCATACCCGTCGTGAACCACGAAAATCAAACCACAGCTGCCACAAAATGCTTGCGCTTGAGAATGCAACAGAGTGTTGAAGAATCCTGGACAAAAAGACTTCTGCAACTGTTTTTCTTGACACAGATCCTGGTCAACCGAACCGCCAACTCAATCGTCATCCTCTGTACCCAGACCAACCCCCACATGCATCACATCAGTCATACTGTCCATCAATTAAACAAGCTCGAATCCTCTCCTGATTGTCAATACACGCCTTATAACAACTGATTGATTGCGTAGTACATCTGAACGTATTTCTTGAGCACATTTGAAGAATCTTTAAATACTATCTCAAGAATGCGGACATCCGAAACGCATGGAAGCGGGACCATAATAAAAGAACTTAACAAGCCATTAACAGTCCAAAGTTGAACATCCAAGATGATCCCAAAGGTACACAACATTAGGACCTGGTATAAGCGCGGTAATCTTCTCTGTAAGAATTAGAACCAATATGATCTACAAGAAATGGACATAAAGTAGGTGAGGAACATACCACTGCTGGATCTTTCTGAACTCCGTCAACACAGGATAAATATTCTCAAAAGCCTCGTATATCTCATCCCTCACCTGCCGAAAATAGCCACCAAGAGAAAGTCATATAAGCCCTTGGTGAGTTCGTTATTTCCAACCGAATTGTTCAGCAACTGAAATATGTTTATTAATTTCCAACAAGGTTAATGTGCTTCTAGAGTCCTAACAAACCCCACCTTAGCACCAGTAAGAACAATTTTCCCGGAGACGAAGATAAGCAACACAATCTTAGGTTGCTTCATTCTGTATATCAACCCTGGAAACAGTTCTGGTTCATACTGCAAATAATCACCAGCAGTTCGTTAGTCAAACATTGAGAACTATCAACTTAACTCAGTGTATACCATCCTTTATCGTTCCGTCATCGAACCTTCTCACATAACAAAAGATATAGTCTCCGCGTTACATCGCTCAATGAAAACATGTAATCTTCCTCAGATTAGAATTCCCCTGCAATAACATGGAACCTAATCTCCAATTCAACAGCGAGAAAGAATATTTCTTGTCTATACCATATGCCAGAAAAAATGATACTGGTGAAGGATACCTATAAACGGAGAGTGTATCATTAGACATCATTTTAAAACAGCCGTCAAGTTCGGACACAGATATCTCATCACTGCAACATGATCATTCAGACATTTTTCTTTTCCTACTGCGTATAAGCAAGCCAGGAGAGCTCACGCTAGAAAAGTGGCCGTGGGCATAGGCTAAACCCTCCAGCCTGATAGGAAATTTGACGTCACAAGAACCAACAATATTTTGAATCTTGAAGTCCTGCAAAGACAATGATTCTTGTCAGCATATCCCTCAAACGCGTAACACTCAGTAGTTAGAGTTCAAAGATGCTAGAATCAAATCTAAAGAACTGCTTCATAATGAGCAACCTTTCAAAAGATTTAGGCATTTCACCTTGAACTGAGCCGGAAAACCAAGCTTCTGAATGATGCGAGCGTACTGCACCGATTATAGTCAAAAAGACGTTAGAGAGAAGTTGCTTCCAGTGAGATCCTCACTCAGGCTTGTAAAACAACCTTGACATAGGTGCTAGTTATAGCCCCAACAATCTATCATTCCAAAAACCAGCAAACGAGTTCACACCTTTCTGGCAGCGAGCTTTGACTGTTGCTCACTCTTGGCACCCGTGCACACCTGGGAACATAGCAATTGCGAATGCCCAACATGGGTATTGAAATAAGAAATCTCGTAACAAATGGACGCACCATAAATTGCAGTTTGGAGCACAGGAAATCATGTGAACTTCGACTATGTACAGTAAGGACAGTAACAAGTGATATTGTCATGATTAAACCCGAGAAATACCATTTTGCCAGATGCAAAAATAAGAGCAGTCGTCTTTGGCTCCCTTATGCGCATAATAACAGCTGCAAATCGCTGCAGAAAGCAGTGCACAGAGGTGCATTGAGCAGATAGGCAAGAAGACGGAAAAAATGCAATCACAAAGAAAGAACTTATAATAAAATAACCTAGAGCAGTGCAACCGAGAGCAACAATCAGCAGGATCTTTCACATCCACGTCACCGTCCTCAAGGATCATAAAGTAAAAGAACAAACCAACAACATCCCCTTCCAAGGACGAGCCTTTACACACCTTAGGGTTATACTCAGCGTTTCGGGCGTGCAGAGCAATCGTCTTCAATTCCAAGCGGCAATCCATATTCACAGTGGAAACAATATTCCTAAAGGGAAGAAAGACAAACTCCATCACTAGGCCGACCCAGGAAAAGCGATCCACCAAAAAACAAGCAAACCCTAAGACGAAAGGAAAATAATAAAGAAAAGAGGAGGGAGCGGAGCGCGAGAGAAGCACACGTACTGCAAGGTAGGGATGATGCCAGAGGGATGCTTAGCAAGGTCCACAGGCTGGCTGCCCTCCAACACCGGCTCAGCCATGCGTGCGGGGAAGCGGGGAGAAGAAACCCGCCGGGGGTGGCAGCAGGCAAGGGGGGTGCTGGTCGGTGCCACGAGGAGCACAAGGGGCGCCGCAAGGACAGCAGCAAGAGAGCGATCAGGGCTTAACTGAACTTATATACACAAGCAAGAGGGAGGGAGGGAGGGGAGGCGGATCGGTCGAGCGGAAGAAAGGAGGGCGCTCTCGGTGGGTGGGTGGGCAGGGAGCTCCCAGGGGGGCTCTCGAGAGAGAGAGAGAGCGCGAGGCACCACCACCACACATGTGCCGCGCAGAGTGAGGAGGGTTATATAGCCTCCCGCCCTCCGCCCCTCCCTCCTTTTATACTCCCCTGCCTGACGCCTGCTGCCCGCGGGCAGCGCCGGGCCCCGTCCTTGCCCCTTTTGCTCCTCGATACCTGCCCGACACCCGGCCCGAGCGCCTCCCCCTGGGCCCACCGCCCCGTACCTTGCCCTGGTGCGTCGTCCTGGGTCCGGATCCTGCTCTGGTTCTCTGGGCCGGGCTGCAAGCATGTGCTGCCCCCCCCCTCTTTGAAGTCTCGGCCAGTCGGCCTCCATTCGCTTTGCTACGCCTGTCCCCACGGAACTTAATCCTTAGACCAACCAACCATAGAAGTGTAGGTTGATAGCAGATTCGGCATAAAATAATTCTCCAAAAATTTCCAATATCAAACAAATCAAAAATTGAAATGCTCAATATTATAAAAGTCATTAAACTTAATTAACAATGGAAGGTTAAGGTTGATTCCAAGAGGGCTCAATCTACTGCAAATTTTTTATCAAGGATTAATTTTAAAAAGTGGAAGATGCTTAGAAAAAGGCTTAATTCTACTATTTTTTTTGATTGAATGCCAAATAATAACAACTTTTTTTAAAAATGCCTAATCTTGTTTAATTATAAAATCTGATGCCAAATTGATTTTTTTTTGAAAAAATAATCAATTTGGCGGTGGGCGGCTGAATCTGCTCCCCACCTACAATATAGAGTATAGTCGGGTCCATTAATTTATACAAACTGCCTTTTCGAGGCATTCAAATTTTTTAATGAAACATGAAGTACAATTGGTATATTTTTGTCCAAAAATTATCATTGCATTCTCACATAATCCCAATCAAGCATACCAAATATCAATTTCAAAAAAGCAAAACTTCATTTGCGGTGAAATTTTAAAGCAAAATTCCATGGTTTTACATGGTATTTTATTAAAACCAATTGGTGAAGAATTTTTGAGATTTGATTAGATGGGTATGAAGGAAACATCCATATGCACATCTTTCATGCTAAAAAATACCCTCTTGAGTAACAAAAATTTGATCAATACAAGATTCAATGAAACTTGTGATAGGCCCAAATCTTGAATTTTTATTTTATTTTATGAAAAGAAAATTTTGTTGTTTGACTTAAATATTGTGACTAAGTTTGAATCTTTGAACATGATATCTTGTTTACTTGATGAAAAGCTAGCTAAAAAATAAAGATATGTATTTTGCAAGATTTGGGCCTATCACAAGTTTCATTGAATCTTGTATTGATCAAATTTTTGTTACTTAAGGGGGTATTTTTTAGCATGGAAGATGTACTTATGGATATTTCCTTCTTACCCATCAAATCAAATCTCAAAAGTTCTTCACCAATTGTTTTTAATAAAATACTATGTAAAACCATGGAATTTTGCTTAAAAATTTCACCACAAATGAAGTTTTGCTTTTCTGAAATTGATATTTGGTATGCTTGATTGGGATTAAGTGAGAATACAATGATAAATTTTTGGACAAAAATATACCAATTGTACTCCACATTTCATTAAAAAATCTGAATGCCTCAAAAAGGCAATTTGTAAGATTAATGAACTTGACTGTATAGTACCCTTGAGTAATGTTATGTAATCCTTATTTCTGCAATCCAAGCAAGTTTGAATAACAAAAAAAAATGATATTTTAATTTCATATTGTTGGTATTTGATTCTCATGTCATCTCAATCAACTACACCAAAATTTGGTTACTAAAAACCAAAATCCTATTTTTGATAAATGGTTTTGTATCAAAATCATGGTTTTACAAGAAAGTTGATTAAAACACATTGGTGATGAATTTTTGAGATTTGATTGCATGGATATGTAGGAGACATTCATATGCACATATATCCTTCTAACAAACATTTACAAAAAGTCTAAAAATTTGTCAATTGAGGTGTGAATGCTAGAGTGATCATGACCAACTTTAGTAAACTAAATATCTTTATTTTTTAATTAGTTTTTAGCAAAATAAACATACCATCATGCTCAAAAGTACAAATTTAATCATAATGTATGGGTCAATTAACACAATTCAATTACCATAGATAATTATCAAGTTTACTAAATTTGGTCATGATCACTCCAGCATTCACACCTCTATTGACAAAGTTTTGGACTTTTTGTAAATGTTTGTTAGAAGGATATATGTGCATATGAATGTCTCCTACATATTCATGCAATCAAATCTCAAAAATTCATCACTAATATGTTTTAATCAACTTTCTTGTAAAATTATGATTTTGAAACAAAACCATTTACCAAAAATAGGATTTTGGTTTTTAGTAACCAAATTTTGGTGTAGTTGATTGAGATGACATGAGAATCAGATACCAACAATATGAGATTAAAATGCCATTTATAGTTTTTGTTATTGAAACTTGTTAGGAATGCAAAAACTAGGATTATGTAACATCTCAAGGGTACTATACAATACAATATATATTTTTTGTATTTGGAATGCATCCACACCTTTACTACATTTGAGATCAACAAAGAAGTTGGAATCTAGATAAATGCGCTTCTAGTGAGCTAGTCAAAATCCCAAAATAAAACTTTTTGTTGGCAACAAATACCAATTATATAGCAGCATACATATTATGTACTATGGTTGGTTGGTTGTTTAAGGGTTAACACCTCAAGGCATTGTCTCACTCCATGTTTCAATGATTCATAAAGATATGTTGTCAAAGTAAGGTAGGAGGCTCATATCCCGCTCAAACTCTAAAATTGTCCACCTTCTCAAATGTATTTCACGTGTACATGATGTTTTTCATAGGTTTCAAAAATGTACAAGCAAGCATAGTACGTTTGAGGAGGTGAACTGTTTTAGAACCCTATGGCCTTTTCACTTCAAAACTTTATAACTAATTTCACAAAGCTCCACAAAATATGAAACAACTTGGGTTAGATGCCAATTCTTTGTGTCTTTCAAGGAAAATTTATTGAAAAATAGGTCAAGAAGTTTCACCTCCCCAAAATTTAGTTTTAGCCCTTAAATGGTCGGTTTATGAGCCTCCTACCTTATAAGTATTTTGGAGTTGTTTCACAACAAAAGGTTGTGAACTCTTGCATTCATTTAGAATCATACAGTTGTATCCACTACATGAGTCATTTCAAATATTGCACCCAACATTAATGATGCTAACTTGCACTATTTTTTAAAAAATAAGTGAATTTGCAAGGTGCACTAATTTATTTATTTATGATAATTTAAGCTAATTTAGTGTATAGTAGGTTACAATATTCAAATACAGTTTCAAGTAGTGTGTATGATTCTAGTAGTGGTCAATATTTGAGGAGACTTTGTCATCACATATCTCTACTAGAGAGTGAGTGAAGATATTGCATTGTAGATGTTGTGCCACCAAGTTGTTGTCCAAGGGGTGGCAAAAGGTCATGACCAAGATCCTATTTAGAAAGTAAAGGTAAGAAGTATGCCACATTTTCACACTAATTAGGCAAAATTCACCCAAAGAGTGTGAAAGGATCTTGCACCATTCAAAATCTTCCACTAATTGAAATACATTGTGTAGTACTAGTATGGATGTACTAATACAAATTGCAAGCTTAAGTTCAAAAGAGTTTTGACAAGTTTTAATGAAGCAAAAAAAATTTAAAGCGTCCACTAAAATTGAATTCTAGGCTTAATCTGAGGGAAAATAATGTCTTTCAAACTTAAATCTAAAAGCAAATCAAATCACTTGACAAAAGGCAAAAAGCAACTATATAGTTATTGTTTAGATATAGAACATAATTGTCCCACATGTGAAGTTTTAATGTGATTACATATATAAAGCTACAATAAATGAGTAAAATGAATTCATAATCCAAATAGAGAACACAAGATGTTCTTTGAGATTATAATTGGTTAAAAACCTTAGTATACGTTCTTCATCCATTAACAAAGTAATCATCCATTAGAAAGTTTAGATAATAACATTTTTTGTTTCATTCATTGAGATCGACGTTTGTTTTCTTATTGTTCAATTAGTGTCATTTTTCTTATGAACTCTTGCACAAGCCATCTCACTTTGTTCATTTCAATATACCCTCTCATTTTATAATGAAGCACATCATTGTACTAACAAATTTCCAATTCATTTTGCATTCAATAAATCAGTAGGTTTTGGAAGATGAATTTCAAAATAAATAAAATAAAACGTAAATGATAAAAGCCTAGTGCCAAAAAATAATATAATAATGTACACATTGTGGCACACATACAATGCCACACATACAATTGATATAGTTCACCTATATATATAAAAATAAATCCTTCTTTCACTGATACAAATTATTGTTGCTAGTGGTCTATTTGACATACTTTAAGGAAAGTTTCAAAATATAGTTTGTGCAAGTGTTTTTGCTTATTTTGGTGTATCAACCCCTAAAATTCTTTTGTGTTTAGCGGTCCAAAATTGCTTCAAAATATTAATCCCCAAACTAGGGTCAAAATCTTCATTGAAACTTACTTTTTCACAAATCCAACGTAGGATCCTTTAGTTGACTTGCACAAGTACATTGTCCCAAAATTTTAGTTATGACCATCCCCACCAATTGCAAGATCAATGTGCCTAAACTTCAAAATGTAGGCTTTTCTAGTTCTTCTAGAAGGTAAAGTTTTTTTTTCAAAATTTTTAGAGAAAAACATGTATGTTGTATTTCTTGTGCAATTTTTGCAATATGTTGGAAAATGGGTTGAAAGCATATATAAAAAAATAACACATGGCAATTAAATCATAAGCCGAAATCATGAAGAGCATACTGCAAGTAGAAAGTAGAATTAAGACAATAGATTCAAAAGCATTCAAACTCTCTTCTCTAAAATAACCCAAACACATAACTATAGTGCTAGCCGTACTTATTAATAGAAAGATTTGGCAAAAATATGTAAAATTGTCTACTATCAAATTATTATAGAATAAACTGGCAATAGTTAGAGGTGTGCTAGAAGCGACTAATAATATAGTTATTAGATATCGATAGGGTGCTTTTCCCCTCCCCCCGATCAGAACCACACGTGCGGGTTTCTCGCATGTGGCTCGTCCATGATAACTTTTTTAGGTTTACGGACCGAAACCCTTTAAAGCCGGGCTTGCATGAACAAAATAAAACACTAATCATTTTGAAGTTGGCGTTATACTACATTGTCTTCCATTCTTTTATTGGTTACGTCTGTAGGTAAATTAATCAAATTTGCTGTTTTATCTAGCTATTGCCTTAGTCTTTTATTCAGGGTTGTATATTGACATAGGAAGTCTCATTAAGATGAGGCTAAAAGTAGTAAGTAGTACTCAGCAATTTTTTTTTTTTTTTTTTTCTCTTTAATGACATTATCCTAAATTGCTTCTCCGAGTTTGCTGTACTTTCCAGACGCGGCGCACGCCGCGTCTGGAAAGTACAGCGCATTATCACCTACCTCCTTTTCCCCCAAGGCTTTCACTCTAAAGGGCATCGTCGTATGCTTAACATGAATTGTTTGGTGTATTTCTCAGGGTAGATTGTGGAAGAATCTGTCACCCATACATTTTGGCTAAAGCCTTGGTCTCTAAGGGATTTTCAAAAGTATTTTGTTTTGAAAATTATAGCAAATTTTTGTACGCCCTGCTTTTATCAAAGCCAGTTCTTGTAGAGTCCATTTGGATGATTCCTAGTTTGCGCGTTTGGCCGTTTGCTTGTTGTTTAGTTACGTGTACCACTTTTTCTGTCCATTACAGTTACGTCCGGAGAGTTGCTCGCACGTGAGTAACGTTTGAGCCCACGTGCCCTTCCGGCCCCGCCTTTTGTCAAGGGAAGTTACCTTACTCCTATGCGTACAATTGTATTTGCAACAAAATGCAGATAGTACCCATGCTATGGTTCCTTGCGATTTGATCCCACATAAGGTTTGGGAGCCTACTCGAGCAATTGTTTTCAACCATCGTCTTCTCAAACACGCCCTCCTAGGCGCACAACACTAAGTAAACCAAGCCAACTAGCATTTCACACTAATGGTGGATAATCATATTTTTTAGAGGTACTAAATACAACTCCATAAATAAGCAAAATGATAGTTGCGTTAATAAGAAAGATCTCTGGGAAAAGCGCTAAAAAATCATGTTCAAACATTTCTTCAAACCTCTTTTTTATGTTTTTCAATCAAATTTTCCATGTTGCACTAAGTTACTTACGGAAGTATGCATACACTCTAAGAAAACTTTGAGGTAAACACCCATCCAAATAACTCTAACAATAAAAGAGAAAAATATTAGAACTTCTCTTCTATTTAAATCAGAGAATTTTTGGAGGAATTTGGGTTTGAAATTTCCAAAAATTACACAATTATATAGCCAAAGAGAATAAGCTGCGCCTAAAATCATTCCAAGTGCTGCTAATGTGGCCACTAAGCTATTTCTTTGGAAAGCTCCTACTAAAATAAGAAATTCTTCGATAAAGCTGCTAGTACCGGGTAAACTCATATTGGCTAAGGTGAAGAATAAGAAAATTGTCGAGAACATTGGCATGGTGCTGACTAAACCTCCATAATATTTAACAAGTCGAGTCTTATGTCGGTCATATAAAACACCAACACATAAAAAAAGGGCTGAAGAAACCATTCCATGACTAAACATAAGTAAAATACTACCTTCAATTCCTTGTATGTTTAGACTAAACATACCAATAGTCACAAAATTCATATGAGCTACTAAAGAATAGGCAATAATTTTCTTCAGATTGATTTGTCTTATTGTAGTCAAGGAAGTATATATAATAGCAATAACGCTTAAAGTATAAATGAAAGGAGTAAAATAAAGTGTCGCTTCAGGAAACATGGGTATAGAAAATCTTAAAAAACCATAGGTTCCTAATTTCAAAAGAATTCCTGCTAATATTACAGATCCAGCCGTAGGTGCCTCTACGTGAGCTTCAGGTAATCAAATATGAACTGGTACCATAGGCACTTTTATAGAAAAAGAAGCAAAAAAGGCAATCCATAGCAATATTTGGCGCCGCTCACTAAATTTTGTGGTTAATAATATTTGTAAATTAGTGGTTCTTGTTTGGAAAAAAATAAATAAAATGGCTAAGAGCATAAAGACAAATCCAAGTAAAGTATATAAGAAAAATTGATATGCTGCTTGAATTTCTCTTTGTCTAGAACCCCATACCCCTATGATAATAGGAGAGTAAGGGATGATAGGCCCTCGGCTTTATCTCCCCATGATAAATGAGTTGAGAAAAAGCTCATGTAGGTACCCACACCCTTCTCAAAGAACCGTACGTGACACTCTCGCGTCATACGGCTCCTTCTCAGTTTTCTGTCATAAAGCTCTCTGCCGCTGATTTACTAAAGCACATCAACAAAACTATATATATATATATATATATATATATATATATATATATATATATATATATATATATATATATATTGACGCGCTTTACGAGGTACTTATTGAATGAGATTGTAGCAGCATTATTGTGTCTGCTATGACCAACCGGTCTTCTCAGAAGAGTTGAAGCGTCGCCGCCTTCACCACATTTGTGGCGCTCTACCATCGAATCATGACTGCCGCCCTTCAGTACTTGGCTTGGTCGATTTCCCTATTTACTTACTATAACGGCTCCGCCGACCCTCTCACTAGAGAGTAGGTCGATCTCGTGATTGCATCTTTGACTTTTTTCACCTGTTTGTTGAAGTAAGATGTCCGCATAGTATTATTCTCGTACTGAGAATGCCCCCGAAAATCTTTCTTTTTTTCTGTCTTCGGCCTCTGTTATACCTACCAAAAGAACCAATTCCAGGACCAAGTCGTTACCCGCTGGCTTGGTGAATGCTGTCGTTTAGCAGCTACGTAATTCGGATTTGTCAGCCTCATCAACCCCAACAGTATCTTCCGAGTTGTCCTTTGAAATATGGGTTGTGACTTGGTTTCCCAGATGCTTTTCCACACGCATTGCGGCAATGCTACCTCTGGGTGATTTACTCCATTAACACAGACTAGAGATTGAGCACCAGGATATGCCCCATAGCGATGAAAGCACCGTGCATGGCGCGCGGTATAACAGCCCAAGCAACCAAACTTAACATAAATGTAATTACGGGAGCCATTAGAAAAATAAATAAATTAGCACTACTTGGTAAAATAGGTTCTTTTATCATCAATTTCAAACCATCTGCTAAAGGTTGTAACAATCCAAACAATCCCACAACATTAGGACCCTTTCTACGTTGCATAGAAGCCATTATTTTACGTTCAGCTAGAACTAAAAAGGCTACTCCTAGTAAAAGGGGTATTATTATTCCAAGTATTTTTGCTATAATACCAATGATATATAGTCTCATTTTGTTGCCGTTTTTTTTCTAGAATAAAGTTGTGAAATGTCATAAGAATTATGAACATGACACCAACATTCGCTATGGCCAGTGCCACAGATACCTACCGCGGAGCTATATATAGATTTTTTTGCTCTATATATGGTATACAGCTCCTTGCTTTTAGGCATTGACAAAACACGTGCGCGAGAAGAATGCATTCATTTCTCTTTTTCCATGTTCAATTGAAGAACCGGCTTTTCCACCTTTCCAAAGCTTTGATTCAATTTGGGTTGATCTAACAAGCTCGTAAAATCAACTAGGCTGCGGAGCATAGCATATTTTTCTACTGATTAGTAAAACAAAAAAATAATTATATATATATATATATATATATTTTCTTTGTTTGCAAAACCAACCAAATGCTACGCATCTTTCTAAAATGCATATAAGCATTTCCTATAATTAATGAAGTAGTTTTATTGTTTAGTGCATCTAGCCCATCTATTTTAATATGTATGTAAACTTTACATAATGCCACGTTTTATGAACAAAGCAATCGAGGCCAGACAGACACAAAAAGGAGGGGGAGGGGGGCGCGTGGGTTCTCCCATAAGCCGCGCACCCCCGCAGGATGGACAAAGAAGACCACAAAGCTATTTATTATTCGGTTCCCACAAAAAAAATGTTACTGGTATACCATTAGCACAAAGCTTCTCCAAAGCGCTGCGTAAGCAACACCCTAAGCAAACCGGCCTAGGACAAGCACGCGCGTGCCGCGCGGCCTTGGTCAACCACCTTCTTTGCTTTTCTTATGCAAATCTAATAGTTGCTTTTAAGCAACTAGGGTTTTATCCATTCAACTGCTATTAGAAAAAAAAGCAGGTTGCATATTATGTGATAGGGCATAGCAAACATATTCTTTTTTCAGCGACAAGGTTGGGATGCTTTTTATGCCCTCTAGATTGACATCATGATGCCCCTTATAGACCTCAAGCTTCCTCTCAGAGTAATAATTAAGTTATTGATAACTTTTAAGTCTATCAAAATATTTGCCTCGTGACATCACCAGTATATGGATACCTTCCTTCTAAAAAGTACTAGGATCCATATTAGAATTGCTAGAATTAATCACAAATACCACCATCATTACAAGCCCAGTTCTTGGAAAAAAAAACAGACTAAAGGAAATTCTATCTTGAAATAAAGTATGATTAGGTTGGTAAAAAAACTGTTTCAGATTTTTTCTTTTTTTTTAAATTACCTCCCCACCAATAAATGGATACAAATAGGAATAACCAAACCATGTCAACAAAATGCCAATACCAAGCAGCTGCTTCAAAGCCAAAGTGATGTGTTTGGGTAAAATGCCCTAGATATTGACGAATAGCGCATATTATTAGGAAAATGGTACCTATTATAACATGAAAACCATGAAACCCTGTGGCTAAAAAAAAGGTAGAACCATAAATACCATTAGAAATCGTGAAAGATGCTTCTACATATTCCATTCCTTGAAACCCGGTGAAGACTAGAGCCAACAAAATGGTAGAGTCAAAAGTTACTTCATAGAGCCGTACAACTTGGTTGCCGTTTACTCATCTGACATAATAAAGTGCTCTCCGAACCGTGCAAGATAGTTACCTATCACACGGCTCACCAACCTGATTTTTTACTCTATAGGGCACGTAGTGCTTTATAAAGGCTTAGGCTTAATTCTGTTCAGACGTGAAGCCAGATTTCCCATGTCAATCAGGTAAAGTCCATAAATGAAAATCATTTTTGTACAATGATTTAGACTCCTTCTCGCTTTGCCCTTAAACAAATGAGATTGAGTCAAGTGCTTTACTGTTGCCAGCTCTCTTTTGGGTAGGCGGATACTACGGGTCCTCCGTCCCAGATAGCCGGATCATGGCTATCTAGTTCATCGGTACTACCAAGGTACTCTTATACTTACATGAAATCACATAAGATTTCCAACTAATAGTGCTAGTTTGGACAAAGAAGCAGCCGTGTTTCCAGTGTTTTTGTTTCATATTGAAATTGGGACCTCCTCCTGCTCTGCCACAGGTAGGCTACCATTCTACCATGGAAGAGATAGCATTGTAATATTTTTGGTTGGTCAATAACCTGACCAAACACGCTTGAGTTAGTGTCTCATAAACACCTCACATTCATGAATGACCCATTTGGCTATATTTCCAAGACACGGTCGGAAAAGTTCTCTAGAGTTGGTCAACCCTGTCTTTTCTTTTTGCAACATGCTATTGTCCCGGTTGGTTTAAATGGTAAGTTGCATCCGTCTCATTGCGAGCATCAGCAATGGTATGATTACGAGAGGTAATCAAAAAGTTTCCTTGGTAATCTGACGGTTGCCTGGTAGCTACTAAAGCATAAACAGCTTGTTCTTTGAATCCAGCTAATATAGCATGATGAGCCCAAGTCACGGCAGCTCCAGATGAAAGTAAAATAAGGATATTTAGAAAAGGAATTCCCCAAGGATTTAACACATCAATTCCTTTGGAGGGCCGAATAGCTCCAATTTCTACCGTAGGTGCCAAAAAAGAATGAAAAAAAGCCCAAAAGAAAGCTAAAAAAGACATAACTTCAGACACAATGAACAAAATCATACCATAGCAAAGTCCTAATTGGACCACAAATGTATGATGTCCTTCGTAAGTGGATTCATGTATAACATTGCGCCACCATACAAACATAGTATATAGGATCATTCCCAAACCTAAGCTAAGAAGTGTTCCACCTCCCATAAAAGAGTGCATGTACATAACACCACCAATGGTGCTTGCCAAAGCTCCCAATGAACCCAAAAGAGGCCATGGACTTGGATCTACTAAATGATAAGGATGCTTTTGAGAGACACTCATAATTCGTCATGTTTGCTTTTTAGTCTAATTTATTTGATATCCAAGAAACATAATCATCCAAAGAAACAGCTTCTATAACAATGGATAGGGGTCAAGAAGAGCCCCTGCCCTCCAAATAGTATGGGAGCCTTTCAGCTTGTACTGCTCACCTTCCTAGATCTTAACCTTGGACCTTAGGCAAAGTAGTTAGAGTTCTCAGTATCTTAATTTGCACCGCAGCCCACAAATCACTATTGGTGGCGCCTTGGTATTTGTTGTCCATACAGTAGTTTTATACTTACACTAGTCATAGGTAACATTTCCTGAGCAAATTTTAGCTCTTACGTCTCTCACCTCTATGTATATCTCCTCGATTAGATCTGTAAATAGTACACAATCAAAAGAACCTCGAGCGAGCCAATTTTGGCGCCCCAGCTTGCATCTACAATCTTACGCAGGAGCGCTAATTGTTCAAACTTAAAAACCTTTATGGCCTTCGGCCCTTAGCGGGCCCGCGTGTAATTGGAACATATCCTTGGCTTCCTTTGTGAGGCCAAAATCCGCGCAAGCAACCAAATAAAGTAGGCAGAAAATAGGACCTCTAGCATTAGCCAAAGGTCTTTTCACATGATGCTGCTGCCCTTGTTTTGATCTCGCTTGGCTTGGGTATTTTTGGCGGTGTGAAAAATAAATGACTTTTGCTTGGCTTATTTACTAAATGGGCGGTTTTTTTTCTATTCAGAGTATTCCTTACAGATCTCGGTGTCATTTTTTTTTGCTTTTTTCAAATAGCCTCGTACCAAACAAAGAATTGCTCAATATTCATTGGGGTGAATCCATAGTAGTATCTGCCGTGTTTGCTTTTGTAAATTTTTACCTATATGGCCGTTGAGAGACAAACAAGATTTGCCCAGTTTAACTTGAGTATAAACTAGCGTATAGACTTGTTGAGAGCTCTTGTTGTCTTAGTAAAGGAAAAGTACAATCTTGGATTGGCCCCCTTCGCATGACTTGAAGAGGCTTGTAATACTATGAGGCCTTTGAACTCCCTCACGACACTGTCATGGGGATGTTTAGCCCCAACTTCCATAGGTCCAAATTAGGTTTTACCTCCTAGTGAGAATTTAGGTCCTTGCGCGGGCGTCTGATCTCTCAGACTTACTCTGTATGGAGTGCCTTGTGGTTTCCCAAGTGCCGTAGAAGCTAATGCCATCAACTGCGGGTTTAACACTATTGGTTTACTAACCACTCGCTCGCCGCTATATCCTACTTGGGACGTTTGGTCCAGCTTAGGACGGGCTCCGCGTTTCAAGCTCATTATCCTAACCATATCCTCTGCTTTCCCAGGGAGCCCTAATGGGGGCAGGCCCATTGATCCCCGGCTTTTCCCTACTGCTCTAGCCATGATATTGCTATAATAGCTTTTTTGGATAGCTCACACCTAGGTTTGTCTTGTTTGAGAAAGTGCAGCTGAGCCAGAATAGGCTCAGCAGTCGGCCTATTTATTTGGGCGCACGCATAAACGCATGATTAGTTCCACAAAGTTCACTGCACTGACCATAGTAAACTCCTTCTCGTTTAATAAAAATGGAAGTTTGATTTAAACGACCAGGTACAGCATCACATTTTACACCTAAAGAGGGTATAGCCTAGCTATGAAGTACATTGGCAGATGTTATAATCATATATAGATGAGTTTTTGCTGGTACAACTACTCGATTGTCTACTTCTAATAAGCGCAATTGACCCAATTCTAAGTCATCTTCTGGAATCATATAACTATCAAAAGTTAGTGACTGTTCATCAAAATTGTTATAGTCTGAAAACTCAAAAGGTTGGGTCGACAACCAGTCCTTGGTCCTAAGAGCCCATACGCCTCCCACCAAATTGTACTTGCAAGTTTCCCCGCAGATAGCTCTCCACGCTCATCAAAACTCGAAGAGTAGAGTGTCTAGTTCTTTTTTACCCGGGAATAAAATGTAATATACTATAGTGGATCTTCAGGTGCCGTTATCAGGGGTTTGCTTCTTGTTTTATTGAACTATGATCTTAGTGAAACCTTTCAAGGTCAAAACTTTGGCCTTTTTGTTAATATGTCTGTAATAATGTGCTTCCGCAATTTCAGTAATTTTACAAGCAAGACACAGATCATATAGAAGAAAAAAAGTATGGGATCGTACTCCGTAGTTAACCACACAAAACAAATCCAATCTAGTCATCCTTTGTTCAATAAGTGTAACGTTTGAAAAAAAGGGTGATAGTCCAAGTTGTAGGTAGGAATGACCTAGTGAACCCATGGTTTATTTATCAATCTTTGGGCCTTATGTCCTTGCCCATTGTTTTCTAGCAATAGGCTTCCAGTTTCCTTCTTGTTCCTAGCACCTATTGATGTTTTAAAAAACTTACCAGTTGCTTGAAACTGAAAGGATCTGTCCTTCATTTTATCGATGATGATAAGACGGGTCACGCCTTGAATTGTCGAGAGTAGACTCCCCGACTCCTGAAGTAATGTTCCCAAATTTTCATTTGATCTTGCAATATGCAGTTTTGTAACTTTTTATTAGGTCAAATAGATTAAAATAGTAGTAACATTTCTACCATAAGTAAATTTTCTGTGACCCTTGAGTTTTCGCCAAAATTGCCTGACGTCCCTCGCAAGCGGCCGAGACTTCAGTACAGTATAAGCGCTAGCCCCCTTTGGTAAAGGTAAAGTTCTTGTTCTTGATGTTACCTATTGGAGGACCTCCATCCCCAAAGGAGACGAGCAAGCCTTGGAGAGGCTCGTTCTTCTCCTTCCGGCAATTTTGCCACTAGCGTGGTTGTTGCCAACGTTAGGGAATCCCCTATTCCAAAAAATGACGGGGCCGGGCCTGTTAGATTTGAAGTCGTATGCCACTGGCTGTGGTGCTGATAGATTCAATATTTTAGCGTTGTTATTGTACATTGCAAGCTAAGCAGTCTATTTCTTGTGTATTGCCTACATTGAGAAGAGGAATGTGTACCTGTAGCAACTTAAAGAATGGAACCATAGGCCTATTAGCTAGGAGAGCCTTTTCAGTCTATAGGTTTAACCTTAACTCCCCGTTTCTGGCATGCTCTAGTCTCTCAAGTCTTTCAACGTCAAACAAAGAATGATTTTGGCTCATCTTTCTTTTGGTAAGCTAGAAGCTTTGCAGACCATAGAACCAGTCCAGTGCATTTCATTGCACTTCCATTATTCTTGTAAAAGGGCGCACTCCAATACCATTGATGTCCAATAGCTTTGATAGTAATTGTTGGATCTACTACCTTGTCCATTGAATATAATAAAGCAAAAGATGGTATAGCAATAAACATCAAAATAATATTAGGAAAAATGGTCCAAATAATTTCTATAGTAGTCCCATGGACAATTCTTTCCGAAATTGGATTTCTTTTATAGTGAAAATGCCATAAAGCGCGAACCAACATCCATAATACAAAGATCAAAATAATCATTAAAAAGAAAAAAATATCATGATATATGATAGGGGTCAACGCTTGGTGTCTGCCCTCAGAACCATACGTGACAATTTTCCGTCTTAAAGCTTGCTACCTCGAACCTTGGCCTGAGAAGGGGCAAAGAAGCATGCTTTGCCCTCTTCTCCAAAACAAAATAGGAAACGTAACGGCGCTATGCGCATCTTCCTTTGTTTGCAAGGCAAACAAAGTGGGCATGTGTTAGACAACCAATCAACAAAGAAGCTTGCGCAAAAGCAAGCAAAAATATATATATATATATATTTTTTTTGCTTGCTTTATTCCACAAACTATTGAGCAGTGGCATCATTGAGGCTATATACTGATTGCTTTGTAACACGTAGTTAAGATGATGGTGGTATCGTTGAATGCATAACAGTCCATTGTATGCTTCATTTTGGCATTTACAGGCTTTTATTTGCTTTTTGACTAAGATAAGGGGGGAAAAATAGATATATATATTTTCTCAAAGCCCCTTCTGTATGTACCTCAGAGAGGATACGAAACAGTCTTAGGTTGATCCCCTTAATAGCTAAAACTATGCATTCTTACTACGGGATCTCTGAATTCTCCTTGTATAGGGAGTTAGTTCCCCAGCTTCCACCATCACGGATTTTCAAGGGTTAGATCCTTGCGTGAATGCCTGATTTCTTGGGCTATTCTTGTATAGAGTGCTACGTGGGGACTTAAGTCCCGTGTTTGCAATTGATATCAAGCGCAAGTTTTGCCGTTTTGCAGGCTTACTATCCACGTGTATGCCTTGATATTCTGCTCCAGACATACGTTCCAGAATTGGATGGACTAGATTCATGTATCAAGTTTGTTATCATGATCTATCCTTATGCCTTGTCGAAGCATCCTAGTGAGGGCAGTCTCAATGTTCTGCGAGTTTCACATGATGCTTTCGGGGCAATCTTATTGCTAAGGATGCTCCACTTGTGTAGCTCACATCCTGGCGATAGCCAGCTCGAGCAGATATGGCAGAGTTGGAGCAGAGCTCTGCAACCATGATGATATATCTAGGCGCACTCAATTATTCCTTGCATCATAGGTGTTGCTGCGTCTTGAAATCCTAATTGCCAAGGTTTCGCAGCGTCACAATAACCAATTGGAAATAGCCATGTATTTTTCAAACTCATTTGGTATATTCTTGTTTTTTTCAAAACTACTTCGGCCCTTCAACAGGCCCCAAGTACCCCGCCGCAGTAAAAGCGCCTATGGCATTAGCAGCTATCTTAACAGCCTCTATAGGTCTTTGTTTTGCCAAAATGACATAGAATTATGAAAACTTTGTGTGGTTGTTTTATGTCATTTTATTTAAATAACCTTTAAAATAGAAAATATTTTGAACTTTAAATCTAAGATTCCACGCTAAAGAAAGATAATAAAATTATTTTTCATTTTTCATCTATGCGTAACACTTTCCTAAGCTCTAAACGCTAAGAGTACTGAAGTCCCAGATTATTACCTATTAAGTTTACTTTTATTTGTAGGGCTTTTCTAGTCTACCTTATTCTCATAAAAAGCCAAAATATTCCCATCATCAAAATAAACTATTTATTATAGACGGTGGAATTTGGGTTCTATCGCAAGACCGCTTCGGCTGAAAGAACCAATTAATAGAATTAAAGATGGAAGGCATAAGCCAAAACAAATGCATTTTCCGTCACGAGGGGTGGCCAGTATTTTTTTCTTTGTAGTTTGCCCACTCTTGGGATTCATTCATTAGTAACCCAAGCTTTTACATTCAGACTTAAGGATTCTCTAACAGCATTGTTGTCTCCTCCTAAAGAGAGAGAGGCCAAGCCTCTCTCTTCTTCTATATACATATATTTTTATTTAGAATAATAACTTGATTATTTGAGAGAAGAAAATGAGAAAGATAAAGAACTAATGAAAGGAAAGGAAAACGCAGAGGAGAGAAAGAGAAGGTCCCGCCCTTTCAAGTAGAGGGGGCTAAGCCTTCTAAAATATAGATCTCATTATTAATAGAAAAACCTACACAACCTACATACTTACATCCGAATAAGCCTGCGCCTTTGGCCCTACACTAAAGATGCATCATGCATTTTGAGTGCTTTGCATTCATTATTGTGCTTTGCACAATTGAATCTGTTCTACCTGATCAGTATTAATCTTCTGTTAACCATGTGCCATCATATAGGAGAAATAGAGCCTACAAAGGCTTTGGTTATTTGCTTTAATAAGTATAACTAACCTCTTAGAAATAGACAGTCAAACCAATACAATGCTTAAAAAAAATTCAAAGTAGCAGATTATGCAACTTGTTAATTATTCATAGAATAAAAAAACCACTTGGCTTTGATTCAGTTCTGCAATAACAAAGTAATTAGATGCTACGCCATAGAGTAGCCCCATGATTTAGAATTCAAAACTAAGCACAAAGCAGAAATACATGAAAAATTTACATGCTTTATGCTTGATTGCTTGACCATGCTATACTTACATAAACAAGAGCTAAAAAAACCCAAATGAATTGCATTTAACCATAAATAAGATTTATCCATGTGAGGCCTAATTTAGACATAATCTATAGTATGCTGCGTTTTCTAAATTTGTCTCCAGATAAAGGTAAGGTAGATGTTTAGACATGCTCTAAACAATGGCATAGTAAAAAGCTAAATCCTGGGTCAATATATTCAACGCACTTAACAGTCATTTGCGCTAACTGCAGAACTCCTAGAAAAAGAACAGGAAAAAATATTTGGCTGCATTTTGCGCCTTTGGCCATAGAGGCAAAAGTCGCAGTAAGGGGGTTTGAATTGGATAGAAAAGATAAATGCATCAACGGCAATGCAGTCACTTGGAAAAGAAAACAAGCCATCATGCCACCACCTCTATTTTTATTTGTTGCTCCGTGCCACGCTTTTTGGCGCTTGCAGCACGCGGCAATTTCTTTTAGAAAATAGAAAATTTGTTTACTTTTTGATTGTTCGACCACTAAAATGTAAAGTAGGCCTTAAGTTGTCCGCCCCGGCATACGTCAAAAAAATCTATATTTTTGTATGTACCTTTTCTTCTTTTCGCTCCATATTCATTATTGGCTTTACAAAGGACTTTAGTCCCGGAAAACCTTCACTTCCTGAGGGTTTACCCGCTTCTTTTGCTTTGTGCAAAAGAAAAGCAGAGATTAAGAAGGCACAACATAAAAAAGAAGAAGCCTACAAATATATATATATATATATATATATATATATATATATATATATATATATGTATATATATATATATATATATACATATATATATGTATATATACCTATTTTTTGAGCTTCTTAATGGCTTCAGAGAGCTAAAGCCTTCAAATATCTCTGATTTTTTTGATAGTAATTTTAAAATCTATAGTATTTTGTCGGAACAAATCCTGTCTTTTGACTTGAGTAGTTTTATGCATAGTAAGTACTATAGCCCCAATCATAGCTACTAGTAAAATAAGACTAGAAACTAAAAACAAAACAAAATAGGTGGTATAAAGTAAATTGCCTAATGTTTCCAAATTAGTCCAACTTTGTATCTTTTCAGCATAAATTGTATATGTTAAATAAATTATACTCAATTCTATTGGTAATATTGGAATGTAATCATTGTTTACAATAAAAAAAAATTCCAACAAAAAAATAATTCCAATAATACCACCTACAGGTAAATAACGCAATACATTCTCGTGAATTTTTGCTATTTTAATATTCAATATCATAACTACAAATAAAAATAAAACGGCAATAGCTCCTACACAAACCACCAAAAAAATCATGGCAAAAAAGTCAAGATCTAACAAAACAAGTAAACCCCAAGTGTTAAAAAAACTAAGATGAAAAATAAAACAGAATGGACTAGATTTTTAGCATGTATTACCATAACACTAGAGACTAAAGCAATGCTCAAAAAAACAGAAAAAAGTATCATGGTTATTTTACTAAATCCCTTTTATCATTTGCTTTAACAACGAAAAAAAATATATAGATTTTTTTTCTACGCATCATCTGGAGAACAGATGATGTGAGCAAACACAAACCAAGCAAAAAAACAACTAAAGCCAACACATGTACACGGCATAAGAAAAGAGCCCCATGAGAAAGAGATCCTGCTGGAGCAAAAGAAGAAGTGCAAAATAAGAGCACTCTCGATACAAAAGAAGCCTTCGGTTATAAAGTGCAACAGGAAGCAAAAAAAATATGTATTTTTTTTTTCTTATCTGCTTCCTTCCCTCCGCTTTGGATATAGCTCATTAGAAGGCTTCGTGGAACGACATCGTAAATAAAAAGTGTCTCAAGTTCTCGTCAGTCAAGTAGATAAATCTCAATATATTGTAATAGTAAATGGATGGCGAACTTTGCGTACAAAACTATTTTTCGCTTGTGAAATCCGTAGACTATTTTTGATTTTGAATTTGTATAAAGCAAATTCATCATGTATGATAATTAATGACCATCTTTATTTCTAAACTTTATTCTTTGTGCCCTTAGACACTCTTGAACCTTGCATCATCAAAGGCTCCCAAAGCTGAAACCGCTTTGAGTTGTTTCCGTACGAAACGATTCATAAATTAGCTATGTAAATGAGCGCTTTTCACTTTTGCTCGTTGACCAAATATTGGAAAGCACATGGTTGGGGTCTTCGACCCCAATTTATGGAATTGGGGCAAGGAGAGGCTTAGAAACTTTGAGTTCTATTCTCTTCTAGAACAAACATGGATGGCACAAAATCACGCATACTTTGTCCATTAACTTATAGAAGAAAAGTGCGCAGCAAACCAACAAAAAATCTAGGCCCGAAAAAAAAAAATTAGATTTTTTTCATATATATTCTAAAATGCA
Organism: Ulota crispa; assembly: GCA_963920765.1. Lineage (NCBI taxonomy): Eukaryota > Viridiplantae > Streptophyta > Bryopsida > Orthotrichales > Orthotrichaceae > Ulota > Ulota crispa. Next base: position 25,314,409 of record OY987246.1, on the reverse strand, counting down.
AAAAAGTAAAAAATACATATATTTTTAGCTCTTCAAATCCATTTGATTATGCTTCATTTTCCCTTTTTTCCAAAAAGTTACCATTCATTATTTAAGAAAAGAAAAACATAAATAGAAATTAACGCTCTATTCACGGCGCAAATGTAGGGCAAATCAAATTTGGCTTTGAGGTATTTCTTCATCATATATAACATATATATATATATATATATATATATATATATATATATATGAAAAAATACCAAAAGAAAGAAAAATATTTTTTTCTTTTCTCTCAAGACTTTGCCTTGAAGAGCGTCAAGCAACGAAGCAGCTTCTTAGTTTCGCCTTGCGCTAAAATAAAATAAAAGAGAATTCATCATGACTTGCAGTCCGCTAGAACAATTTGCAATTATTCCATTGATTCCTATTCATATAGGAAATTTCTATCTTTCATTTACGTGCGGAGCTCGCGCCCATTACTCGATGGTGTAAACACTTCGTCGGGGTTTTAGACAATAATCCAACTCCCGTTTACTTCGATGCCGTGGAGTCAAGAAAGTGTTTTGTACAGGATAGGTTTACGAATCTTGAGAATGGCCGCTCTTTTGGAAGGGAGACGAATATGAGGATTGATCTACTCAAATAGCCAATGGTAGACGGTGAAAGGAAGCCCTTGGGTCAGGATACAAACCGTGTTCACGCCGGCACACACCAATTGAGCCTAAAGAATCCTAGACAGAACGCGCGGGTAGATCAACTAGGGTGACGGCTATGAGGGCGAGTGCCCAGGATACTGTGGAATGCGCTTGAGGATGGATAGAAAACCTCCCACAAAATAAGCGGCGAGGAATGTAGTCTTGGCTCTCTTTGGCTAAGTAAAAAAAAATCCTTTTTTGAAGATGGCTGCCAAAATAAAGCCTCTATTGGGCCTTGGGCCGGTCCCAAAGAGAGAGGAGCCGTATGATGGGCAACTATCACATACGGTTCTATAGGAGGGGAACGGCTTTAAACCCTGGGCCTAAGTAAGGTTCAAATAGAGCAAAAAAAAAATCTTTTTTTCCCCTACCGACCCAATTCATCTTTGTTTATGCTATTAACTATTAGTCTAGTATTGCTTCTAGTTCATTTTGTTACTTTAAATGGAGGACACTTAGTACCAAATGCTTGGCAATCCTTTGTTGAAATTATTTATGATTTTGTGCTTAACTTGGTAAATGAACAAATAAGCGGTCCTTCTTCAATGAAACAACGTTTTTTTCCTCTAATTTTTGTCACTTTTCTTTTTTTATTATTCAGTAATCTTATTGGTATGATACCTTATAATTTTACAGTAACAAGTCATTTTATAATTACCCTGGGTCTTTCATTATCTCTTTTTATCAGAATCACTATAGTTGGATTTCAAACACATGGGCTTCATTTTTTTAGTTTTTTATTGTCGCAAGGAGTACCCTTGAGATTAGCACCTTTCCTAGTACTTCTTGAGTTAATCTCCTATCATTTTTGCGCATTAAGTCTAGGAATACGTTTATTCGCCAATATGATGGCTGGTCATAGTTTAGTCAAGATTCTAAGCGGGTTTGCTTGGACTATGCTATCTATGGGAGGTATTATGTATTTAGCGCATCTTGCTCCTTTTCTTAAAGGATTTGCATTAATTGGTTTGGAATTAGGTGTTGCTATATTACAAGCTTATGTTTTTACTATTTTAATTTGTATTTATTTAAATGATGCTATAAACCTTCATTAGAAGACTAGTGTAAGGAGCATCAAAACAGTTGCTACATCAACTTCTTTACTTTTTAAGAGCGTCATCATCAACCATAATAAAAAAGCTGGATTTGCTTTTGATGACGCAAAATAATGCACACCAATAGTTGAAGACCTTTGAACGCGCGGGATGCAAAAAGCTACAAAAAAAAAATTCTATATATATATATATATATATATATATATATATATATATATTGCTGCGTCCTACGGCCTTGTAGAGTTCCCTGTTGGCAGAAGCGAATGTCCCAGGACCCTGGGGACTAATTCCTACCAAAACAAGTAGGCCGCAGATACTCCTCCCCTCCAAAGCTTGACAAAAGTTGTCTTTAGTCGTCTCGGTGTGCTGATAATCGTGCGCTACCTACAGGGTGCACAAAAAAAATACTACGCAAATATTACTGGCTTTCTGGTCGATTTTTTGATAGAAAAAACAGCAAGCAAAAAATGTATATATTTGCTGCGCCCACTCTCTTGCAACCCTTCTTTGATGCGGCAAACTTATCTTGCGCTGAGACGCTTAATGTCTAATTCTAAGAAAGGACAAATAGTTTAATTATGATAAAATCCATGAGATCCTTATAAATGAGTAGCCAAGCGCATAACAAAGCTTGGCTTTTTTTTTCTTTCCCCAATCCTTGAATGGGGCAAAGCAAAAGGAGGCAAAGCGCAGAAAAGTTTCTAAATAATGCGCTTTGCCTCCCTTGTTGCCAAATCCCTTTTTTCTTCCACGTTCAATAGTTTACCACCATCTATAATGCAAAAAACTACGATTGGCTTGAGCCAATTTATGAAGATCATCCCTTTTTTTAAGTGCAATCCCCATCTTTCGGGAAGCATCCAATATCTCCTCAGCTAAACATTGATCTAAGCTCATACTTTTTTTGTTAATACGTCGTTTGGCTGCCGCTTTGAGCATCCAATGAATGGCTAAGGTTTCTTGACGATTTGTTGCTATAATAGATGGTACTAATTGAGTAGTACTGGAAATTCTTACCTTTTTCACTTCACAAACAGGCTTGACATTTTCTATGGCATTAACCAAACGTCTTAATATATCGCTATGTTGAGCTAGACAATGAAAAGTTTTATAAACAATAGCACAAGATCTTGTTTTTCTACCATTAATCATGCAAATATGGACCAATTTTTTTAATAACTGCTTTTGTTTACCATGCAAGCCTCGAATATAGCCCAAATTGTCTGAGCTATTGTATATGCTTGCTCCACGACTTTTAGGTCTTGATGGCACATGCCCTTCTAGGGCATAGCATAAATATCTACAAAGCAATAAATGACGCGCAAAAAAGCTTTTTGAAGAAAAAAAATAGATTTTTTCCGCTAAATGGCCAATTGTCATTTTTTTTTTATTCCCGCCTTTGCCTTTGATAAACCAAAAATAAAGCTGAAATTCAATGATTTGACAAATAAATTCATATAGAATCTTTGGGTTTTTTTGTACCATATTTAGATCTGCCTTGACGTCAACTAGGTATTCCTTGCAAATCTTTAATTCCTCGAATACAATGGTATTTTACACCTGGCAAATCTTTTGCTCTACCCCCTCTAACCATAACCACAGAATGCTCTTGCAAATTATGGCCTTCGCCGGGAATGTAAGCAATTATCTCATTTCGATTGGTTAAACGTACTTTGGCTATCTTGTGTAAAGTCGAATTAGGTTTTTTTGGTGTTCTCGTCAAAACACGCAGGCATACTCCTTGCTTTTGAGGACATTGAATTAAGGCTTGAGTATGTTGTGTGCGCCGTTTTGATTTTCTACCATGACAAATCAATTGATTTATTGTAGGCATATTTCACTTACTTGGTTTTTTTTAGAAAGTTGCATAAAAATTTTCTTTCTTATTTCTTATGTTCTATTCGTTATGGGAATGGGGCCTTTGGCCGCTATACCCTGCGCCCTTTCATTACTATGCTTTCTATGATTTTCATTCATCAGGAAGACACAAAAAAAAAATGAAGGAGAACAGTGAAAAACTAGAATAAAGGGCAAAGACACTGAAAAAAAAAGTCTTTTTTCCACTTTTTTGTGTCCTTTTCTTTTTCAGACAAAAAATTCCTACGTGCACTAGAAAGCTCATTTTGCTTGGCTCTTGGAGCATATGTAAGTAAGGCTATCCCTTACGGGATTTGAACCCGTGTTCTCGCCATAAAAAGACAATGTCCTATACCCCTAGACAAAAGGGACAAAATTATTTTAGAGAAAAATGGTCAGCCAGAGCTGCTCTGCAATAAAAAGAAAAAAAAGTGGTACAATTTGCGGCCTATGGCCCATTTATACACCACCTTTTTTTCATTTACCTACGATAATCCATAACGCTTTCAACTAAAAAAAAAACTCTGTACCTGGTCAACATTACACCAAGAGCGACCTTTAATAACGTCTGCATTTCTGCTTTTTGGATAGAGCCAATAAAGGAGAAATGAGAAAACAAAATCTATATATATTTTGTTTTTTTTTTAGCAGTAAGATCTAAATGTGAGCTAATCAAATCAACATAGTATTCTTTTTTGAACTTGATTACTGAAGTGTTATAATGCATCCAAATCACTTAATTGCGGTCAAAATGTTGACTAATTTGACCACAGTGCTATAATAAAAAATTTTGAGTCACAAAAGGCATAAACGCCTTAAAATAATGCGATCGGGTAATACTATCCTAATTTACAAAGTATACCATCGCTTAAATTTAAATGAATAGGGGAAAAAAAAAGCATATCCTTTTTTTTTTTTTTCAATTCTTAAAATATTTTTTCATATCATATATACATATGTTTTTTCTTTGTAGTAATGCAGCCTACATGACACGTAGTGCTTAAGAATAAGAAATTTGTGCTTGTAGCTCAATCAGATAGAGCACCAAACTACGGATTTGGAGGTTGAGAGTTTGAATCTTTCCAAGCATGGGCCTATACATCAAATTCTACTAAAAGAATACATCTGATAAGTGTAAAGGCCTTCTTACTTTTTTCCTATTGTTTTGTCTTGTCGAGGCTGGCGGAAATAGCTTAATGGTAGAGTACAGCCTTGCCAAGGCTGAAGTTGAGGGTTCAAGTCCCTTTTTCTGCTTGGATTTTTAATCACCCAGTTTTCTTCTCCAAATTTTTTTTTTTTCTGTCGCTCAAGGTACTAGAAGAGAGTGACCGACAAATGTGGGGGCCGCTTCGTTGCTTCGCAAATAGAAATCATTTTTCATGATTCAAGGCGCAGGTGCAGCCTCACGCTGCGGTGATCATTTCTCCGCGAAACGCAATTAAACCGATGCTATGCCCACATTATTTGCATAACAAATGATGGGGCTGGAGACAACCAAGAGGATGAAGAAATAAAACGGTACGAAGAGTCATTGGAGGTGCAGTGCTTTCCTTGTTTTTAGCAAAGGCCAATCTGCAAAAAAAATTCTTTTTTTTTATTGCGCCTCGCAAAAAGCTACGCTTTGTGGCCTTGCTTAAATTTAGTCTTGAATCCAATTCAAACTTGTGGATTATGCAACTATTACTATTATATTATGCTGAACTTATAAAAAATTTATTTATTTATTAGACATACAACTTACAAACATAGACTTAGTGCCATTTGATGGCTAACTAAGAATAGAGGAGAAGGGTATAAAAAGAAAAAACTGATCAAAAACAAAGTAGTAGTAAGGATTATTCACAATCCATTGGTTTATATAGAATCCATTTTTTAGGTGTATCAAAATATATTATTTTCACAAAGCGTATACAATAAAAACAATTGATAACACTAGTAACAACTCCTATTAAGGCTAATAAGTAAGCTCCACAGCCTAGAGTAGCAAAAAACAAATGAAATTTGCTACAAAATCCGGCTAACGGGGGTATTCTTGCGTATGAAAACATAGTAATAGACAGAGTAATAGCTAAAATAGGATTAGTTTTGGCTAAAGCACCTAAATCTGCTATATATTTGAAACAGTTTTGACGTAATGCTAATACTATGGCAAATACATTGATGGTCATTAATACATAAATAAAAACATCAATTAGTAGCGATTGAATCCCTTCTATGGTTCCACATGAAAAACTAATAAAAAGATAACCTACATGTTTAATAGAACTATAAGATAAAAATCTTTTGACTTTGTTTTGAGCCATTGCAGCCAATGCTCCTAAGATCATAGAAGCAATGCTACAAAAAAAGAATAGTTGTTGCCATGTTGGATCATAGAAACTATAAATAAAAACACGTACCATATTGGCAAGAATAGATATTTTAGGTGCAATAGAAAAGAATGCTGTAACCAGAGTAGGTGAACCTTTGTATACATCAGGTGCCCACATATGAAAAGGAACTGCTGTTATCTTAAATAAAAAACCTACATCAATAAATAGAATCTCCATAAAGATACCACTAGATTGAGCACCAAATCAAGTGATTTCATATCCAGTGAAAATCTTAGCTAATTCCTCAAAATTGGTAACTCCAGTAAATCCATAAATCATAGAACAACCAAACAATAAAATTCCAGAGGAGAATGCACCTAAAATAAAATATTACAAAAATTATAAAGTGAAAGGTATTGATGAATGAAAGATATAACTAATATGCTAATAAGTTTTGGAAGAATTTGAAAATTGTTAATCCCAATGGTGAGAATGCTCTAACATATAATAAGTAACTTTCCTTTTCATTTTGATTTGAAAATTTTCAAAATTGAGAGTAAAAGATAACTTTATACGTTTTTTCTACCCTCTTTCTACCACCTTCATTGCCCGCAAAATAAAACTCCTTTTAACTCTTACTTCATTATTTGGAATTGAGTGATTCAAATTTTTTAAGTAGGTATCAATCTATACAATTATATAAAAATAAAAATAAAAATTTTAGAATATATTTTTTGCTGTCCAGTTTGACATTAAAATTGAAAAAACCTTATAACTCTTGTATTGCTTATTGGAATGACATGAAATAAGCTTCACATGTAGATTATGATGAGGAGCATCCATCCTAAAAATTTCATGAAAAATTTCCAAATTATGAAGTCAATAGAGCATGTCCAAGTTCTCATAAAGCCCAAAGTGGGCTCCTTGGGCCTTTAGGGGTTAATGTGCATGTAAGATTTATACATACTTTCAGAGTTGTTTGAAAAATTGTCATTACCATAGTAATTTTGCTTATTTTTTTATCAAAACTTTTTATGTGCACCTACTGAAAGTCATCTAAAACATGTAGTTGTAATCTAATTAATTTAGAACTATATTCACCCTCTCCATCTATAGAGCTTCCAAAAAAACTTAATGAAAATTTCAGCTTTTTTACATGGTTAGTGATATTTCTTTTTTTCTTGCTAGCATTGTTGAAGACATTCTACAAAGTTCAAGAAATTCTTACCTCTCGTAGGTTGAATTTTGGAAGGATCATTTATTTGCCTTACAGCAACATAAAGAGAATGAGTTAAAAACTTATAGGTGCTTACACTTTACAAAATGCTTTCGACACAAATAGAGTAAATGAACTTAAAAATATCTTAACTTACTATTCTAAGCAATAGTTAGTTGTGTGTATTTGATTTTTAAAATTCAAGCGTGGTTCATATTAACATTTATTAAATCTTATAATAGTTTGAATTAACAAAATTTGGGACTTTTTAATCTATTCAACAAAAAGTATCTTTTCAAATGTTTTACCAACATGTGACATATTATTTCATATTATTTTATTCTTCATAAAAACTCTGTAGAAAGAACACTATGTTTGGTCATGAAATGATAGCTTAATTGCAAAGGCACATAGATTTTGGGAATCATATCTCAACCAAGAACATTACAAGGTTTGCAAACAATCAAAATTCATGTACCTTCATAATGCTTTATAAAGCTTAAAACATGTAGTTTTTGCAAAAAATAGCTATTACATCTGATTATATTTAAAAGAATATACTTTTCTTAGAGTCAAGAGTAAATTAGTTGGCACGCTTTTCATCAAGCTTATTTGCAAGAAATATACATAAGTGCATGATGTGTAGTACAATTGTCATAAATAAAACCAAATTTAAAATTTAAAACACTAATAATAACAGTTCCTCCTATGACAGTTTTGTTGTTACTTGCATAGAGGCTCAATACACTTGTTCATTCAATTTGAATGACAATACAAATAGGGTAATTCTAGTTGACTTCAAATTCAAAAATATTGATGAATCAACTTGTAATTTAGAAAGTAGCAAGAGCAAAGCCTTAATGCAAAACCACTTGCTTGTATTTGGTTTCAAAAAGAGAAACTTTCTTTCATTATAAACAACTAAATTTGCAATTATAATACAATTTTTATCTCATAAAAACAAAAATTAGAGTTTGTTGGCACCCAACGTCATTTCATCCTTACTCTTTAATGTTGCATAGTTTTTTCTTTGGCCACATTTAGTCTGTCTTGATTTCATCTAATGCACAAAACCATTTCAAACAACCTAAATGAGTAGTGCCAATTTTTGAGAGGCTTGAAGGTAATGAAACTTCATAGATTCCATTAGATATATCAAATATAAAATGCAACATCAAAAGTATAAATCATTATAAAATAAAATACAAAAATGCATTTGGATTAGTTAGGTTGTAAGAATTACAATATAACAAACAAATCATAGAATTAAAAATAAAAATGAAACATTGAATCATTGTAATTACATAAATTGGTTACCACAAACGTCCTGAGGAAATGAGGTAGCAAAGGAAACTAACAAGTTGATATTTAGTTTGGTGACTAGAGGAATTAATCAATTATAAAGGGTAAGTAACTAAATACCTTGGAACATTTGCAAGACACCTTTAGAGCTAGAGTCTTCACCCTTTATTACTTGTAGCACAGTGCGTTGTTCTTGAACATCGTCACCTTGTGCTAGTAGTTTGAGGCTGATAGCCGCCTCATAAAAGGAACTTGTATCAATGATGTAGCCACAAACAAGTTGTTGATGCATCACTATTGCATATATCATTATGCAAGCCCACAATACGTGCATTGCCAAAAGACATTGTCCATTGGGGATAGTCATGTTAACTCGAAACATAACCCAATACAATAATGCAGCCATTAATAAATGAAACTTGGTAAATAAGCGCGCACAACTTTGTGAAAAAGCCGCAAGTTGTGATCCCACCAAGCCTTGAGATTGAAATGGAATATGGCGAAATCCCCAAAAAACTTGTGTCAATGACAACAAACTTACTCCTGTAAATCGAATGAAATATTGAGCAAAAGTATCTGAAGCCCAAGGCACTAGTAAATGAGGCGACACTATGAAGCCTACTGATACTTGTACTTGCACCAATACCGATGTAACGTAACACCAATATGTTATGGTGGTTATTGACACCATTTAATTGAGTTTATTAACTTTGAAAAATAATAAATGTTTCTTGTCTATTAGTTGATAATCAATCACCCTTATATAATTCCTCCTTCTTTCATGGCTTTTAAAAACATGAACTTTATAAGTGATATGACCTTTACAAGTGACTCCATAATACTAAAGTTCCCTTCATTCAATGTAGTTGGATTTTTTGATCAAGTTGTAATATTGCTCCCTACCTAAACAGGTTTGCAGACCAGTTTTTTCAGGTTAGATATGCTTCCAATCAATATGTACACTAAAAAGGTGTTAAATTTGTCTTTGCATCTATTTAAGGATGTTTAGTAATAAACAAAAATGCCACTTATATTGTATAGACGATTCAATCATCTAACTATAAATAAAATGTCGATTTTTTCATGATAAAAAGGAGCCATCATTACATAATGATATCTATATCATGTAGAAGAAAATCATATGCTGATAAATAAAGCAAAATCAAACCGTGTGCATTAAGAGAGTATAAAGGATGATATTATTTTTTGTTTGCAAAAAATGATTTTCAGAAATTCAAAGTATATTTATGATGTAGTTTTGCAAAAACATACATATCTTAGTATATGTTTGTATGTATTTATTAACCTATTACGTGATGATTTGAGATTAAGCACTAGTAATTTTATTCATGTATAATCTATAGGTTTGAAAATGGTAATAAAATCCCATTATTATTTGACGATTTATTATGATTGTGGAAGAATGGCGGGTTTATGTAGTGGTGAAAAGCCTTTGCAAAAAAAATATTCAAAATATTACTTTTTGTTTTATACTTTGAATCAATTACGTGAAAATTTGAATCCCAAAAACACAGAACATCTTGAGTTTGTTTTTGTTTAGAATTGAAAACAATTGTCATATCTAGCAACAAATCAATGCCCAGTTTGAGCATGGTATTGCGTGCATCTTATATCGGAATAGGGCCATGTCATTTTAGCACGTCAATAGGCAACATGAAGCTTGATTTGCCAACATGTGAAAAAAAAGATGATCCAATGCTAGATTACTTGCTCCATAAGTTTTTTTCTTATAAAGATTTTTCGGCGAAACAACAAAACAATTCATGAAATTTCATCTTTATTATTCTCATACACATGTTTGAAAATTAAACCATGAGCGATTTGAAGCCAAACTAGACATAAATTGTGAAAATATTTTGATTTTTTTGAATTTAATATTGAACTTGTATTAAGAAAAGATAAAAGCGATGAAGAAGCATAGGATTGCTGTAGAATGTGATTGAATCTGTGAAGAAGGTCAAAGAATGAAGCGGTGAAGAGGTGGTTGCTCAATTTGCCTCTTCATCAATGAAATGATGCATCATTCAAAGTTCCAAGTGAAAGTGTATACATGTTCTATTTTCTTATAAACATTTTATTAACCCCTAAAGGATCAAGCAGTGTTTTCATCAAAAACTCTTCAAAATCGCCGTTTTTAGAACATTAATCAAATTTGAAAATTTAAACATTTTTATGCATATGTGACCATAGGATCTTGTAGTAGAATATTTTCAAAAGATGTAGAAAAAATTTCAAAAGTTTTCACCTTGTGGATTGGAAAATCAAACGAGTTGAATATTCAAAAATGTTTTTTTGGATCTTGTGAAAAACTAGGCAGCTATCCTTTAGAAGGTGAAATTCTTGAGTAAAAAGGGTTGTGTGGATGGTGCTTCTCTAGATTCCTTATTTGGCCTAAGTAGGGGACATGTCAAAAAAGCTTTGAATCATTTGGGATTGTAAAACACATGGGAATAAATAGTAAGTTAATAAAAGTAGAGAATGATTCAAGACAATAAATTGTTAAGAATGTAATTATGAAAAAGAAAAATGCCAATCCCAATGGTTGTAATGTTGTAATAAACAATTTACATCCTTTGGTTTTGTTTTTTTCCCAAATAATGAAATATGAGTAAAATGAAGGACTTCAAAATGTATTTTTGAGTAGAAAATCCTTAAGTGCCCGCTTACAAAACTCCTCACAACTTTGAACTCATTGATAAAAATGGAATGATTAAAAGCTTTCCACATTCATATAAATCTCCTAAACCATTTTCAAGTATTTGTTTCCAAAAAAAGCAATCTTTTAAAATCTGCCCAGATTGCCCGCCAGGTGAAAAAAACAACATATTAGGCCAAATTTTCTTATTCATACTTCTAAATATCATGAAATTTAGTGCATGTATAAGATAAACCTTGTTCCCACATTCTATTAAAGTTTCAACCTAAAATATGAAAATCTCCAATCGCTAGTAGCTCCGCAGCAATAGGGGAAACTGTCCAAAATGACAAGAACATGGCTAAGTCTACAAAAATTGTCCAATTTGACAGTCTTTTTGTCAAATTGGACACATTTAGTCAATTTGGACATGTCAATTAGGACACAGTTTCTTGTAGTGTGCCCAAAATTGCTATATTGCTAAAAAAAAGGGGCTTGGTCCTTTAGGGATGACCCTAAACCAACATAAAGTAGAGTATGAGTTATAAGCTGATGTATAATTAGCATTTTCTACTAACCAAAGAGATTAGTTTGGGATCTCAAATAGCTCACTAAAATTGCATTGACCTACATTCCAACTCCTTTGTTGATCTAAAATGTATTAAAGGTGTGAATCCATTCCAAATATAAGGAAAATATCTTGTATTGTATTGGCCATAGTAACATGCTCAAATATTTAGAGATTTGTGTAATTTATTTATTTGGTTTTTTTTAAATTTTTTTATGTCTACAAGTATGCTTTGCATGAGCTTTGCGCAATGTCTCTTTTAATTTTAGGTGTCTTTTTACCCTCCTTTCTCATGCCTTTTCCTCTTCATCCCACCATTTTGAATTCTAGGTTTGCCTTTTTGAATTTCAAAATTTGAATGATGAACAAATATGGAACACTTGGTGTTCAATGCTTTATAATAGAAAATTTTAAACTCTTGTTGTTAATGTAGAATTTTGAATATTGTGTGAAAGATTAACACTTGAGACTTGAGGGTTGAGACTTTATAATATGTACACAATGGTGCTTGGTTAACAACAACAATTGGATAAAATCACAACCCCACTCCCCTTTTGTCTAAAGCGTGTATTATGAGCTTGGTTAAGGTCAAGTGCTTGCATATGGTCAACGTTTTCTTTTCATCAATGCCCATTTTGACTCATCAATTAGAAAGGCGTTTGGTTAGTGTACCAAAAGCATGGGTGGGAAAGCACCATCAAAATTGTAATCACCAAAATTAGAAAAAGTAATGTAAATGAAATATTTGTTTATAATGAATGCTTGGATAAGGAAAAAAGCTTAAAGGATTGACCTTATCCAAGCACCACTGTATAGAAATACCCATATGTATTAACGCGTACGTAATATCTTTTCCATACATTTTACAATGAGCCATTGTACTTCAAGAGCTATTGATCCTGTTAGGCATTAGCTAATTAGAATGTTCATTATTCAACTAATATTGGAAATATATAGGTTAGAGTGGTCTCATATACACGACAAAAGAATAGGATTTAGAATAGAAGATTACATGTAATCACTTGGTGTATGTTTAACTTGTAATTAAGACAAGACTACCAATTCTGTACATAGTTATTATATTAATCAAGAACTTGCTTTATAGAATGCAATAAAAGTAAAACTTTGTGGTTGCTAACTATCTTGTTGTCAGTCCCATAAATTGACCATTTCATGCAAACATGTGCTTGCAATATTGGTGTAGCGAAACCTTTTAAGTCAATTGTTGCATATGTTGAGCAAAAATTGGAAATTGTTATGAATTTTTGCATGCACAAAAACTTGAGACTCAATTCATTGTATAGATACTTTTTGAGTTTGGAGAAGATTAATTTAAGGGGAAATTACAAATAGGGCATGAAAACGTAAAATATTACAAATAAGGGCACAGTTTCAAAATAATTACAAATAGGGGCACAATTTCAAAAGAAGTTGTAGTTTTTTGCAATTTTTTGGTTTGGACATTGGTTGACTTAGACACATCACATTAAATGTTATCTAACTTCCAAAAAAATAAAAAATCTCTCCAAAGCAAGCCTAAATAAAGAAAATTTAGTATAAGAAATGGTAATTTTTGAAGATTTTTGATTTTTTTGGAAGTTTGATAACTTTTAATGTGATGTGTCTAGGTCAACCAATGTCCAAACCAAAAAAATTACAAAAAATTACAACTTTTTTTGAAATCGTGCCCCTATTTGTAATTATTTTGAAACTGCGCCCCTATTTGTAATTTCCCCTTAATTTAATCAACTAGTAGTTTACATAGAGAGGCAACGGACGTTGTCCTTCACTCTCATCAATACTAATTGAACTCTATCATTGTTTTTGCTCTTAGTTACCAAAACAAGCTTGATTTGAAGATTTTAAATTACAACTCCTCCTTTAACCCTTAAGCACCAAGCGGATAATCATGGCCTACCTTCTTGTGGCTTGTATAGTGTTTTCTACAATGAATCTAACTATATTCAACAGTAATATTGTTACTAAAAGCTGCAAAAGTCAACAATGCATGGTGCTTTCTTGAAAATTGCAAGAAGGGTAGCTTGAGACCTAACACCGTGTCGTTGAATCTTCTCACAACTTGAGTTATCTAAAAATATGAGTGCATCTAATGAGGTAAATTCTTTCCTTCCAAGATGGATCATGTGTTTATGATCACTTTTGCAAAAAAAACAAATGAAAAATGGCTTTTTTTTGTCACACAGATCATTTTTAGAGTTGAAGGGTGTTTTTTGTCCTCCTCGGCGTTTAAGGGTTAACCCCTCACCGCCCAAGGTAGATCTTGAGCATCTTAGAATCTGCTCTGAAGTGAACAAAATGTCAATATTTTGATATATTTTGTCAGTTTTTTAAAAATGTAACCATATAAATTCAAGCTAGACATGTTAGAGATTACATGGGAAAAGAAAACACAACAACATCACTTATGGATTAAAAGATTAAAAGATTTGATCATGAGGATGTTAAAATTGTGAAATTGATTTGAAGTCTTTCAATCCTCTTTTCACATCTCAAATCTAAAATTGAGGGTACCTGAAAAATATGAGTATGTAAAGTTTAATATGCATAACCCCAATCAATTTATAGCTTCTCAAAATCTATTGTACAATTTTCTTAATTCAATTTCTAATGTAATATTTTCTCCAAGTTCTAGTGTACTTGAGGCTCAGATTCAAGAGCCCTCAACAGTAGAAAGTGAAGATTTGCAATGGACACCCTTTCACAAAATCTTGAGTAGACAAATCATATTTGATCATTTTCAAAATCAGACTTTTGATACTAAAACAAGACCTCAACAAGAACTATAAATAAATAAAATCATTTGTTATTAATACTAAAGGAAATTTATAGACCCCAAATTACAAACAAGCAAGGGACAATTTTGGTCCCCCTAAGCAGTGAGGGGCTAACCCCTAAAGGACTAGACCCCTTTTTTTTTAGAAACATAGCAATTTTGGGCAGGTACCTATGATTGGAGCTTTTCATATTTTAGGCCAAAATTTTAATAAAATGTGGTGACAAGGGTTATCTTTCATATGCACTAAATTTCATGACATTTGGGGTTGTGAATAAAACGTTATGGCCTAATATGTTGTTTTTTTACGTTCGGCGGACAGCCTAGGCAGATTTTAAAAATTAATTTTTTCAAACCCAAAATCTTTAAATGGGTTTAGGAGATACGTGAATGTAGGAAGCTTTGAACCATTCTGTTTGGATCAATGAGATGAAAGTTATGAGGATTTTTTGTTTGCAGGTAGTTATGGATTCTCTACTCCAAAATAAACTTTGAAGTCTTTTATTTTACTCAATTTTCAACATTTTGGAAAAAGAACAAAACCAAAAGATGCAGATTGTTTATGACAACAATATGACCATTGGGATTGGCATTTTTCATTTCCTTAATTAACCCCTAAGCGTCTTGCTAAGAAAACTTAGCATACCTCCAACATGAAACCTTCATCTTATTTCTCAAGTTTTTGGAAAGTTGAACAAGTAATCACATAATCCAAACTGGTCATTCTATACCCAACTATAAATCAAATGTTTCCAACAAATTTGATTTTGAATCCAAGTAAATTTGCAAAATCCCCACCGTTGAGAATCTCATGTTTTCCAATTTGGGCAACAGTTCAAAATATGGATTTTGGACTTTCCTGTAATATTTTCTCAAAAAAAAGATTTACCTAATAGTTGATTCTATGAGAGTGTGTCTTGCTATACTTGATGAAAAAAAAAAAAAAAAAACTCCACAAATGGATAAAAACTCCAAAAGATATGGTCACTCAAAGAAGCTAGATTCCACTAGCTCTTTACTTTAGACTTATAAAAACCTTGCCCAAATCAAGAAAAAAAAAGTGCCACATTACCAAACTTCTCCCTTGTACAATATGAGACATGAGAACACCCATCACATCTGCTCTCTAAGTCACTTTCTTTGTTTGCCCAAAGAGATTCTTCTCCTAATTGTTGAAAAATAGAATATTTTCCATATTCCATGTAGAATCTAGAGCAAAGGAGGCGCTTCAAGGAATAACAAGCTGATCAATTTTTTTTATTGAACTAACAACTCCATTTGGACTTGAGTGGCAAACCAAAATTTGAGCTAAAAATGCCTCTCTTTTATATACTTTCACACCTCCAAGCACCCCCTTTGGCCATATTGGGCTCTTTGGTCCTTTAGGGGTTAAACTCTTAACAATTTAGTGTTTTGAATCATTCTCTACTTCTTTTTACTTACTAAATTTTTTCCATATGTTGTATAACTCCAACTGATTTGAAACTTTTTGACATGTACTTTACTTAGGTGGAGTAAGGAATTTAGAAAAGCACCACCCACATGGCTTTTTTTCTTTAAGAATTTCACCTTCTGAAGAGTAGCTGCCCAGTTTTTCACAAGACGTTTTTGAATATTCAAACCATTCTAACTTCCAATCCATGCGACGAAAAACTCTGAATGTTTTTCCACATCTTCTAAAACTATTCTTTTACAAGATCCTACGGTCACATATGCATAAAAATGTTTTTGTTTTCAAATTTGGTTGATACTCTAAAAATGGCAGTTTTGAAGAGTTTTTGGTGAAAACCGTGCTTGGTGCATTAGGGGTTAAACTTGTCTTGCAATTATTATAACTCAAGGAATCTCCTTAATCTTGATCTAAACAAGATTTGAGGCATTTTCATGATTTTGATCTTGGTTTTGAATCCAAGAATCGGACATGTAGAATCAAGTGCAAATTTTGAATTTACAATGCACAATCAGAAAGATAATCCCTATTTTAGTTATACCGTGTAAGTGTAGATAATTTCTTAAAAGGAAATTGTTACAGTTGCTATACCAAGTTCTGCATCAAAAACATTATGTGATTTGGTTGGCTAAAAAATCAATTAATGCTATTATAGTAGTACATATAGTCATTAAAATAAACGTGAATTTACAAATAGGGGCACAAAAACAAAAAAATATCATTGACAGGGGCAAAGTTTCAAAATAATTATTAACAGGTGCACAATTTCAAATTTTTTTTTGTCGATTCTTGTAAAACTTAGGTTTGGACATTGGTCTCCATTGGTTGATATAGATACATCATGTTAGCTAATTTCCAAAAAATTTAGAGGCCTTTCCAAATCAAGCCTAAATAAATAAATGAAAATAGTAAAGGGTTTTTAAAATTATGCCCTATTTGTAATTAATTTAAAATTGTGCCCCAATTTGTTGTATATATTTTTTGTTTTTGTGCCCTTATTTATGAAATTCTTGTAAAAAAAAACCATTACAAAAGAAGCAAATTGATATAATAAATCATAAAAAATATGGAGAATAGTCACAAGCAAGCAATCATATTGTAGTGAGTGAGACTTGTTGTAGTCACCATCTAGGTAGTTGCAAGAAACACTTCACAGTTTTGTCTCAAACACCCTTAGTATTGGTAGTACCAAGTAGTACTATGAGCTTTTGGAATAATTTTTTTAAATAAAATAAAATATGGAAAATTTGTAAAGCACATAAAATAGCATACTCGTGAAAATTCAGACCTAGAAAATTTTTATTCTAAAAGTTATGCTCAAAACAAAATCACTAACAAAAAGCCAATTTCTTTCTTGCTTTTTAGAAAATTGTAAAATAATTCAAAAAATAAAAATAAAAATCGGCCATTTGAGAACCCATTAAACACATTCACATGGTACAATTGCTTTGCTAAGGAATTTCTTTGTATTTTGCCAATGAGGGAGATAGGATGCCCACTTTGAGACAATGTAGATGCCATGGAATTTATAATTTTGCAAAACCCTTCTACAAATGCGTGTAAGCATGCTCCATAAACAATGTTCTTGGTTTATAGCCCTAGAAAAGCTTTTTTGGACCCAAAATAGTACTAGAAACCCCCAAAGTGGCCAAGGTAGACACCTATTTGGAGGCTGTTCAAAAATAATAAAATAATTTTTGGAAAAACTGCAAAATTTATGGAAGGTCTGTAATTATGACATGTACCTTCCTCTGAAATTTTAGCTCAAAAGAACTTGATGTGCAAAAGTTACAAGCCAAAAAGCACTTGCAGGAGGTCAAGGGGACAAAAAATAGTACAAGTGTTTCTTGCAATCACCCATCTATGCTAAGCTTGCAAACTCATTGCAACAATGGATGAAAGTTGGCTCAAACTTCAAGTGATTGGTCCATCATAGTTAGTAGAGGGTAACACGTTAACCCCTAAAGGACCGTTGTCCCTTCGAGGGACAGGTGGGAGTTTGGGCATGTACCTTTGGATAAACTACTTTGTGTGATTTTTTGAAACTTTTATGGAAGGTGGGGAATTCAAAGATTTGTGCAGGCATTTAATTTTTTCCTCATTCCGTCAATTATTGAAAAAGTTATGCATGAAAATCTGAAAAGCAAGGGAGGATTGCCCCCTTGGACAGCCCAAAAACTTCTTTAAATTTAAAAAAACTAAAATTAAAATTTGGATTTGGTTCTTTAGATTTTTTTATATGTGAGAAGCTTTGAATCATTCAATTTCAATCAATGACATGAAAGTTATGAGGAGTTTTTGTTTGTGGGCAGTTATGGAATCTCTACTCTAAAATAAACTTTGAAGTCCTTCATTTTACTCAATTTTTATTATTTTGGAAAAAAAACAAAACCAAAGGATGTAGATTGTTTATCACAACATTATGACCGCTAGGATTTGCATTTTTCATTTTGATAATTAAATTCTTAACAATTTAGTGATTTGACTCATTCTCTACTTCTTTTTACTTACTGATTTTTCTTATGTGTTGTGCAGTTCCAATTCATTTGAAAATTCTTCCACACATAGCTAACTTGATCTCCTACATGGGAAAAATAAAGCGCGAAGTTGCATAGAGCAATTATTTTCATGTAAGAATGGTCAAAGGCTTCTGAAATTTTGCGGCAAAAAAAAACTTTTCTTTTCACTTTAGATGTAAATATCTCACTCATGTCCATCCGGAATGACCTGATTTTATTTCCACAAGTATCTAATCTAGTATAGGACAAGATCTTACGGTTGGATTTCTCAAATTTTCAAAAAAAATTACCTTCTTACTAACCCCAAAAGTGGCAATTTTGAGTGATTTTCACTGAAAAAAAAGGCTCAGTCCTTTAGGGGTTAATCGGCCATGCATGCATTTCTGGTAGCAGGTGAATATCCACCTAACAAATAAAATATCAAACATGTACTTCTAAACGATGTTGTTCCTTGCAACTGGTTCATAATGACAAGGAAACCAAAAGATGGGTTGGATTGTTTGGCAATCACTTGTGTATGTGTAAAGATTGAACACAATCATATTCAAAGTGAGTATTTATCATTTTTCTATTAGTGTTATGAGTAGACCCCTTTTTATTTATCCATTCCACTTGTCCTTCCAAGGTTCTTGTTTCCATTCTATTGTAAACTTCTTATTATGGATGTCTCTATACTTTAACCCCTGAGCGCCCACACTGAAATCAAGAAAATGAGGCCAAGGGGACCATGCTAGAAAACATTGTATGCCTCAAGCTAGGAACTTAAATTGGAGAGGATTCATTGCTAAAATAGCAAAAAGGCTGCTTGATGCACCCGGCTAGAAATTTGCAAAACATTTGACTGCACCATTTCAGAGATTATAATAGTTAAACTATAGTTGACTATGTGGCAACTGGCCAATTTTGGGGGAGTGGGTGGCTACGGTTGCCAAAATTCATGTCTTAGGGGAGGCTTCTTTTGATGAAATTTAGGCAAGGGGTGCAATTTACAAGTATCTTGCTCGCTTCCAAATTTGGTAATATTTTGACATCCACAAGGTGCTTTTTTAGAGGCCGTAAGTTGCAAGGCTCACACGGCATAGTGGACGATAGACGGGGTACGGGTAGGGCTTTGACCTCCACAAGGGTACGGCTCCCAACAATATAGCTACAAAACCCTTCTCCAATCTAAGCCATGCATGCCAAAACACGCTACAAGAAAACCATGGTTGAATCTACAAAAAGTTGACAACGATTGTGACCTAACATACAATATACCATAGATTAGGTCACAATCTTTGTCAACTTTTTGTAAATTTGACCATGGTTTTAGGGTTGTACAATCCTAACGATATGAAACCGGCCATAGATGCTGGTCTCTATCTTCACACCTAAACCCTAAACCGCATGAAATGAAGTTCTAGCATACTATTGTCATACTTGACTTGCATAATCCATGCTTGTACAAGTGATGAAACCCCCATCGCCCACTATGTGGCATGAGAGTAGAACAGTACACCCATGATTTGAACTCCATTTCTTGCAAAGTTTGATCTTGGGAGCCTAGAATCTAGCCTATGGGATGCTCAGGGCTTAAAGAGCTTGCAAGAAACTCCAACTCAACTTCATTTCTTATTGAAATACAAGCCACAACATGCAACATTATACATGCTACACTCGTTCAATATTAGTCACCATAATTTTTTGGTTGTAAGCTTACTTAAAGATTATACACATTTAGCTTTCATAAACTAATGAAGCATACCACTTGGTGACATGCAAGAAAATCATTGGGATTTAAGCCTTTAACAAAGCAAAACTCATTGCTCTTTGAACATGTAAAAAGATACATTGCCCTTTCGCCTTGAGATCAATGTATCAATACTTATACATATAATCTTGATTTTGTGCAGCACGCATGTTTAAAATCAAACAAAAGAAAAAACATGATATATGTTTTATAGATTTTCAAATTGATATTGCACTAGGAATCATAAGTTTTAATTAGTATAAAATTTGCATCTGCATAAAAGTACATGTTAATTATTCTATATGATTTCTTGTAATTCTAGTCTTTCTTTTTATCCATACTCGGATATTTTTATCACATTTGTGTCATTAGATCATACATTAAATGAGATAATATGATGGGACTGGAACGGATTTCTTTTCAATAATTGCCATTACATCCAAGGTTGAAATTTGTAATTGAATCATTTCGAGGATTAGAAAGGATCCTTCGGTACTTAAAATCTCTAATGATTTATTTATTTTTAGTGATTGGAGCTTGTAAAATATAGACAAATTGAAATTTTGAAGCACCACAAAAACAGATGAAGGTGAGAAATTTATTGAGGGGATATTGAATACTATCTATGTCATGTAGATTTCTTTTAGTAATTTTATCTTTTCACCATATGATTTATGCAATTATATATCACATTCCCTTAAATAAAGGGTTTAGAGGTTTTGTTAAGAATACTTCAAAATAAAATATTTATATCAATTATCACAAAATGTAATACATCTACTTCAAATTACATATCTAATTAAATCTCTTTAACTTTGATGATATGTATTGCATCACAATAGTCATTTGAAACAGTTTTGCCTCAATTAATTGGCACGAGTAACGTACTAGATATTTTTCAACATTTACAATATGGGTATATAATGACTATTCAACAATGCTAACCTTATCATTGAAGGGATTGAATATAAAAATGCATGAAGGTTGAAAGCCCATGTATTTTTTAGGCAGTTTATACATGAAATTGTCCTAGTTTTTCTAGGACAAAGGATTTGCTTGAGATTTCTTGAAGGAAATACACAATTCTACTAATTATGTCATTATTTTTGTATAAAATTTATAGAGAGAAATCACAAAGATGTACTATGCTTCAAAGAGCACAATTTTGGACCTTGTGAATGAAACCCTAAGTTGGTTTCTTCTGTAAACATTGATTTGTTTATCATTACTCACATTCACGTAATGGCTCTAGCCTTTAACCCATTAAGGTTTGGCTAACTAGTTTTTGGTTGATTTCACTAGAAGAAACTCATGTTTTTTATAACAATTTTTTTTGAACGTTCACTTGTTTTTTATGTGACAATTGATGTTAGAACTAACATCCTGATGTTAGAACTAACATCCTGATGTTAGAACTAACATCCTGATGTTAGAACTAACATACTGTTAGAACTAACATCCTGTTAGAACTAATATCCTGATGTTAGAACTAACATCAATTGTAACATAAAAACAAATGAATGTTCAAAAAATCAGTTATAAAAAACACGAGTTTCTTTTAGTGTTTTGACTATTTTTAGTTGGTCAAGAGAGCATGTCAAGGAATTTGAGGATGCAACAAAGAAGATGGGTGTAGGCAATTAGGAACTCCATAGCTTGGAACAAAAATTAAGTTTAGCTGAGCTGCCACATGGTTAGAGCACTGGAAAAAATCAAGAAGTACAGGCTGTCAAAGTACAGGAATGAAAGTAGAAAGATGGTCATAATTGATAAAGATCAAGTACTTGTACTCGTTCCCAAGAATTTAGGTTTTCCCTAAACCCATCATCACCCTAAAGAATTGCCATGGGGTCCATTAAGCAACAAGAAAGAATAATCCATAAAGAAATACAACACACCACCGTAGAGATCGTCATATTTGTACAAAAATGCACACATGCACATTTAAACCTACTTGCAAACGAAATCAAACATTAAAAAATGATGCATACCCAAAAACCATGCATGACATTGCCATCCGTACGGTTGGATCTTCTATACGCATTTGTATTCTTTGTTAGTATGAATTTTTTGAAAACACTAGAAAAGGCCTTGTCCAGCCCCAAAATCAACCACTGATCTTAATGGGTTGAAGACTGCCACGGCCTTAACGTGGTGTACAGATGATCAAACAAGGTTTATTATTATTATTATTATTGAAATTAGATAACTTTCATGTAAATTTTTTATTGTTATTATTCCTTTAAGTGTGTGCATTTTTTGGTAGTGGAAAGCCCCTCGTTGAAACACTACATTATTTTGACACTAGAAGATATAAAATCCGCAAATTACAAAACATGCCTTTTTAATGCACTTACCAACTTCAATCTCTTTGCTTTGAATTTGAACTTTGGATATATGAATTATATATTTGACTTGGTGCTCAACTAATGATATGAAAGTTACTAAGTTTAATTTCTATTTCAATTTGAGAAGTTGGAAATTTCCAAAATTTAAATATTACGTTGCAGTTGGGCCTATAACCAAGGGCCACCAATTTTTGAATTAAAATATCATACAAAAATTTGGTTTCCGTCACAATGTTCTATACTATAATATACGCAAATGGCATAGTTTTCAAAACTTTATAGCTATTTTTGTATCAGAGATGAATTTTCATCACTTTGTCTTTCAGAATTAAGATAGCAACGACATTTTACAAAAATACTTGAAAATTTAATGACTTACGGAAAATGCGATTTCATCAACAGAAAATAAAGCTAAAAAACAAACCAGTGTTAATTGCAATGTGAACTATACATAAGGTAGCAGCATCCATAAGCGTTGCGTCCCCATGCCCGTCACCTGATAATGACAGGGCTAATCAATAAAAAAAATCAAATGGTTGTGGGTGATTGAGTGATGGTTATGGGTGATGAAGTGATGGTTGTGGGTGACTAGCATGAGGTTTTGAGTACCCATCTCACTATTTAAGAATCAACAAGCCTTGTGATTAGCATCTCTTACACATGGTTCTTACAATTTCAGTGATTTTGGACTTTGAAAAATCTTTGTGAACAAATGTTTGCAGTTGGAACCTTGAAATTGATGCTAATATTTTTGGTTTCCATTTCCTAACTTACGGTATTTTTTTCAAAGTTAGTCAATTGTTTTACCTACTCCAAAACCCTTATTTCCAAGCTTATGGGTGCGCCTACCTTATCGGAAGGGTTTGGAGTTTAATCCCTCTACGCCTCGGGAATTTGGAGTATCTCAAAATTTTCTTGAAGGTAAACAAAATGCCAACATTTTGATCAATCTTATTAATTTTCTTTGAAACGCAACCGTACAAATTCAAGGTAGACATGTTATAGATCACACAGGAAAACAAATCACAACAATATCACTTACGGATTGAAAGATTATAATGTTTGATCATGAGGGTGTTAAAACTGCAAAAGTGATTTGAAGTCTTTCAATCCTCATTTTGCATCTCAAACCTAAAATTGAGGGTACCAAAAAAATATGAGTATGTAAAGTCTAATATGCATAACCCCAATCAATTTACGGCTTCTCAAAATCTATTTTACAATTTTTTTAATTGAATTTTTAATGTGATATTTCCTCCAAGTTTTAGTGTACTTGAGGCTCATTTCTAGCCTTCAACACTAGAAAGTGAAGATTTTCAGTGGACACCCTTGCACAAAATCTTGAATAGACAAATCATGTTAATTCATTTTCAAGATCAAATTCTTGAAGCTAAAACTAGATTTCAATGAGAATTTAGATATAACAATAACCACTAAAAAATATTGAAGAAATTGTGTGTATCCCTGAATAAAAGTCAGAGGGGCGGAATTTAAGCCCCTTAGGCATTGAGGGGTTAAGAAATTTGAAAACATTTAGAACTGCGCAATTGAAATATGGCATTCTTCTTGGATGTTTGATGTATTGTGTTGTTATTTAAATCCATATTTGAGCAAGTATGGATACATATTTTGAGGCCATGTTGTATAAACACCATTATACATCAACTCACATATCCACTTCCATTGTTGTTTTTTTGGTTGGATGCAAAATTCTTGTGATCACAAGCGTTATCCAAGACCAATTTCCAAATTATTGAACAATTTTACTCTACAAGCCAAAAACCACTCTTTTGAACTAAAATATGGTTCAATGGTCTTTAAAGGGTTAAAACTTCTTATTAGTAACAAATGCTAATTGTACATCAATGTATATATTATGCCCTATGGTCATTTAAGAGTTAACCCATGAGCGCCCCATTGCCTTAGCCTCCCATGATTTCAAAGCCTTGTTTGAGGCACTGGATCTAACTTTTTGATCTTGCTATAAACTACAATTATGAAGGCATTCAAGTTGTCCATACCAATGGAGTAATGGCAAGGAAAGTCAAATGTTGGACAAATACTGCAAGAGATTTGATAGGGTGAAACACCATACGGGGCGTGGTGGCAAGCAGCCTTTTACAAGCTACAATTGGTCAATATCCCTTGCAAGCTTCCTTGTGTAAGCTCTGTGGTAGCTAGAAAGTTGTTGGCAAGGGTTCTAGTATGTTCTAGACCCTTATTATGGCAATCCTCGCCAATTGTGCCGGTCATTGTTTTCCATGCAATAGCAATTTGAAGCCCTAAAACTTGACACAAAAAGAAGGGTAATCTTCAAGAATTTACAAGTGTGTGCATTCACATCTAATCTTGCTACTCACAAAATTTAAGATGAATCCGTGGCTTATAAATTTTTGTAAAAATCATCAAATAGTAACTATCTACCAAAAAATGAGATTTTATCATCACATGTTGTTCAATCAAATGTTATAATCTCCCATCTCCCACGGTCAGTTGTCCTCAAAATTTGCATGCCATTTTCTAAGTAGGTGTTCCACTAGTTTCAATGGTCACTTTCGAGATCATCACATTGATTGAGATAAGATGCATCAAAGTTATGAATCTCCTAAAACTATGATAGTGATGAAAACGACCAGGGCGCGCAGGGGTGAAGGGTGAGAGCGGGAGCTAATTGGGAGGGGTTGCTGTTGGTGCCGTGGACGATTGTCATGAGTGCGGCTCCAGACTGCAGTCGGCACGGTGCAGGCGGGCGTGGACGGTGGAGCCTGTGGCGTGAGACTGTCGTCGCCGCGGCTGCCAGCGGCAGGGCAGGGCAGGGCAGGGGTGGGGGGTGTCTGTTTGCGAGGTGTCTCCTTGGGCCTCCATCGTCGCCCCTGCCCTTCCTTCGGCCTCCCCCCCCCCTTCTCCCCCCTTCTCCCCCTGTCTGTGTGTCTGTGTGTCTGTGTGTCTGTCTGTGTGTCTGTCTTGTCTCATTTAGGGTTGCTCCTCGACCATCTCCGTGGTCGCGTCCTCCCTCTGTCCCCGCGATGTTCGCCTTTTCGTCCTCCGTCTCGTGTTCCTTGTAGTCCTCTCTCTCTCTCTAGCCTCCATCCAGCCCTCCCATCCCCTCCCTCCTCACCTTGCCTCCCTCCCGTAGTCTTCTGGCAGCAGCAGCAGCAGCCATGGTGGATGTTGCCGCCTCCGAGGACGCTCTCCTGAAGGAGTTCTTTGCGGAAGTCAGTGACGTGGTGCGCGACAATGAGGTTCTGCGTGTCTTAGGCTGTTTCAAGCTTAATCCCTTTGAGCATCTAAATCTGCCCTTCGACTCGGACCTCGACGAAGTTCGAAGGCAATATCGTAAATTGTCACTGCTCATCCATCCTGACAAGTGCAAACATCCTCGCGCCAATGAAGCCTTTGCCGCCCTCGCCAAGGCGCAGCAATTGCTGCTCGACCCGTCCGAGCGGGATTACATAGTTTCGCAAATTAACGCGGCTAGGGATGAATTGCGGTCCGAGAGGAGGAAGAAGTTGAAACGTGACAATGCCTCCAAAATCAAGTCGATGGTCGACGAGGGGAAATTCGAGAACCAGTTCGAGCAGTCGGACGATTTCCGGCAGGCGTGGAAGATGCGCGTGAGGGAGATGTTGACAGAGCAGGAGTGGAGACGCAGAAAGCTGACCATGCGCATCTCCGAAGAAGAAGGGCGCGTGAAGAAAGAGGAAGAGGAGACTCGGGAGATGTGGAAACACAAGCGCGAGCACGAGGAGAAGTGGGAAGAAACCCGAGAGAATAGGGTTTCGAGTTGGCGGGATTTCCAGAAAGGCGGCAAGAAAGCCAAGAGGGGTGAACTGCGTCCCCCGAAGCTCAAAACAGAGGATCCTAACAAGTCTTACGTGCAACGGCCTGTGAAGAAAGGATGAATCCTGTGTCCCCTGGGTGAGTCCTTCTCTCATGGGAGTGCTTTCTTTCTTTCTTTCTTTCTGACTGCAAGCACAAGCAGAATCAACGTAGATTTCTTGTTCGCTTTTAACAGCAACACAACATCTCCGGCTGTCAGTAAGTTAGTGGTCCTTCTTGACTTGAGGCTTTCCGTTGCATTGAAAGCGGACCTGCTGTGGCGCTTGTGACGAGCGTTTTTCCGGGCGTTACCCAACTTTGATGTTTAGGTTTCCGTGTGTGGCGGTGGATGACTTGGTGGACCACCTGATTTTACAGTATTATTTGAGTGTTCGTTAGGAGAGTGGGCACCGAAGAAAGGTTGGAAAATGGAGCTGTCAACTCTTTATTTGGAGATGATTGCGATACTGGGATGATCGCAGCTTATTGAAAGAGAGACAGTGGAATTCCTTTATTCCCATGTGCAGCAATTTGTAGCAGGTGACTCATGGCTGTTCTGCTTCCTGTCGATATTATTTTCTAGGTTGCAGCACATGCACGTATCCCTCAGAGTGTTTCAGTGGAAATAACAGTGTCTGGAAAGGTTCTTACCGATTTACTGTTATTCATCACACTTTGAAATTTCCAGAAGTGCGTATTGGCATAGCTTTTGATGGTACATACATCCCCATGGAGAGCAACCTTTAGAATCACAAGCTCTCCCCAGTAAACCAACTGCATTACTTCGTTGGAATAGACTAAACCGCAATCTACAGAGCAGTCGATGTTCCTGTACTGTACTGTATTGTACTGTACTGCGTATTGTACATCTTGGGTCGCCTCAAAATGATATAGTTCAACAAGAAAGTTTCCTTGTTATCCTTGACTACTGACTGTTCACTTCTGCGAAAGATTCTCTTGAAGGTGGTCTGATCATTTGGACATGTTCTGATCAACAGGGCTACTTGTTTTTATCAGGTCCAAGAGGTGCAAAATCCTGTATTCGAGCACATGGAAAGAGGCCCATTGTAGATTACAAGAGGAGATAATGCGTTGGGAGCTGACGCGACTATCAACGGCATCCTTAGAGAGTGATGCTGCATGTTTTCTGCGGAAGAAATGGTTCGAAGAGACGTGGAACATGACCATGTTGCTTTGTGCAGCCCTGTAAAGACTTGACTGACTCGGTCTCGGATAGACAAATTCCAGGCCGATTCACAAGACTAGCGAATTTGATGTATTGAAGGACGTGTTCACCAAACGTATGTTGACTCGCGTAGATAGAAGCTTGACGGAGCGATCAAGTTACCATCACATTCTGGTGTCCTTGTACAGTATCGCCGTTACCGGTACATTCAGTTCCAAAACCTGATTCACTTCTCGAGAGCTTATATGATAATCTGGAAATTCTGGGTATTCTTTGCCCTGGACTTGTAGGTGTCATCAGAGTGTCAAAAATGTGGCTGCGGTAATATGATGCCAGTAATTGTGTACCGGTATGTGATGTATCTGGTTGCATGATTCACGAATTAGCTGGTCGATTCTGTGCAAACTTTCTCGAGGAACGGAAGTTGAGCGTGCATGGGCCTGGGATTGGTTTGTGTGATCTTACGTGGTGAGTGATGATACAATGTAGACGAGATGAATGGAATGCAACTGCGGGAGAGAAAGGGGCCACCAGGCGTGTCTGTATAAACGAACAGAAGTATAGCATAGATACTTGAGGAGCAGCGTCTTCAAGTGGTGGGTTACTGAGTGGTGTGAGATTTGTTGCTTTCTCCATTATAGTACGCGATCTTCGTGAAACAAGTACAAAACCCTACTATATTAGAATACTCCAGCCAAATAATTCGATCAATCATCTGACGATACTGTTATCGAAATCATGCATTTTTATAGATCGAGTAAGAGGTAACTTTTGGGTTAGTACATCTCCTTAGAGCATCTCTTGCCACCCGCCAAATGAGCCCTTTGCGTTTCACCTGTAACGGCAACCAAATGAGCCCTTTGCGTTTCACCTGTAACGGCAACCAAATGAGCCCTTTGCGTTTCACCTGTAACGGCAACCAAATGAGCCCTTTCCATTCCACCTGTAACGGCAATTTGAGTCTCCAATAGCACTGTACTTGTTGATGTGCAAGGGCGGGGTCGTTCAGGTTTAGCCACTTTCACGTCAAATTTGAGGTTCTCCAACCTCTTCACAGTCCCTGCCAAGCATTGTTTATGCTTCAACGTCAGATGTACCAATGCAATTCATTGTATTGCAAGTGCAAGTCCTAAAACTTTCTAGGGTGCAGGGGAACTTCATGCCCTATTGTGCTACTTAATGTTCCTGTCCCCTCCAAACCTAGTTTCCATGGGCTTCATTTGATGGATGGTAGGAGATGCTCTAAGAGCATCTTCACCCAATCTCTAGAAAGTTATCCTAGGGAAACAATGTTTGTGTTTCTTGTGTTGAATAATAATCTCTCCCACTTGTCCAATGAGATAGAATAATGTTCCACCAACACCAAGCCTTCTTGTTTGAAAAAGTAGATAGATTCTTCATCATTGCTTAGTCAACATGTTATTTGTTCTAAAAAAAGTAGTATTTGAAGGAGTTATTGTGCATTGCAAAATGCAAATTTTACAATGCAGGAGAGAACATTTTGGCTGGTCCAAACATTAATTGCCTCATTTTCATCCAAAAGTATACCTAACATGATGTTTTGCCATGCGGATGGGGATGCTCTTATATTGTCAGTTCTAGTCACCTCAACGCCCATAAGATTTAACCCTTAAAGGACGGATGGGTCACTGTGGCTTGCCTTGCCTGTAGCATTCTATAGTGTTTTGCACATGGACACTAGTAGTATTGCTTCAAAAAATTCAAAAAGTCAATAGTGCATGGTGCCCTCATGAAAATTGCAAGAAGGGCAGCTCAGGAGCTAACACCATGTATCACAATTTGGATTACAAAATAAAATGAATGTATCTCAATAGGAAATTTTTTGCCTTTCATGATGCACTACACTTTTATGATCACTTCTAAAAAAATTCAGATCACAGTCAGTATTTTTCTGAGAGAGTTTTTTTCGAAGGGAACGGACGTTTTCGTCCGTGCCAACGTTTGGGGGTTAAAAACACTAAAGCTCAATTTGCACCAGGTCCTTTGTATGGACAGTTTTAAAATATACGACCTGTCACTTTTTCGTTTTAGCGTGGAGCCAGGGTCGAGTAACTTAAAAAGCAGTTGCTATACTTTTAGGAGGGTGTATTTGTTGGCATGTTCGCACCGGCAAATGTACGTATTTGTAGGGTTCCTCGGAAACTTGCTTTTTGGCCAAAAGTAATGATTTTGAAGGCAGGGGTTTGCACAAAGTACCTTGTTTTTACTAAAACTGACGTTTCTCTGAAGTGGTCACTGTCGAGGCTGTCTCTGGCGCCGTGATTTTCTTCTTGTCAATACTTTTCTGTCTGTCATGGTTGTGGTTTGTTCTTTATGAATCAGGTCACTGGTGGTTAAGTGGGAGCTTTCTGGCCTCATCATTGCACCAAATCCCGCGGAATCTGTTCATTGAAATTTGATTGCGCGTTGAATTTCAGTAGCTGCCGTGTTTGGAACAGGGCTTGCGCGCAAACGCAATTGCCAGCGGTCGCAATAGTACAAGCTTTGTCGCTGCAGGTACGTCGCAGTTCCTTTGCGTGGGTTCCTTTACAAAATTTGGGTTTGAGTCTTTGTATAGTATTGCTTGGAGGGAGGTGTGAGGAATTTTAAGTATAGCAGATAGAACCGGTTGTGGAAGATTTCCACTTCGGAATTCCCATAATTGATGTTGACTGACTGCGGTCCATGTTATTCAGTGCGTCTTCGACAAAACTAGGGTTTTGGGATCACAACCTTTTGGAAGGCAGTAGTTCTGGGTTTGGGCTGCAAAATCAGTGAATGTTCTAAATTCATGCTGGCTTTGGCAGGGTCTGTGAATGTGATCCGCAATTATGGATGTGAGCAGCGATGAAGAGTCCGCTGTGGCGCTAGGATTTTGGTTGATTGTGCAACTCCTCAATGCACAACGTGGTTTCCTCTTGCCTTCGCTTGATGTCGTAGAAGAGGATACCACTGCTCTTGCTGATGAAATTTTGGAAACTCTTTCAGAGGCTTCTCATGATCCCCTAGCTTCCACTCATTCAACCTTGAATGCTTTCTGGATTTCCTGTTCTCATGCTGTGCTCCCCGACAACCTAGGATATTGGGTTAAACCCCGATCCACTACTTGGTTTTCAGTATTCGTCTTGAGCTAGTATGACGATACGAGGTGGCTAGAGACGTTTAGAATGACACAGCGCAGGGTGTTTGCCCTTGTTGACATGTTGGCCCCGCAAGTGAGCAGGAAAGACACAAACTACCGTCTAGCTATCCATGTAGTTGTCTGAGTTGCTTGCACGTTATTCAAGTTGACGCACAGGGAGTCTTTTTACGTTTGTTCTGAGTTGTTTGCAATAGGGAAGAGCACCGTTTGCGAAGTACTCAGAGATGTTGTTCACGCCATCAATGTAACCTTGCGTCACCAAATAAGCTGGCCCACAGGTGACCGTCTTTGATTGACACAAGAGAAGTAACCTTTGTGGACTACTGGCTGTAGTGGGTGCCATTGATGGCACACACATCTCTATTGCAAAGCCGCGCCATGTCCCAGCAGATTATTATTACTTTAAATCTGGTGGATACATCTTAAATTGCTAAGCAGTTGTCGATAGCGATAAGCATTTTCTGGACCTCTACCTTGGGATGCTTGGTTCAACGAACGACTTGCGGGTGCTGCGGAGGTCTTCCTTGTATGACATGGCGACCTGTAGGAATTTTTTCAACAACCAAGCGGCGTGTGAAGGTTTTTCTCTTTACCTCTTTGGTGACCAAGGTTATCCCTTGTTGCCTTGGCTCATGGTCGCCCATCGCAGTACCACTCAGTTGTCTATGGCGCAATCTCTCTTCAACAAAAGAGTGCGGAAGGGACATTGTGTTATAGAGAACAGGTTTTGGTATTCTGAAGCAAACTTTTCAGGAGTTGTTAAACAAGTTTGATTTAGATGTAACCTTCCTGCTGGATGTGGTCCTATGCTGTGCACTGTTGCACAACATGTTATTAAGTCAGCCTCAGCAGGATGTTCAGAATTTGATAGGAGTCATAGGAACTGAAGCTTTGGAAGGAGAATTAGTGCATGACAGGGCAGGGTACGGTGATGCCACAAACGATGCTAAAGACGGCGAGTCATTCCCTGAAACAATGGGGTCGGCAGCTGCTGCTGAGAAGAGGCTGCTTCTTAGCCAGTGCTTGACCTCCCAAAGGCTTCAAGTGCCATAAATCTGCAGGTGAGCATGTTCACATCTCTCAATTGAATTAAAAGTGTTCCATTCGGTCTTCATAGGTGGTAGTATGTGGACAGCAGAAGATAATTCCGGCTTTCTATGTTGACTCTTTCAGTGTAGTGAGATTCACTTGAAACAGAACTTGGTGATCAGAGAAGTGTACCGAAGTCAACGATGTGAATTACAGAATTCAGCATAGTGCAATAACAACATCAGAACTCACGCTTAAAGTTCAAATAGATTTATGGAAATGCTTACACTAATGTTACTCAGCTATCACGCTTCCTGCTTGCACACACATTACGAATGCCCCCTCTCATACTACTGTGTTCCAGAGCAGTGAGTATCGGTTCATTTTATTTTATTTTTAATGCTATATCTCTTTTTTTGGTTCCTAAATCTACGTGCCCCATGCGCAGGGCTCCCGGAGTATGCTATCCCTGCAGGAAGGGTGCTTTGCAGCACCTTCGAGTGACCGTGCAATCATGGTGCTGTACTCACTACACGGCATTCAGCAGAGCTGAGCTCTCATGGTGTCATTGCTGCCGTTTGCAGCATGTCAGGTGGGGCCACCCGATCGGTCGTTGCAGTCCATGCCGTCTGTGCCTAGCGCGCTCCTACGGAAGACCCATTCCCTCGGTTCTCCTGCTGCAGTGACAGGCAATCGAGGTTGGACGTGCTTTGGTGCAACGGGTCAGGCATCCCGGGAGTTTGCAGAGGCGTGGTTTGTACTTCTAGGCTGGTATTCTACTGCTGCCTTTTGAGGATGCCCCTCTTCCCCAAGCAGTTGTTCAAAACCGTTGAGAGTTTGGAGAGGCATCCTACAATAGAAGCTTGATTGTCGATTGCCAATTTAGCCAGGGCATTGGCTTCCCTCGATTGTGCTTGAATTCGCTGGTCCCTTTCACATTGAAAAGTCATGTTCTCAACAAATATTTTGAATTGAGCATCAATCTTTGTGCGCTCCATCTCCCTCTGTGCAGCTGCTGTTTCTTGCAATTGTCTGGCCAAGAGCTCTCCAGTCGACTGTGTTGCCTCAGCCATCAAGCTATGTCCCGAGACATTCTTCCATTTTATCCTGGTATTCCCCAACTGCCTTCGAAGTGAATACGATGAAGTTCCAGAGGAACTAAGGACTTGCGGTGGAACTCCAGGCGGAAGGACAGAACGTGACTTGCCTAGCGGTGTCCTTGCAAAGAAATCACGGGGCAGCGAGGCTGAGCTCTGGGGAGATCGGGATGGCGAGCTCTGTTGGGACCCTGCATCAGCATCGACCTCGACCTCTGCAAGGTCAATGGGGTCATCAAATCCCTGGTACCTTGTATCATCCTCTCCACGTTCTCCCACTGCTGCATGTGCTCCAAAGTTTGCGTCGTTTGGTGAAAGCAGGTCTCGTACGTGCAGTGGGCGGATCTGCAGCCTCAGTCCAAACCATTCGTCAATGGCGCAGAATATGTCTCAAGAGAACTGTTTGGAGAGGCCTTCGTCCTTACGCTCGCTGGAAGACAATGTCCAATAATTGATGGCATTCCTCCCCGTTTGACTGAGGTAGTCAGATATTTTCTTGTACTCCGGTATAATGGAGTTCCACTTTGCTTTGCAGGCCTGGCCGTCGCGTAGGACAGGTGAGCAATTCGCTTGTTGGACCTCCTCTGATACGCGAGTCCACTTTGTCTGGTCTGAAGCCATCAAGTCCCGCCTGTCTACCGCATCCAACTCCTCTATGAAAATGTCTCGCTTCGCAAAAATCAGCGCAAGTATCTCCATTTGTACCCAGTTGGGGCCGCGATCCTTCCGTGCTCGCTTGCTGCTATTGCTTAGAGTTTGTGGGGATGCTGTACTTGCAAGTGTAGGGCTTGTGGAGGCCGGCACGTCCACAAGGGGTGTGGTGCTGCATGGAGCTATGCGAGGTGCAGTTGGGGATCTGAGGCTGCTAGTGGGCGGCTGGTACGAAGGTCGGACGGTACTGCCTGGCGCCATACTTGCAGTTCTTGGGTTGGTGGTAGAAGGAGCCATTTCTGATTGTTGAGGTCCCACCAATGCGGGACTAACACTGCTGCAAGGGCCCCTCATGTGTGATGGAGGGCGACTAAACCCAAAGCCACCAAGTGGAAGAGTTCAGGCACCTGCAATGCAATGAGATGTGAGTTCTCCAACAAAGGACTGAACTCGTCAAGCTGGCGGCCAACTCTCTACCCTGATCAAGCAGCATATCTACTTCAAAGTACATGAGAAGCGTAACAAAGGGTTCTAGGAGGATGAGCTTCTGCAATCTATGAGTTCCTAAACCTGACTTCAACAATGAGTTTTGTTAAGCAAAGGTTCTCATGTAAGCATCAAAGTGTGTGTTTCTGTCTTGCAAGTTATATACTTGGAAGAAGGGACATCCGAATGGGATAGTAGCAGTTGTCCCTCAACGGCGTTTCAAGTCAAGAATTGAAACACACTCCTTACGGAAGCCCCCATGTGCATGTCATTGTAGTTTCCATGAAGGAAGGAACGACTGTGATAGCAAGTTATAGCTACGTACATTTCAACCCTCTCATGGGTTTGAAGGAAAGCCGGTGAATGTCTGTATGAGTTTGTAGTGAGCAACCATCTCATGGAATCCTGAAATTCATGACGAATGTAACAATGCTAGAGAAATGCACTTACCAGTTATTGTCATCCCAGTAGGATGCAACGGTAGGGCAGAGGGGCGAATCGAGGAGTTGTAGAACTGGAATTTAAGTTGTTCTCCATTCTTGCCTGCCTTTTTGATCCTACTCGATCATAGCCAAAGCAATCGCATCAGTAAATTTTTTTGCGTCACTGATCTACTACTCTTCAAGTTCATCAAACTCTGACCATAATGCTGGCCTTTGACCGCATGGAACTGCTTTGATCTAAAAGCTCATAGCATCAGGAAACACCTGAGAAAACAAGGTTGAGAAGTGAGAGACAGTTCATACCTGAAGAGCTCACTGATTTCTGAATGTTCGGACAACCCCCAGTGCTGTGCCCTTTGTATACACAGCGACAACGCACGCTTAACGCAGTCGCCGTTGCAGCACCCACACGTTAGCAAACCCGAGCATCCCCAAAAGTTAAGCGATAGCTCTCCTTCGTATTTGAGCCCCCGAGCCATCCGTACGAAAAACCGCACTTAAAATCCCGATTAAATCTCAAATGTTCGTTTCAGCATAGATTCAGTGCTACGTAAATTTCGCACCTAATCCCAAAACTACGCTACCTTATCATTATTTTTTCCCAATAACCGCTCTTACGGACCTGCCAGAAGGGCCGACAGATAGGATCAGGGACTAAATCTCCTACTGGTGTGAACATTCTCGGTAATAGACATCTCAAGTACCGCTGTTACATAATCGTTAATTACCAGTGTGAATTGAACTTAAGGTCTTCTCAGATGAGCAGCTCCAGTATGAGAGGCTGCCTTTGCTAGCCTCCATCTAATCTAGAACCAATAAAGTATGTTACCCAACACCAAAGCAAGTAGGCAAATATAAATATAAGAAAGATACAAGAAAGAACGGGTCATTCACCCTTCTTAAGTAGTGATTGTTCTGATTATAATGTAATTTATTTAAATCCGAATGGTGTCTCATTTAAATTTGGATAGAATTGCATTTCAAATCCAACAAGAAACTTATTAGGTGAAAGAGTTTTTTTAGTTTGAATAAAACAAATCACAATTTATTTATGCTTATAAGAGAATTTTCAAGACGCGTTTGTAAGAAGTATCCTACAAGTATAATCCAAACTCTAAAATTCATGGAACAAAATTATAGCCAATTTTGCTTGTTAGTCAAACAAGTTTGAACTTACATCAAGTCTAAATTCAAGTGAATAATGCAAGCGCAAGTAGATGCTAAAATTCAACTAGTAAACCATTTGTATTGTAACAATACCTTAAAGTACATGACTAAAATTTTAAAAGTAATGTTTCACAATTTTGCAAAATGTATTTTCTAACCATGTCCTACAAACATAGCAAAACCGTATAGATATCCTCTTGAAGGAATTCAAGCAAGTAGCCTTGAGATAGTTTAAAACTTAAGGTAGAAGCACCCATAAACATCAAAGTGAGGGTTTTGAATATGATGATTATTAATTAAAAAAAAAAAACTAGCAAATCATAGGATTTTATTAGGAACAAAAAAAATGAATTTGCACTTTCAAATGTATTATTTGGACACCGTGAGAATAAGTTATGATTTTTTAAAGAGCAAACTACCATTGCACCCATAACCACTTTTAAGAATTCATGTTCACATGTTGTACATTCTTATCCTTACATCTATTCACTTCCACAGATTTTCAAGGATTTCAAAAGTGACGGTTATAGGAACACTAATGTTTATGGGTGCTTCTACCTTATCACAAAACTTCTTCAAAGAAGTTGTGTGTTGAAGGAGTTTCTTCATTTTAAACCTCTTGACCCAACATAAGCTATTATTGAACCTCCTTGTTAAAACTATATGTGAGATCCAAATTTTAGTACAATCTAATTTTAAAGAACATACATTTTAAAGCTCTATGTCAATATTTAGCATTACTTTTGGTAGTATTTTTGATAACAAGCAATCGATTACCTAAGGTAATCGGCTCTAAAATTGTTTGGTTATTTTGAATTGACCATGTAGGATCACAAAAACAAGGCACAAAGGTTCTTAAATGGGCCACATTATTTTATATTTAGAAATTGTACTTGTGCATGCATTGTTTTAGAACCTCAAGAGAGTGACATGAGCTATCATTAAGTGTGCTTATTGGCCATAATTGTGTTGAGTTTTTTCTTTCAATAAAATATATATATATATATATGTCATACTAAAATAAATGTAAACATGTTCTCAATCATGATTTGAGCATTGGAATATGGAATGGGTGCTTGCACACTTTAACCCCTAAAGGACCTTGGAATTTCCCAAGCTTCTAGGAATTTGCTTTAATTTGAACAAAATCCAACATTTTGATAAGTTGTATCAGTTCTTTTTGACTTACAATCGTATGAAATCAAACTAGACATGTTAGAGACCACATTAGAAAAGAAAACACAACAATATCTCTTATGGATTGAAAGATTATAATGTTTGATCATGAGGGTGTTAAAACTCTAAAAGTGATTTGAAGTCTTTCCAACTTCTTTTCACATGTCAAATTTAAAAAGTTGGTCTCCAAAACAAAAATGAGGTTAAAGTGCTTAACAAGCATAGCCCCAATCAATTCATGACTTCTTAAAACCTACTCTATGTTTTTTTAAATGAATTTTGAATGTGATATTTTCTCAAAGATCTAGTGTATTTGAGAGTTATTCCCAAGGGCCCTCAACACTACATAAAGTCAAGATTGCAATGAACACTCGTGCACAAAATCTTGAATAGAAAAATCATAATCAATCATATGCAAAATTGAATTGTTGAAACTAAAACTAAACTTCAAAAAGAACTTTTCAAAAATGTATATTGCTAAAAATAATAATTTTGTAAGTTTTTATTTAACTTCAAAAATTGGTCAAGGACACATTTTGTCCTTAGGGTCCTTTAGGGGTTAAGAGCCTTATTGGAGCATTCTTGGCTTTGTAGTGATTGCTTTTAGGACTGTGCTCCATTTACAAGTTGCTTTTGCATTTTGAATGCTACCACCTATGATCAAGAATAGATATCTATGCACCTTTTGCTTTGATAAATTATTATTAATTCATACCATTTCAAAAAATTTCAATCTAAATGGCCATAGAAGTATTTCTTCTTTGAATTTCCAGCAAAAATATTTCCAGATTGCTAATCTAATACAGACGTCATTTTTCCCTTACATGGTCGGGTTACAAGCAAACTGCCTTACCATTCATTTAGATTTACCTGATTTTGGTCTTGAGTTATACCTCCATAAGTTCTCTATGCTTCATTTTGAAGGTTTGTCTATAATTCTTGATATTTTGTATCTATGAAACTCAATACAATACAGATCTTGGTAGTGTTGTTCATCAGTTAACCCCTAAATGCCCAAGGCCTTTCTAAGCTTCTTGGAATTTTCATGAAACCACAAAATCAACTAAATTTTTCACAAATTTGATCAATTTTTTTCAATTGTAACCATATAAACTCAAACTAAACTTGTTAGATATTACATGGAAAAAGAAAACACAATAATATCACATATAGTTTGAAAGATTATAATGTTTGAACTTGAGGGTGTCAAAACTGCAAAAGTGACTTGAAGTTTTCCAATCTTCATTTCACCTGTCAAATCTAAAAAGTAGGTTGCCAAAAAAATACAAGGTTTAAGATCATTACATGTCTAATTGTAATCAACTTACTACTTTCAACACCTACTTCTAATTCTTTTTAAATGGATTTTTAATGTGGATTTGTCTCCAAGCTCTAATGTACTCGCGGCTCATTCTCAAGATCTTCCAACAATAAAAAACTCAAGAATGCAGTGGACACCCTTGTCTTGAATAGAAAAATTATCAACTTTCATTTTCAAAATTAGATTTTTGATGTTGAAAATAGACTTCAAAAAAACTAAAAATAGTGATTTGATAAAATTTTATTCATCTTTGAAGTTTTGTAAACACCCAAAGCTGGTAGCTCGGGCATTTAGGGGTTAAGTCAAACATTTATTTGAAAAAAAATCAATAAAAGTTTAACAAAAGTTAGCAGATATTTAGAGTATTGTATATACTATATACTGTATTATGGATTTCTCAATAATCGAAGGTTTAATCTTTTGGAATCCACTAATAAAACTTTGTTGGTAATGATTCATTCTCCATTTACTACTTGATGAATCTAGATTTCCTCTAATTAGTTTGCTAACCAACATTTTGCAATTTTGATAACATGACATAAACATCATTCTTGTTTTTTTCAATTTTGCAAATAAATCAAAATGTTGTCCAAATAATAGATACAAATTTGTTCAAAATGTTTTTGAAATGTCCTTCATTCAATGCTAATATATGGTTAGTACATTAATAAGTTTAACCCCTAAAATATGTTGTCTATATTCATACAAGGACCATTTAATATTTGAAGAAATGGCTATATGACAAATACCAAAATTCCCCAAAAAATCTTAATTCACCAATGATATATTTGTGACTTGGTTTAAAATTTACAACTCTACTGAAATTTATGTGCTACCCAAATATTCCATCCATATACAACACAAAAGAGCGTATACAATACATCAACATCCTTTAGAGGTTAAGAGGAAAAACCATGAATTCAATTGCTTATATTTTGCTTGAAAGGTATGCTTTTCAATATGTTAATCCCTTATATGCACGAAAGTATAGGCTTTCCAAAGATCTACTTAAAAGTTAATATGGCTTGCTCAAGCAAGTCATGGGGTCCAGATAGAATAAGCAAACATTGTTATTGGTTTTTCAACTCACAATGATTAACATACATTTACAAATGTTTAACCGTCCTTTTTATAATGAATATCAATACTCTTACCAAGAGCCTTGAATGCAAAATGAAGTTCTTGAAAGAGTTTCTTTAAGTGTATTTCTTCAAATCTAATAGCTCAGTTTGTGACAAATTATGGATTGAACCAAAAGGTGACTCCATTTTAACCCATAAATGCACAAGGCAGTCAATTGGGGTGTTCACAAAAATTCAAGAAATTTTGAAACCCTGTTGAAGGCACATATTTTATTGTTTTAAGGTTTTTATTATAGGGAAAGTTGCTAGTTGAAGTTAGCTCTAGCATTTGATTTTAGTTTCTTGTACATCTTATCCTAATTGTGTTTAGAGGAAGCTTAACTGCAAGTATATCTTTTGTGTTAGGAATAGTGTCATGAATATTATCATGAATGGCGTCATGGAGCCTATGACAAGTTGCTACATTGAAAAGATGGGCATCAAGTTGAGGATAAAGTGAAGATTTCCCTTGGGCACTCCCTTGGGCAATGAGGGCCATTTTACTAAAATTCCATCATCTAGTAAAATCCATTTCTATTTATGGATTAATTTCACATGGAATTTTTTGTTATACAAACTAGAATTCATTCACCATTGAATTCTATTCCATTCATCATGATTTTTGGTTAATAATTGGAGCTAAAAACTTTCTTTGTATTAGGTGGTAGCTCTTTGACAATTGCATTGCATGCTCATTTGTGAAATTGTGATCATGTATTTGGACAGGGGGTCATTAGTTTTGAAGTAACAACAACAAACACTAAATCATTGTAAGTGGTTGTTTCCCATGTTTGTACACAAAAGTTGCCATTATTTCATTGGAAGTTTGGGCAACTAAAAGAAAACCAAAATTTCCATATTCATCCAAATTTAGTCACAAACATCTTAAAATCCACATGGTCTTTTTGGAATTTTTTTTGATAGCACCATTAAAGGCCTTGAAGTTCAAGATCCTACAGTTAGAATTTTGTTTTAATGTTTAATAATGGTCTACAAGGACAATTCAAAAACTTCAAAGTAGCCTTCCAAAAACAAAAAAAACACCCTTGGGCATTTAGGAGTTAAAGTAATCTATTAGGAAGTACTTTCTATATTGAATTTTTTTTCTTGAGTGGCTTTAGGAACATAGATGGAAATGGATGGAAATGGATGGAAATGGATGAGAACAACGCCAACAGCAACATCCACCTCTTTCCTAGGTCTTAAATGCGTGAGAGTTGTGTGAAGGTCATTAGAAGGAGCCCTCTTTTGAGTTCTAAGGGCATCGTCAATCCAGAGCCAGCATCGGGCTCGCTTAACAACGATTAGCGACCTTCCTTGCGTGGCCTTGTCTGAAGCGGGCGGCATATCGGCTCCTCCAATCCAACGCACACACAAGTAGCAAGACTCTAAACATCGTTTCTATCATACTTTTGTCAGGTATTTCTGACACAATCTCTATTTCCGGCTTGCAAATCTATTTCCGGCTTGTAAAGTAGTCATCATTGCTTTGACAATAGTATAGAGATGAGTTTGAAGGCCTCTCCAAAAATGTTGAATGTAACCGGCATGGACTAAGTTTTGCTGTCCCCTCCAAAATCGCATGCCACTTGCCGGATGCATTGGAGCAGGTTTGCAATTCTTCACCGTTACAATACCAATGGAGGGGTGTTAACCCCTAAAGGACCAGACCCCCTTTTTTAGAAACATAGTAATTTTGGGCATGTTCATGTGATTGGAGCTTTTCATATTTTAGGGTGAAATTTTAATAAAATGTGGGGATGAGGTTTATCTTTCATATGCACTAAATTTCATGACATTTGGAAGTATGAGTAAAAAGTTATGGTCTAATATGTTGTTTTTTACGTTCATCGGGTAGCCTAGGCAAATTTTAAAATCACTTTTTTCAAAATCAAAATTTTTAATTAGTTTAGGAGATTCATGTGAATGTAGGAAGCTTTGAATCATTCTGTTTGGATCAACAAGATGAAAGTTATGAGGATTTTTTTGTTTGCGGGCAGTTATGAATCCTCTACTCCAAAATAAACTTTGAAGTCCTTTATTTTACTCAATTTTCAACATTTTGGAAAAAGAACAAAACCAAAGGATGAAGATTGTTATGACAACATTTCAACCGTTGGGATTGGCATTTTTCATTTCCATAATTATATTCTTAACAATTTAGTGTTTTGAATCATTCTCTACTTCTTTTTACTTACTAATTTTTTTCCATATGTTATACAACTCCAAATGATTTGAAACTTTTTTCACATTTATTTTACTGAGGTGGAATAAGGAATTTGGAGAAGTACCACCCACATGACCTTTTTTCCTTAGGAATTTCACCTTCTGAAGGGTAGCCGCCCAGTTTTCACAAGATGTTTTTGAATATTCAAACCATTCCAACTTCCAATCCACGTGGTAAAAAACTCTGAAATCTTTTCCATATTTTCTATAACCATTCTTTTACAAGATCCTATGGTCACATATGCATAAAATTGTTTTTATTTTCAAATTTGATTGGTGCTCTAAAAATGGCAGTTTTGGAGAGTTTTTGGTGAAAACTTGGCTTGGTCCGTTAGGGGTTAACGCAGCCGGATTGAGGATGCCCTGAGTTCTGACTTCTGAGTGGCTCAGGGCTTGGGCTCTCCATCCAAAAGACAGCCATTGATTGAGGCAGTCAATGCTCTCAAAGAGTCGCATGATGT
Source organism: Ulota crispa (assembly GCA_963920765.1). Classification (NCBI taxonomy): domain Eukaryota; kingdom Viridiplantae; phylum Streptophyta; class Bryopsida; order Orthotrichales; family Orthotrichaceae; genus Ulota; species Ulota crispa. The sequence goes on along the minus strand of OY987246.1, from coordinate 25,272,601 downwards.
TAACATTCTTCCAGAGCAGCAGACATTATTTTCCTTCCTAAAAATTAAGGCTACTTGAGGGCTGAGGCCGTGAGTCCGTCACTACCAGCCGCTCTTTCTCCATTTGTGATTATTGGGATCCTTAGCCTTGGGTTGAAGAAGACTATTATTATTACTGTAGGGACGGCGATGCTTTCTATTCCGGCGGAGTAATGCATTATTGCTAACTCTGAGCACCGACAGTCAACAGGAAACTAACAAAAACAAATAAACAAAGGCTAAGAGCATCAGCACCTTTATATGCAATCCTCCATGCGTTTCCATCTGCTTTTGGAGAGCCCTCAAATTTCTTGGTCCTCATCCTTGCTATATAAGTTATGGGATATGACACTTATAATCAACAATTCCCAATTCAAGTGGTCAACCTAAGGCTTTGTCAAAAAAAAGTTATCAAAAATTTGAGTTCACCAAGATGAAGTTTAGGGTTTGTCTTGCTTGGTGGTGGAATTAATTTTGAGCTAATGAGTATATGTGTTGTGCTTTAGCACTTCTTGTTTGGACAATAGTTGTTAGTTCTAAGTATCATGCACTATAGTCATTTGGCCCCATAAATAGTTATTTGACCAATCATCAAATGGAGAAGAAGGTAGAGCTCACTAAAATTAGAATGAATAGTGATTTCAAGGGCCATTGCTTGATACAATCAAGTTAAGTATCAAATGGACATTTCAAGGGGCCCTAAGCATTTATAATCCAAGTATTGTGTGCAAAGGAGCCCTCTACATGTGTGGGTGCAAATGCTCTAAGAGAGAGTGTTTTTTTCTAGCATTTGGTTAGTGGAGTATTTTGCACTCCAAATATCCTTCAATGTGAGTAGGACAACGAAGTACTCACTATGACTCAGAAAAAATACTTGTAAGAAAGTTTTTGTGGTTATGCAGTCAAATCCCAAGGGAAATTTTAAAAACATCACTCTATTTTGTCATATTCTGAAAATATTATAATCTTCATAATTGCAAATATGTCCCTTATAAGGATTTCATAATACTGTGGTGCAATTTTTCTGCGGTTGGCGAAAGGTATACAACCATCTTGCAACCATTTTTACATGATTTGAATTCATCTTGCCTTCTACTTTTGTATTTCATTCTTAAACCATTTTCTCATTTTGATACATGCTCTTTCTAGTACTCCTACATATTTGCATATTTGCATATTTGCATATTTGCATATTTGCATATTTGCATATTTGCATATTTGCATATTTGCATATTTGCATATTTGCATATTTGCATATTTGCATATTCATTTACAAAAAAAATTTGATGAACAAAACATTTGCAAAATTGGGCATGAAGCATTGCCTTGAATGTCTTTACAACTCAATGCATCATTGCAATGCTATTTTTGCCATAGTGGAGATCACAAGGGGATTTTACATAATATAGCAAAATATAGGGATGTTTTTCAAATCTTCCCAGATCCTAATCATGTTTGGGTATTCCACGTGCCAAGACCTGCCCCTCAAACATGATCCCATAATCCCTAAAGGACCAAGCCTTTTTTTTGTCAAAATCATTGAAAACTGCCATTTCTAAGAAGGGATTTTATGTTTTGTTACTAGGAAATCCAACTATAGGGTTTTGTCTTAGACTAGGTCTTAGACTAGAAGAGGTATTTATTGGAAAAAGTTCAAGTTATTCTAAATGAAGCAAAGGGAGATATTTACATTTGAAGTGAAGAGAAAAAGTTTTTTTCCTTGCTGCTAGTGAATTTCAGAAGCCTTTGACCACTCTTATATGAAATTTTTTTGCTCTACTCAAAGTTGTGCTTTTATTTTTTCCATCTAGGAGATCAAGGTAGGTATATGTGGGAGAATTTTTAAATCAACTGGAATCATACAATATATAGGAAAATATAGTAAGTAAAAAGAAGTAGAGAATGAGTCAAAACACTAAATTGTTAAGAATTTAATCATTGAAATGAAAAATGCAAATCCCAATAGCTATAATGTTGTGATAAACAATCTACTTCCTTTGGTTTCTTTCATTTTCCAAATTATTGAAAATTGAGTAAAATAAAGGACTTCAAAGTTTATTTTAGAGTAGAAAATCCACAACTGCTTGCAAACAAAAACTCTTCATAATTTTCATGTCATTGATTGAAATTGAACAATTAAAAGCTTCACACATATAAAAAAAATCCAAAGAACCAATTCCAAATGTTTATTTGTAAAAAACACAATTTTTAAAGATTTTTTTTGGGCAGATCAAATTGCCCCTCCTCCCCTAGTTTCAATAAATTCTTGCATAACTTCTTTGTTGAGTGTCAAAACGAAGAAAAATTTAGATGCCCACTTAGATATATGAATTCCCTACCTTCAATAAAAGTTTCAAAAAATTACACAAAGTAGCTTATCAAAATGCACATGCCCAAAATCCCATTTGTCCCTTCAAGGGATAATTGTCCTTTTGGGCATAAAACATTTTAGCTTTTTTTTTGTAATATTGAAATTTTTGAATTTGGTTTGTATAAGACCTTGTTCAAAGAATGTGAGATTGGTATTGTGAGTGTGTTTTGATTGGTGAAGAGCAAAATTGCTAAATACATTATACTGTAGGTTGAGGGCAAATTTGGCATAAAGTAATTCCTCAAAATTTTGCCCAGTTATTTCACATTAAATTATTCTTCAAAAATGCCCAATGTTAAACAAATCAAAAAATTGAAATGCCAACTATTATAAAAGACGTTAAGCTTAGCTAACAATGGAAGTTTAAAGTTGATTCTAAGAGAGCTCAATCTATTGCAAATTTTATACCAAGGGTTAATTTTAGAAGGTGAAAGATGCTTAGAAAAAAACTCAATTCTACTAGAAAATTTGGTTGAATACCAAATAATAATAACTTTTTCTGAAAGTGCCCAATCTTTTTTAATTACAAAAGTAAATGCTGAATTTGTTTTTTCTCAAAAAATAATTGACTCTCAACCTATAGTAGTGAATATTATAGAAGTCTTTGCAAATTTAAAGATCAGCTTCGTAGCTTAAAAGATACATAGGATCACAGGCTTAGAAATCTACATAAAATCACAAAAATAATGGATTTTTTTTGGATTTTTTGTGCTTGAAAACTCATAATTTACTAGTGGACCCGTGCACCCTTCAAACCCACTTCAAACACATAAGTTAAGGGTGAAGACTTTAATCATGGGTTGTTTGTTGTTTAGTTTAATTGTTTATTCTAATCATTCTTATTGTTTTGTTTGTTTTAATTGTTTCTTGCTTGCTTAATCACGTCATCTTGTCACTTATTTTAATCATTTTTTGCTTATTTTAATGGTTTTTGTGATAGGTGAGGCTAATCATTTTTTTAAGGGAATTGATATGTGCACACCGGGGGTTGATATTTGCACACTCCCTTGGGAGGTAAATTGTAGATTTCTACCATTAAAAAGGTGAATTTGAGAATTTTGAATTCAGATTTGGAGATAGAGACCATGATTTACTCTAGAACCATAAAAAAGTTGCAACTAAACAACACTCAGTGAAAAAGCTTAGGTAGGGGAAAAAGTGTTACTTTTACTTTTGTTTGTAAAAAAGATAAGCTTTTTCATTGGGTGTTGTTGAATTGCAACTTTTTTATGGTTCTAGACTAAATCATGGTCTCTATGTCCAAATCTGAATTCAAAATTCTCAAAGTCACCTTTTTGATGGTAGAAATCTATAATTTACCTCCCAAGGGGGTGTGCAAATATCAACCCCGGTGTGCACAAATCAATTCCCTTTTTTAATCGTTTTTGTTAATGTGTGACAAGTGAGGCTTATTTTAATTATTTTTTAATGTATGACAAATGACTTTTTATGATTATTTTTATCCCCATGACCCCATGCATGCCCCAGTCCATATATACATACAGACATTTTATCATGGAACCCCCACTAAATTTTATCAATCCCCCATGGCCCCATGCATGCCCCATGGCCCATGTGCAACTTTATCATGCAACCCCTCTTAACTTACCTTGTTTATGTTATAAAAAAACCTAACATTTGTGGAGTGACACGTACCCAGTAAGACGGACAGACAAACCATAAACTCCGTTTATATTAAACTAACCCGGATCTATTATATATATAGATGGAGTGAATAATCATCTAAACAACTATTGTGTAGTACATATGTAAAAGACCCATCTTTTCAAATAAAACAAAATGCAGTACAAGCTTATAGATATTTGTAAATTTTCAAAAAAATTACACAAAATAGGATAGATAATTATAGAAAAACAAAAGAACTATAAAACTTGAAGTTGTTTTAACATGGAGTCGATTAGTTTTGAAAAATAAACCAATTTTTTTTATTAGGTCTTCTTAACCCCAAAATGACTTGGAATATCTTGAGCTTTTAGGAATTTGCGGTAATTTGAACAAAAAGTCAACATTTTCATAAGTTTTATTAATTCTTTTTGAATTGTAATCATATATAATCAAACTAGACATATTAGGGATCACATTAGAAAAGAAAACACAACAATATCTTTTATGTTTGAAGGATTATAATGTTTAATCATGAGGGTGTTAAAACTCTAAAAGTGATTTGAAGTCTTTCAATCTTCTTTTTACATGTTAAATTTAAAAAGTTGGTCACCAAAAAAATATGATGTTAAAGAGCCTAACATGCATAACCCCAATCAATTTATGGCTTCTCAAAATCTACTCTACAATTTTTTTGAATGAATTTTGAATGTGATTTTTTCTCAAAGATCTAGTGTAATTGAGGCTCATTCCCAAGGGCCCTCAACACTACATAAAGTCAAGATTGCAATGGACACTTGTGCACAAAATCTTGAATAGAAAGATCATGATCAATCATTAGCAAAATTATATTGTTGAAACCAAAACTAAACTTCAATAAGAATCTTTCAAAAAAATAAAATACTAAAAATGATAATTTGATAAAGTTTTATTTAATTTCAGAAATTGATTGAGGACACATTTTGTCCTCAATGTCATTTTGGGGTTAGAGTGTTATTGGAGATCTTTTATAACCAGCCTTAACCCCTCAAGGGTCAAGCAATGTTTTTTGGCATTCTAGCAATTTTGGGCACATCACTACAAATGGGTTTTTCATTTTTAATTATTTTCATTTTCACACATGAAGTACCCAAGGAGTAGCTTTAAGGCCCAACAATATTCATAATTTTTGACTTCATTGTTTAAAAGTTATTGAATGATTTGTTGCTTTCTTTGCTTGTTAAGGCAGCCTGGGCACCTCAAAAATTTCTTTAAAAATTACATTTCAAATTTTCTTTTTTTAAAATTAGTTCTTTAGATCTATATCTAGGTGGGAAGCTTTTAATCATTCAATTTCTATTAAAGAGATGAAAGTTATGAGAAGTTTTAGTTTCCGGGTAGGTGTAGAGTCACTATTAGAAATGAGCTCCTAAACGACTAGGTCACAATAACTAAACCACAATTGCACAAGTCATTTTGTAGTTGTTGTATAGTTAGTGCAGTTGTGGTTTAGTTATTGTGACCTAGTTGTTTAGGACCTGTTTTTCTACTAGTGAGTCTCTCAAAACCAAACCTACTTGGAAACTAAAACTTCTCATAACTCTCATCTCTTAAATGGAAATTGAATGATTCAAAGCTTCCCACATATATATAGATCTAAAGAACCAATTAAAAAAAAAACCAAACTTGAAATATAAAATTTAAAGATGTTTGTGAGCTGCCCTTACAAGCAAAGAAAACAACAGATCATGCACTAATTTTTGAATCATGAAGTCAAAAGTCATGAAAATTGTTGAGCCTTAAAGCTTCTCCTTGAATACTTCATGCATGAAAATCAAAAAGCAAATAAATACAAAACCCATTTGTAGTGACCTCCCCAAAATCACTAGAAAACCGAAAAAGGCTGCTTGGGCCTTCAGGGGTTAAAAGGTTTGAAATTTTTATTAAATGCTTGTTTGTTACAATCAATCTTTAGGCCAATACAGAAAGCTACCTAGCATAAAACCAAGTTTCATACTAAAAATGACAGGATCAATAAGTTCAAAATTTCTAGTAAATCCACGTAGAATGCACGTAGAATGGATGTAGAAACTCTTCTATTGAGTTTGATAAAAAGTTAGACTTAGTAAGTAGAGCTACTATTGTTTGAAAATTTGAAGGTCCTTTTTTTGTAATTTTTAAATTGTCGTCAGTCCTCTTAAAAAGAGGGAATGTAATAGTTACTTACAAAAGTGCCATGGTTGTAAACATACGAAGAGACAAACAAAACAATAAGCAAGAAGCCAATTTTTGAAATATATGCAAGAAAGTCAATTGGATTGGTAGCCCCACCAAACAGAGAAATCTGAATGAACCATTCAAGTCATTCAAGGCTGTGTTGATATTAAGGTAGTGTGCTCTCATTTGGTGCACTTCTAGGAACGGCTGACATTGTTTCTTCAAATATTTATTATTGTCATTGATGAATTAATTTGCTAAGCCCACCTAACTCATCAATGACAGTAATAGATATTTGAAAGAACAACCTCAATCATTCCTAAAAGTGCACCGAATTACAACACTGCACCAAATTGGACAATGTTATTTTGTGAGCGGAAAACAATGAGCGGTGAGCCAAGAATTTTATGAGCGGGAACCAATTTTGAGCTCAAAACCAACGTAAAAACTAATAAATCAACAACTTTTTCAAGGGATGAAAGTTCTAAATGCATAATTATAGGGCCCTATGAACATGAGTATATGTGGAATTTATTATTGTGACAAAAATCTACACTCATGACTTATAGATTTATGCTCACAAAATAGCATTTCCCTAATGCACAGCAAGAGAGCTAAGATTGGTTGGAGTTTTGTGTGTCACTGTACATGAGAGTTCACTTTCACTTTCACTTTTTGGAGCATTACAAGTTTGAGAGAGTTTGAAGGAATGAGGAGGACGCGATGTAGATGGGATACAAAGTTGCAAACTAAAGGTCCATTTGCACTTGGCATTTTGAAAGAGTCCCTTAAAAAAACAAAACTGAACACTGTAGCAACAATGCGAGGGTTTATAGCGCAATCATGCAATATTGAGGGTCATTTGATTTTTGTAACTCTAATTGCAGGGCGTTCACATTGAGGGTTTTATTTTAGTGTTTAGAGTCTGCGCTCTTTTGTAGCTAAAGGTATGTTCACACTTGGCTTCATAAAAGACCAAGTCTTAAGGATAAGACCACTAAATAAAAACAAAACAATGTGTTTAGAGTTCCCAATGTTGAGGATGTGGGACCGTAATTTGAGTTGCGCTTTCTAGAAAATATGTAAAGGGTGTGCTGTTCACATATGTCTATGTATAGAGGGTTTTAGAGTAGTTTTTTTTTTTAAAGTTTGTCCATGTAACACTAGCCATTCACACTTACCTATCACTTATTACCTGTCATTGTTACACTAAAGAAGAGTGGCTTGCGCACATCCATGTCAAACTAAGTGCTTCAAGTCTCTGTTATCTTTGGTGGAGGACAGTCATGCTCATTTTCTTGAGCTTGACACCATTGCGCACAGTATTAGTTTCAGGTTTACAATTTTACAAATTTTTAGAAAAAACAAGACTATGTTTAAAGAAACTTGAGTTAGCTCTCATTAAACCGTGCAACATCTGCCACTTGCAACATATTCAATGTTACTCAGGCTTCTCCTTCGAAATGGACAACACTTCAGCAGAACAGTCCATTGTTGTACATAATCATCCTTGTCAGAGATCACACATGAAGACTAACAAAAAAATTGAACAAAAATCAAGTACTACCTCTCACTCATGAACTAATTGCAACATCTACATTCTCCTTGTTGTTGCTTCTACTAATGAATTGAGTATGTGCAATCTTGATGCCAACAATGTGCGGTAATAGCAAGGAATGAAGCAATTGTCAAAACACACCGTTTGTGGTATGTGCCATACGATGCAACTTCCAGTAAGTTTTCCAAGCTCTTGTATCAAAATTGTACACAAAAGTTCCAACTCTTGCTACTAGACCACACACAAAGACAGGCAACAAGTGCAAATATTTAGCAAGGAGTGGACATCAAGTTCTAAAAGATGTGGCACCTAATTAACATAGGCCAAGACAACACAAAATCAAGTCACAACACTCAAAATGCAAAGTATTTTGCAACAATTTCCACTTAAGTTTATACAGGAGGCCATGTTGTGTCTACCTTCATTCATTCAAGGCCGTCATTCTTATTTTGGGTTGTTTTGAACCTCTTGAGCAGTGCACACTCTTTGTTAGATGAAGGGTTTCAGCCCCATTACCTACAAACGGTACTAGAATTCTAAAATCTTTGTTTTCATCTGATTGAATAGTTACCTAAAACCTACCGGAAATCACAATAGCAATGAAGTAGTTGGAGCTAGCCAATGCTCGTACAAAGTGCCACATCGCCTTCCATGTAGGATCAAAGGATACCAAATATTGATGGTGTGAACAAAAGTCAAATTATGCTTTGCACAACACCCTGAAACCCCCTCGCTAAGACCAAGTGTAAATGTACCTTAAGCTCAACATCACATTTTAGAAAACAAGGCAAATAAGGTCTAGGATTTTTTTGAAATCTTCATTTCAACATGGAATTACAATTGCTAAGAACTTACATGTATTCCTGAAGATTAGGCTGAATTAACAAGCACTTTGCATCTACTATCGCTCTTTCCACACCTCCACCTGGGAAGCCAACTAGGCTTGGAGGTAAATGCGCAATGCTTGGTGGGAACAAGCAGTGTGGATTAAGCAAATCCACCACTTTTTGTTAATTCTTAAGTGCAAGTGCAAATGGACGTTAAGTTAGTGGACTGCCATCAGGATTCTACACCAAATTGTCTGGCGTGGATGGACTATGGAGTGACGTTCTTAGAGCATCGCCACCACAAACGCAACAACAGACTCAAAAGTGATTGTTGCGGGAAGTGAGAAATTTTGAGCTCCATTGCATCCACACCAAACCTTGTTTTGATTTCTTGGGCAATGCTACAAGCTCCCGTTCATGGCATTTTCAAGCTCGTTTCCGTCCCACACAAGAGCTCCTGCAACAACTCTATACTTTGACAATGGAGGAAGTATTCTCCTTCATGATGTCATTGATGATGTAAAAGTGATTGGACAAGGCTTTACGGAGGAATATTGAGCGGATTGGAGTTTGGCACTTCTTAAAGGAGGGGAGACGGAAAGGCAACGTTCTTGTGACTACACTTTAAAAAACCCTTTTCTATTCCCAGACACGTTGGCGCCATGGCAATGCTCTTACAAGTTTGGACTCTGGAGATCAATGTTTAATTTCTTAGCAAAAATTTGCCAAAACCTTACCTCAAAAGCCCACTAGCTATCAATACACTAAGAAATTTTTGATGAAAAATTGGATGAAATCACCAGATCCTTTTTGAGCAAGAACCCAACTTGCTAGATTTTGAATTAAAGTAGTTAATATAAGTATTTGTTTGGATGAACTTTTGCTTATCATTCATTCTTTCCAATTTTAACCAAATTTTCCTTACCTCCCTGCATTCTGGGGTGCTGGTCGCTCTACCCTGGCAAAAACAAAAATTAAACCCTGCTGGAGATGCCCTCACGGCTCACGGCCTTCTGGATAGTTCTGGATACAATAGTTCGCCCAAGGCTTTGTCCCAACGGAGGCGCAGTCTGGGTTTCACTCTGAAATGGACGGTCCGGGAACGTCACGAGAACGGGAAAGGAACGGCAGGGAAAGTGGCGGGTGCAGCACGAGGGAGCGGGGGGCATCGTCATCGTGAGGAGTATCGTCGTACGCAAAGTTGGGCAGGGGCGGACTATCCGGGGGGGCAGCGAAGACTGGAGCCCGAAGAAAATTATAGCCAATAACTAAACTTACCATTGGGCGCAGGGGGGGACTGACGGACGGGCGGACGGACGGACGGACTAGGTGGGACCACTGGGACCACTGCCCGGCTGCCCGCACTGCTCCTCGTCGAAGCTTGAGCTTACGGGTTGGGTTCACGGAAGCAATAGCAGCGTGCCACCGTCTGAGCAGTGGAATTTTCCTTGCCTGCCCCGGTGCCCACGGGCCACGGCGGCAGCCTGCCCCACCATCGTCATCGGCCTCCCCTGGACCCCTACCGCCCGGTTCCCTTCGCTGCTGCTGCTGCTCTGCTGCTTTTCACTCTGCTCTGCTGGGACTACTTGTGGCCTCCTCTGCTGACCCTCACTCGCATAATTCCCTCAAGTTAGTCTCTCTCTCTCTCTCGCTCTTTCTCTCTCCCCCCCTTCGCTCTCACCTACTGCGCTCACGGATCAGGCAGCGCGCTTTAGCTTCTTTCTGTCGGGACTCTCTCATCAGGTTTCCTCCAGCCTCTTTCCCGACCATCCGGCGCCATCGCCTCTCGCATCCGCAATACGGTCCGCACCCACCTTTGAAGTTTGTTCCAGTCCCTCTGCGCCGGTGCTGCGGCAGGCACGCTGGAGTCCGATTGGCCTTTGCAGCGTCCCCTAGTATTTGTCGCCACCCCTCGATAGTGTCGTCGTCGTGGGAGATATGAAACCGGAGGCATCCAGTGGAGGGGGTGGCGGTGACAAGCCTCGCTACTCTTCTCACCACCACCATCACCACAACAACAACAACCCTTCGCATACCAAGGATAAGGTGCGATGCTCCTCGTCGGCGGCATCGCCCTTCGCCCCTTCTGTGCAACGCTCCATGTCGGAGCCGGGTTTCCGCATGCTGGAGTCTGAGCGTCATCGTGAGGAGCGGGTTGTTGTCAAGGCTTATGGCAACGCCGCCCCGGCATCGCCGCAGAACCCGGGTGTGTTGCCTGCGCACTCGCTGTCGCCCGTCCTGCCTATCGTTGGTGTGTTAGAGCCTGGTCGAGACATAACTGGAAGTGGCCGCAAAAGGCCGGGTAGGAAAACGAGACGACCGGATAGTTATGGTGGTTTTTCGCCCGAGAATGATTTTTCTTCTTCCTCTCAAAATGGTATGTTCTTTTGCACTCCTCTGCGATTTAGGTCGCCTGATCCTTATCACACGAATTATTATGTGGCCTCTTGAATTCCAGTATCTTATATTTCAATACGGCTATAGGACGGTCGGTTCAATGCCGTACACTCTAGGGTTTCCTCTTCTTCTTTCAGTTCGTATGCTGTTTAAAGTGCATCTACCCTTGACACTTGGAAGCTATTGTTTCGGATTATGAAGTCTCGATATCAGGCTTGTAGCTGTTAAATGTGTCTCGGTTCTTTCGTTTTCTCCTCTGGCGAGGTTCAGTCTGCGCTTTCAGTTATTCACGAAGTCATGTGGGATTCTACATCTGCTTGATTATTTTCTGAAAGTTGTTGTAATGAATGTGCGTTTGTTGTCATAGATTTGAAGGACGGAGGTTGTAAAATACAAGCGGAGCAGATACGTAAGGAGGCTCCACTGCGTGGGACTAACAATTATGCATCCTTGTTGTCAAGCCCCAGTCCTAGTTCTATCCCTAATCCTTCCTTCAAAACTAAGCTTTCTTTTGATGCATTTAGTGCGAAACCAGCTGCTGCAGCTGGAGACCCTTGTACAAGACCTGATGGGACTTCTGTACAGCATGTTCTTTCTTCCTCTCCTTCTTCAAGAAGTGAGTTTCCCAACAATTCTAATGTGACATATGTAGAAGATTTTTCTCTTTTGGCGTCGTCGACGTCAGTCTCTAGTCCCGCCCTTGAAGTAGTTAGCCTGGAAAGCTCAAGCGCTTCCGAAGCGTATCCCAAGGAGGATACTGCCGGGAACGACAGCTCAGAAGGCGAGGTCTCAACTCCGCCAGCGACCAGCTCGTCAGACCTGATTACAAGGTTTGAGGACACCTATTCGGAGGATTTCAACTTCCGCATGGCAACACAGCAAGAAGAAAGAAGCGACGCAAGTAGCACCGGTGCATGGCAGGATGGAAGCAGGTTTGAAAACCTTAAGTCGGAGACGTTAAATAGTGAAATCAGACACAGTAATGGACTTGTGCAGGAGGTTATGGTGTCCAGTGCCGAGTCCAAAAGCAGAAATGGGAGTCATTCTATAGGAATCTCAAAGTCGAAGGTGTCATTCACAAAGTCACCGAAAGTTCAAAACGATATTACAGAGTCGAGGAAAGGTGGTGTGCACGGCATGGGTACAAAACAACCTGCTGTGGAGAAAGGGACAAAGAGATCTTTGCCGGTTCCACCTTCCAGATCGCCTAACCGGAAGACTCAATCTCAGGATTCGCAGACGCAGTGGAAGGCTCTATCGTCAGGAATGAGTAAAGACACAGCACATAATCCAACCTCAATAAGCTCTACGGGGGAGGGACTCTCTGAGTGCTCCCATTCGTGGCCTGGGCAAGGCTCAAGCTTGCTCGGCCCTCCAAATGAATCTTCTGGGGTATCGTTTATGGAGCTTCTCTCTATAGCACAGCCAGCGGTGGGAACTACCCGAAGTTCTGTCCAATCGAAATTGTTCACAGAGCATTGGCCACTTGAAGAAGTCAATCAGGCGATAGAGGTTTGTTCTTTGTGTAAGCTTGAATTAGCTCCTGCGTGAGCTGCTGCAATGTCTGGAATAGCTTTAGTTATTCTTGAGATGGTTATTTTTTATTTTCTGTTTACCGAAATTTGTAAATCTGCGGTGCTGTCGTTGTTTTGTGTTGCTGTTTTACGATGTAGTGTCTTCTTGTACAGGATGGTCAGAGTTTTAAAGCTACCTTACGAGTCAATTCTCACAACCGTCATGAGGTAAATCACGTTGTTTCTCGTTGGAACTGCAAGTTTTTTGCATTTTGTTTTTGTGATCTATTTTTGTAGTTGTCGAAGCCTGTTGAAAAATATCTTGAACTGAGTGTGCTTGCCATTGAAGATGAATTATTAGGTCTTTACTTTAGGTTATATGTCAAAGTTTTTTGTTAAACTCTATCTGCAGGCTTATGTGACAGTAGACGGTCTTCCCCTAGATCTACTAATTGATGGTTTACCAGCGCAAAATCGAGCGGTACGTACTAATGCACCTCTGTACTAGTTTCTTGCGAACTCGGTTTGAAATATTTTGTTGATACATGCTTCTGATTATGACTTGTAATGCGTTATGCTGTTAAAACTTGCAATCTGTTATTGACGTTTTTTTGCTGATATGTTTATTTCTAGATGGAAGGGGATATCGTAGCAGTCAGGATTGAACCAACATCTGCTTGGCCGAGATTAAAGGGTTCTTTCATTAAACAAGCGAGTCTTGAGCCTGCAATCGTTTGCGATGGAGATTTCTCTGTATCAGAAAGAGATAAACACATCGAGGCGGTTTCTGCGTGGAGAGTTGAAACTGAGCACACAGAGAACTTGTCGGAGGATGTAAAAGATCTGTTTCGCAGGGAAGGAAGAACTTCAGAAACTCAGCATTCCAACTTCATGTCGAAGGACTGTAATAGGAAAGTCTCGGCCACCCAAGAAGACTCTCATAAATCAAATAGCGGGTCATACGATAATGGTCGTTCTGTTGACCAGAAGACTACTGTGGCCAGGAATACCGTGTACCAAATTCTGAAACGACCTTCAAGCGAGAATTCGACAGGTCCTGTTACGTTGCAAAATTCAGTGGAGGTTCTCACATCGAGCAAAGTAACTGGTGACGCATCAACAGTGACAGCCTTGAATAGCTCGGTGGAGAGATTGACGAACGCATGTAGTAAATTGAGCTGCGGAGATCCTAGTGGGAAAATTGCGGCTGCTGTAGCCAGACTCACATCTCTGATATCATCTTGTCCAGGGAAGAGGCCGACTGCTAAAGTAATGGCTATTGTTCAAAAATCTGCTCGGCGGGAGTCTGTTGTAGGGTTTCTTGAGTTGCCTCAACAGCAGCGGGGTGGAGGTAGATCAGGGGGTAGAGGGTTACGAGATGGCTCTCCTCACAAGCGTAAGAATGTGGTGACGATGCTGCTGGTGCCCGTTGATAGTCGTTGTCCGAAAATGCTAGTCCCCCCAAATTGTCTGTCGGCCGACTTGTATCAGCGCCTGAAGGAAGGGGATTCAACAGTTTCTACAGAACTTGTCGCTGCAAGAGTTGTTTCATGGCGGGTGGACAGCTACCTCCCCTCAGCCACTGTGGTCAAGAGCTTAGGTCAAGGAGGAGAAATTGAACCTCAGCTGAAGGCGATTTTATTTGAAAACAGTGCCCATCCTCCAGATTTTCCTCAAGCGTCATTGGACTGTCTTCCGGAAACTCCATGGAAGATACCAGTCGCAGAGATGAAAAAGCGGGTCGACCTACGGCGTTGTCGAATTTTCTCAATCGACCCTCCAACTGCTCGGGATTTGGACGATGCACTTTCTATCGAGAAACTTCGCAATGGGGTAGCGAGGGTTGGTGTGCATATCGCAGATGTGTCATATTTTATTTCTGCTGGCTCTGAATTAGACAAAGAGGCGGCTCATAGATCCACCAGCATCTATCTTGAGCAGCGGGTCTTGCCCATGCTTCCGCGTCTTCTTTGTGAAGAGCTTTGTTCCCTCAACCCCGGAGTAGATCGTCTTGCTTTCTCTGTTGTTTGGGATTTGAATGCATCAGGCGAGATTCTTGACCAGTGGATTGGGCGAACGGTCATTAACTCATGTGCCAAACTCACCTATGAGCATGCACAAGATATGATCGAAGGTGTTTTCGTGGATATGGAAGGCGCTGAAGTTCGGGATGGCCTTTCAAAATCGGGCAAGCCATTACCACAGATTCATGGAAACCATACCTGGTCAGAGGTAGTTACCGATGTGCTGGGACTTCACGAAATGGCTAAGAAACGGAGGGACAGTCGAGTTGAGGGGGGTGCTCTGAAACTCAACAATTCGAAAATTGTGTTCTCCTTGGATGACGATGGTACACCATATGAAACCTCATTGTACAAAACGAAAGATTCAAATTTTGTTGTTGAGGAGTTCATGCTTTTGGCCAATATGACGGTTGCCAAAGTTATTTCAAATGCTTTTCCAGATAGTGCCTTGCTAAGGCGCCACCCTGAACCGAATTTGCGAAAGCTTCGGGAGTTCGAGGAATTCTGTGAGAAGAACGAGTTCGACTTGGATATATCCTCTTCAGGTGGATTGCGCCTCTCACTGGAGAAGATGCAAGACCGCGTTAGTCATGACCCAGTACTGTACAATATTCTTATGGTGTTCGCGACAAAGCCGATGCAGCTGGCAAAGTACTTTTGTACCGGAGAATTGAGAGATAAGGAAGAAGACTGGGGGCATTATGCACTTGCGTGTCCACTTTATACTCATTTCACCTCCCCTATCCGAAGGTACCCTGATGTTTTAGTTCATCGCATGCTAGCTGCGGCTCTTGACGCTGAAGACATTCTCAGTTCATCTGATATTTCTTTATCTCGCAAAGGAAACAAGAACAATGTAGTTCCTCTTATGGCGAGGAATTCAAGGTTAAAGCAGTACTTTTCTAGTGCAAAGTCAGAGAGATTCGCGTCAGATTCTCCAATTGCGCAGAATGCGCTTGCAATAGCTGCCGGCAAGCATAAACTGCCCGTCAGTTCTGATCTCGTTGGTATCGCTGCCCACTGTAATGAAAGAAAGATGGCCAGCCGAAATGTGAAGGAAGCGAGTGATAAGCTCTATCTGTGGGTTATGCTGAAGAAGAAAGGGGTAAGTGCATTATCTTCTAATATATGGGTGATATTAGTTACGTTTGTCCATTAGTTATGGTAAGCTCAATAATTGTTTTTCTTGTTGTTTTCTTAGAATGGAATGCTGCATTTGTTTGGATCGACACCATAGCAGTGTGCAGCACTAACTGTTGTTTTGGATATTTTTAGCAGGGCTTATTGTCAGATTCAAGAGTTCTTGCCTTGGGACCAAAGTTTATGACATTATACATCTGTAAGATAGCGGTATGTCGGTTAATTCGTTGATTTTTCATCATTGATATATTCCCTTTAGGATCTAACGTTCAGCTTAAAGTGAGATTATTGTGATATGTAGATCTTTGAACCAGTAGAGTCTAACTTTCCTGTTATTGAGATTTGTATTTGGATGATTTGAGGTTATATTGGGTATGGGTTGCATTGTTTTTAGGCTGAAGTAATTATCGATGCTTAAAATCTTTATTTCTGACGAGTCTTTGGATCATTCAGATGGAACGTCGCATATACTATGATGAGATCGAGGGTGTCAATGCGGAGTGGTTTGAAGCAACCGGAACACTAGTCCTTGATATCTCTCCAGCAAAGAAAAGTGTTCCGCAGAAACGTTTACCAGGCAGGTTTGGAAGACTGCAAAGAACAGTTGCTGATATAGCAATGGTTGTCAACCCTGCTGATGGTCTTGTTAGTAGCCCAGAAAAGGAAACCTATGAAGACATCATCCGAGAAGTCGAGCAAAGGCTAGCTGGAAAAGATTTTCCGTATGAGAGTCCTCCAGCTTTTGATGTGGAAGGACTTGCAAGTGATGCCGATGTTGAACCCACTGTCTTGCCCCTGACGCTTCGGTTGTTTTCGGCAGTTCCCGTCTCCTTACATTCTATTGGAGGTGGAGCCGATCATCGGCCTCTGGATCTTGCGGTGAAGCTGTACGTGAGCTCTTATGCCACCTGAACTCAGGGTGGATTCTACTGTCTGTTGATTTTACCGCGAGAGTCTGGGAGCACAATATGTCCGAATCTCTTTCAGAAGCTCCGTTCATAATTTTCTCGGTTAATCCTCTCAACTAATGCTTCTGAACCCGAATGTGTATTATAGTGATCGTGTTCTGGGGTCAGGTTGTCGTTACAGAAATCGATGTCCTCTTAGGTTTTCTATTTGCCTCCTTTTTATTATCCCTCTGTACGTATCTCATACCTATCGTGAGGAGTCAATGAACTGAAACAGTATAGTTCCCTTTGTCATAGAGGAACCCTCTCTTGAATTAGCTGCCTTCTCAGTTGAGAGTAGAGTCCGTGAAGTTCGAAAGGCAAGGATTCATATTACGTCATCTCGTTTGGTATAGATTTTTCCTTCCACGACTGCTGTAAAGATTCAAACCCCGATGTTTTGGTCTCAAGGAGTAGCCTTTTACGTCCTGGTAGGATTTCGTACCTGTACATAGTTCTCTTTGATACGGGCGTCTTGATTTTAGGAAGTTTTGAGAGAAGAGTGGGTAGCATCAGAAGCAACGGTTAAATCCGGCTTCCTTGCTAAGCCCGAGACCTGACTGGCATTTTTGTGTCTAGTCACTTACTCCCATCTTCCTGTGAGATAAAACACCTTCCGCTGTGAGCTGAACTGGGCTGACGACATATGCCTAGCTGTGTCCACTAAACGTCACTGTTCTTTTTTGAACTCCGGTAGATTGAAATGCTACCAGCAGCACAGGGGATTTGTATAAGTGTGCCTTATGCTGTCGGGTTTTTGTCTTCCGCAGCAGAAGTTTCGCGTGTCAGATTACTTACGCTAGATATTGAGCAGAGGTTATCAATCTACTGTCATGTAGATGACGTGGATGGTTGGTTGCTTGTTAGGTCCTCTTCTGTCGATCTCTTAGTAGTCTAGTTTTTGACAAGGTTTGGTGGCCTTCGTAGCCCCCAGGTCCTTGACACGGTATCTAGGTCATTTTTTCCCATCTGTAGATTCGTATGAGAATCAAACAAGGCACAGCCCTTTTTTTGTTGTGGCTTGTCCTTGGGTTACATTCTGTCCTTCTGTTGACTATCTCCTCCCTCTTGAAGCGCTTTTCTTAGAGCCTCAGCTCTTTTCTTTACTCCCCCTTTCCTTGTTCTCTCTCCAACCTTCGTCCATCTGAACAAAGAGACCCTTCTTTTATTGGGACCTTTTTGGAAATGCATGGAGGAGGTTGCTGCAGCCATTTGCAGTAGTATATTTCTTAGTGACAGCCGATGAAGTACAGCATGCGCTCCCCAGAGGTGTCCAGGAAGGCACCGCTGCGACTCCTGAGAAAGCTTTGGTGGACAAGCTGAATTACCTTTTGAGGTAAACGCGAATCAGCTGTACTTGAGAAGCTCTTACTAGTTGATTGTGGTTCTGTACAAAGTGCACGAGGATGTGGCTATCGAAGTATGGCAAGCTCCAGATGATGTCATCAAAGAGATGATTGGTGAGTGGACAGCTGTTTTGTGAGCTGTAAGGGGCTGTTTTGTCTAGTTCCCTGGTTTTGAAAACACTCACTAGATCATGTAAGTCTAAATTTGTAATAAAGCTCCTAAGCTGCGCTGCTTACAATGAAATTTTGTGTACTTCTGGATCATACGTAATGTGGGTGGACATTGAACAGTGAAACTTGAACTGGATGCCAAGACTGTCTGGCATCCTAAGTAGTATTACTTGAAACGCGAATTTCGAATCCTTGCATTTTATAAATATCATGTAGTGTTTAAGGTTGGTTCTCACTTGGCATTTCAAAGGAGCGCCTTTAAAAAATAAGAGTGATCCCTGTAGCAGCAGCACAATGGTGGATAGAGAGGAGGGGCGTTATGGAAGGAACCAGATCTTTCGGGAAGGCCATAAGTGCGGGGCGTTCACATCTTTGCTCGTACTTTAGTATTTCATTGCTCATGAAAGTGCCAGCAAGGCAAATTTGCTAATGGCGGGGAGAGGGGTTCGCACATGCTTGTCATTTTGAAGTGGCATGCGTCCTGTAGTCAACTATTGTGAAATCTCGGTATTTCCCATTCTCATCCTTCACGGTTCAAGAACATTCACAATCCAATTCCTATTTAATTTTGTGATTGGGATTCTCTACAAGAACACAGAATACACACACAATGGAGAATTGAGTAAAGTGAAAATATTGAAAATGGGCTTTGACAATTGGCTGTATTTTGAAATCAAGCCTCACAATTGATAAATGTTGAAAATAGGCCTCATGGCAAGGTCCAAGAAAGAGTCATTAAGGAACTTTTTTCATTATTTTCTCTAATTCATAATATAAATGTAAAAAATTAGATTTTCAACCAATGTTTACAAGTTGCAAACAATTTTTTCTCATTTCAACCAGCTAGCTTTGAACTAGTAGTTGTTTCTTTTGAGACCTTGGGTCTCATCATATATCAAAAGTAGGCCTTGCAACTAAGGTGACTAAAATTTTGTGAATGTTTATTTATGGAAATTGATATGAGCACACCGAGGGTTTGATATGTACACTAGGGGAGGGGTAAACTTTAAATGTTTATCATCAAAAAGCTAAATTTGGAAAATTTGAATTCAATTTTGGATTCAAAGACCTTCATTTAGTCTAGAATCACAATTGAGGTTCCAATTTATCTAAGCCCAATGGAAAAGCTTATTTTTTTTTACAAACAGGGGTAAAAGTAATAAATTGCCCCTTAGCTAAGCTTTTCCATTGGGCTTAGATAAATTGGAACCTCCATTGTGATTCTAGGCTAAATTAAGGTCTTTGAATCCAAAATTGAATTCAAATTTTCCAAATTTAGCTTTCTAATGATAAACATTTAAAGTATACCTCTCTCCTAGTGTGCATATCAAACCCCAGGTGCACTCATATCAATTTCCATAAATAAACATGCACAAAATTTTGGTCACCTTAGTTGCAAGGCCTACTTTTGATATATGATGAGGCCCAAGGTCTTAGAAGAAACGGCTGCTAGTTCAAAGCTACACTACTAGGAAAACTGTCAAAAATGACAAAAATATGTCCAAATCAACATGGCTAAATCTACAAAAATTGTCCAATTTGATAGTTTTTTTGTCATTTTGGACACATTTAGTCAATTCAGCCATGTCAATTAGGACACAATTAGTTCAAAGCTAGCTGGTTGAAATGAGAATAAATTGTTTGCAATTTGTAAACATTGGTTGAAAATCTAATGTTTTACATTTATAGTATGAACTAGAGAAAAAAATGAAAAAAGTTCCTTGATAAACCGGTTTGGGAATTGAAGGAAATCAATTGAAAAGACTCTTTCTTGGACCTTGCCATGAGGCCTATTTCAATATTTTTCAATTGTAAGGCATGTTTTTGAAATACGGCAAATTGCCAGGCCTATTTTTGATATCTTCCCTTGATTAAATTCAAACACATGCTTATACAAAAAGCAAAACTATACATTGAGCTTACAATCACACTATGCAAATGCTCAAACATTGCAAGAAAGTGTATTCTACAACTTTCAGAATTGCAGAGATAAAACAATGAAAGAAAACAACCTTAGGGAGCTTCAATACAAAAACAAAATAGACCCCATTGTACTCTAATTTTTACATGCAAAAGTGTAGGAGAGAATATTGAACAAGAATTGCTGAAACAAAAGACATACTTGAGAGCTTTAGATGGTTTTTTAGAGAAGCCTTGCACATGCCATTTACTATGGTAGGAAAAGGAAGCAACACCAAAACTTTAGCTGATAATTTTGCAATCGCTGTTTCGTATCTCAGGCCGAAGCCCATATTACAAAAGACCGATGATAAGAGCTCAATAATCTCTAAAATCTTCATTTTGACAAGCAATTACAAGTACTAAAAACCTGCAAGCTCTACTGAAATTCCTGCAAAGTTAACGGGTATTGTGCAACTAGCACCGGTCTTTCCACCATGCTGGCAAGGATGCAAGCTAGGCTTGAGATCAGAGTGCTTGTTGATGAGAACACTCGTGCAATAAATTGCAAATACACCACTTTTTCTTCACTTGTAACTCCAAGTGCAAATAGACCTTTAGCAGGGCTGTAAGCTTTCCTACTCATAAATCCTGTGGTAGACTGTAGACTACTCATCCAATGAGAAGAAAAGATTGGCATTCTTGAAGAATCCAAAAAAAGAGTGCCACGGAGTCGGAGATCTTTCTTTCTAGGACTGCCAAGAGCCACAAGACAGCTCAGTCTATTGCACATACGTCGATGTGGGGCCAGGGTGGAAAACCTCAGATTTTTTCACAAAGAAGGGTAACGGTAATAATTTGTCCCTTGTATTTGTTGTGTTCAATTATATCCTCCTACACATTCTGAAATAATGAAGTATCTCTGAATTCAAAAATGAATTCAAAACTCCCTAATTTAGTCACTACATGGCAATAGTTAACTCTCACATTTTTTGGCAAATGAAAAACCTGAGGTTTTCCCCCCTGGCCCCACATTGATGTATGTGCAGTAGACTGAGCCCAAAAAGATGAGGAGTGGGCTTTCTCTTTTGAGTACATATAAGGTAGCAGCATCCATAAGCGTTGCGTCCCCATGCCTGTCACCTGACAGTGATAAGGCTAATCAATAAAAAAAACAAATGGTTGTGGGTGACTGAGTGATGGTTATGGGTGACAAAGTGATGGTTGTGGGTGACTAGCATGAGGTTTTGAGTACCCATCTCACTATTCAAGAACCAACAAGCCTCGTGATTAGCATCTCTTACACATGGTTCTTACAATTTCAGTGATTTTGGACTTTGAAAAATCTTTGTGAACAAATGTTTGCAATTGAAACCTTGAAATTAATGCCAATATTTTTGGTTTCCATTTCCTAACTTACGGTATTTTTTTTCAAAGTTAGTCAATTATTTTACCTACTCCAAAACCCTTGTTTCCATGCTTATGGGTGCGCCTACCTTACTTCATGACACCTCACTGACATTTTAGTTCTCTTGTGCTGTAAGCGGTTAGCCTCCTGACTCTCTAAAATGTACCCTTCCTCACTAAAGGTCTTTTTTGTTCGAGGATTGATTGGAAAGTTCCGTGACATAGTGATTTGTGGCACAGTCCGGGAAGTTATCCCCTAAAGGACCAAGCCCTTTATTCTTTGAAAATCACTGAAAACGGCCACTTTTGGGTGAATGAGTAGAAAGGTAGGAAAATCAATTTTTTTGAAAATTCCATTGTAAAGTCTTGCCCTAGACTGTGGGAGGTATTTGTGGGAAAAATTGCAGCTCATTGTAGAAGTAGAGGAGTGAGATATTGACATTTGAAGTGGAAAAAAAGTTTTTTTCTTTGCTGCCCAAAATTTTTTATAGCCTTTATTGGCTCCTTTATCAAAAAATTGCTCAATGCAAAATTGAGGTTTAATTTTCCCATGTAGAAGACCAAGTCAAGTATGTGTGGAAGAATTTTCAAATGGGCTAGAGGTGTGGATCATACTTTGTAAAATCCTGCAATGTTGTAAGGCCATGAAATTTGCATATATGCTAGGCAAAATTGGAGAATTTATATAAAATTCAGAAATCTAAATTATTTTGATCCAAATGGTGAAAACCAAGGAATGTTAATCTACTACAACTTGGAAAAAAAAGGGTCAAAAAAATAATACACAAAGAGCTCAAAAAAGGAAAGCAACAAATTTTACAAGAAGCAAAAGGAATGGAGGTTTGAGAGTCCCATACCTACCCGCAAACTAAAACTTCTCATAATTTCATCTCATCAATCAAAATTGAATGATTTAAAGAGTCCCACATTTGTATAAATCTAAAGGACCAATTTCATATTTTTTTGTAAAGAAATGCAATTTTGATTTTTTTGGGCTGCCCTCCCTTGCCCTTTCTCAGAAATTCATGCATAACTTCTTCAATAAATGTCAAAATGAAGAAAAAATTAGATGCCCATGGTCTAGAGTATACTCTTGGCTAAGCCTATGGAAATAAAGAATATTCTATTGTTTTCCCCCTTAAATAGCGGGTTTTTTTCCTAAACTTTTGAATTCAATTTTGTAATTCTCAAAATCAACCAGCTAGCTTGTAACTAAAAGCCGGTACTTTTTGTACATTGATTTGTGGTAAGGAATGGCATGTGAGAATGCTTGTTACTAGTTTTTCCAACATCATGGAGTGGAGAATCATACTAAAACCATTCTAATATCATTAATCCCCTAAAGCCCTAAGCAACATTTTTGACAATAGAGCAATTTTGGGCAGTTCATTACAAATGGGTTTCTCATTTTTTTCTTTGAAATTTTCATACATGATGTGTACAAGGAGTAGCTTTAACCCCTCATTACCTAAGGGGACACTTTTTGTCCTATAGCAATCCATTTTTGCAACTTGAAGTGCTATAACTTTTGCATTTATTGTCCAAGTTTAGTAAAATTTGTTGGCAAAGTTGCGCATACTAGTCTATTTTCTTTTATAGAATTTTGAGTTTAGTCTAATTCATATTCAATTTGTGAAAGCCATTCAAAGTTCACAAGGGCAATTTGAGTTTACAACATTGCATTGTGATGGTTGTAACTTTGGGGGCTTGTATCTTTTTCAACAAATGTTTTTCTCAATAAAATTTGTTGGGTTTTGTTCACCTTAAAGTCTCATGTCAATACAAGTTTTCTTGAATGTTTTAGAGCAACTTGAAGTTCAAAATCCACAAATTTTTGCACTACATTGAATTTTGGTGGCTTATAGCTTCTTCATAGAAACTTTGTCTTGAATACTTGTTATTGGAATAGTTGCGCATACTAGTCTAGTTATTGCGGTTAAAATTTTATATCAATCCAAGAAAGTTATGAGTGAATGAGAAGCATTTTAGTGGAGGGAGGTTTAGCCATACATGTGATTTTTTACTATTTTTTTCACTTTTTTTTTACTTTTCAAATCAATTTTGCAAACAAAGTGAGTATATTGATTGATATTTTGTTTCACCAATGTGTTTGTATATCACTTTACATTTTGAATTTTTTCAATTTGAGTAGGTTTAGAATTGAAATTTCACCTCCAAATGTAATTTTAGGAAAATTATTGCATCTTTTATTAGCACTAAAACATTATAATCTTCCAATCTATGTGGTCAAATGACCCCAAATATGATTTACATCATCTGCAACATGCACACTACAAGATTATATGGTTGAGATTTTCATACTCCACTAGCATTGAAACTTACAACACTTTGAAAAGCAACGATGCTCTAAATCCTATTTGGGCTTTAGGCAATGAGGGGTTAAGGCCCAACAATTTTCATAGCATTTGATTTCATGGTTCAAATGTTATTGCATGATATGTAGTTTTCTTTGCTTTGCAAGCAGTCAAGTGGCTCAAAAAAAAAATTTAAAAAATTATTATTTTTTGAATATTTATTTTGAAATGGATTCTCTAGATTTATAAATATAGTAGTATACATGTACACGTTTGGCATGAGTTGTTGAATTGCAATTTTTCTTATGGTTCTACACTAAATTATAGTTTCTAAGTTCAAATTTGAATTCAAAATTCTCAAATTTAATTTTTTGACGGTAGAAATCTAAAATTTATCCCAGTGTTGGGTTGAGAGGAGCGCGCTTTGGGAACACGCAGAGTGTCTCGCTACGATCGTGTGTTGCTGACTAAAATTGTCTTCAGTCTTGATCTTCACTATTTAGATCTTCAGTCTTCATGTTTTAATAAAAACAATGAGGAAAATCACAAATAACAAGTCCTAGAAAAGCTGCGACCTTTTATCTAGCGTCATAGATGGCTCAAAGATTTGAATGTTAAGTGTAATAGCAATTTGGAAAGCTCTTCTAACTTTCTAACATCTTTCAAATTTCAATTCAATCTAAGCTACTGTCCAAAAGTTATGCTGGTTCAAAGTAGAGGCTCTTCTTCCTCTTTATAAACTAAACACTGCCTCTATAAATCTCTATAACTTTTGTTATATACATCACCCATAGAAACGTGATATCAACTTGAAAAGATGATACTACTGACTATAATTTATAAAATTTTCATTTCAAAATAAAACTTTGTTCGAATGTTCTAATAAATTAAAGTGTGGGTTTCAATTTCTTTAAAAAGCACCCAAACCCCTAACTCCTACACACTATAACTTCTTCAATAAAATTTCAAATGGAATGATTGAAGACAATTTGAAAAGTTATAACAACAAATTATCACTTCTAAAATTTAAAGAAGAAAATTTCATATTGTTTGAAAGTTATAGCTCTCTAAAGTTTTGGCCTTCTCTAAACAAAAGAGCAGCCACCTCCATTTTTCACACCTCCATAACTTTTTCTTCCAAACTTCAAATCTGAAGTCTAAGGACTTTCTAGAAAACAAAGACTAAGATGAACACTTTCTTTAAATTTTGTTGCAAAATGATATACAGATCATAAGCTATAGCTTGTCGAAGTCTCAGCCTTTCTTCATAGTTTGGCTTTTTGACTTCAAAATTCAAATACTTATAACTTTTGCATCACAATTTCAAATCAAACTTGCAAACTCATTTTGGAAAGGTAATCATATAAGGAACAACTCCTCTAAGCTTTAATTCAAAATCATGTATCCACAAAAGTTCTCTCTCCTCAAAGTTTTGAAATTTCTCCCCTCTTCTGACCAACACTCATCCACTAACTTCTAACACCTAAAGAATCTTTCCTTCATAATTTTGATCCTATCTAGGGTAGGGTGGTGGGGCACATCAGCTCATGCTCCTCTTTATTTTAATTCCACTATAGATGCCAAACCCTTTTTCCTTTCACACTTTTCTCATTCACTTCTAAATCCTTAGTATTTTTTATTTAAACAAAAGCAAATTATATGAGCCTTTCCAAACATCTAGATAAACATATAAAAATGATTAAATTAAAAAAGCAAACACCATCGTAAAGTGGCCACATGCTTTTGCGGACATATAATAGCATCAAATGCTTGTCTTCAGTCACCAAGTTGTAAACTTGGTTGATCGGAAAAGCGGTTGTCTCTGGTCGCTTGTCGGTTCGGGTTCGAATCTCATCGGACTCGTTGAGCGATGATGACGGCCTACGGCTTGGCAGCTAATAAGGCAGGAAATTGGTCCAGCCAATCCGCTACATATCTCCCTAAACTGTGCATGTGACAAGACGACGCAGTGTATTGAAATCTATGGCCGTTGCATTATCACCAAATCGTGGTCCTCACCACAACCACCCATTTTGCCACAACTATTGCTTTATTGAAATCAACACAAGCATAAATAAATAACAAGTATCTGCATGATGGAAAGATCTCCATCATAACAACAAGGGTGTGATACAATAGTTCAAAGGTTGTGTTACACATATCAATGCCCATATATATATATATATATATATATATATATATATATATATATATATATATATAGGGAATTGCTAGCGAGACATCCCATATGAACATGAAATTTGATCATTTGATGCTATTTTTGATTTGATCAAGTAGTCCATTACTCATTCAATCATGGCATTACCACTTCCTTGGAAGAAAACATTACAAATACACATTTTTATTGAATTATTATTGTACTAATTCTATTTTTTGATGTATTGTTGCTTTAAGTAATTCAAAAGTCCTATATTTTTTGTTTCAAATTTAAACATTTTTATTTTTATTTTTAATATAGCCGTAGAATGATAAAGGTGAAACAAATCTTTTGATTCAATATAAAATCAGCATTAAAAATCACATTTCATGCTTATATGAGGTGTTCCGTTAACGATTTAGGATATCGTTGTAATAATTCCCTATATATATATATATATATATATATATATATATATATATATATATATATATATATATATATATATATTAGGGTTTAGGTTTGATAAAACAAACAATTCTTTGTTTGAAGTATACAAGTGAATATATATACTGCACTAATTGAAATTATAAATTGATGCTAGTATTTAGAAAAAGGTTACAATTGTGTAACTAATATTGCAACTTTCAAGGTACAACATCATTGCTTGTACTATTTTTTGTTCATGCATGCAACATTGCAATGCAAAATAAAATATATCGTTGCAAACAAATTTGATTTGGAAATGCATTAAAAACTGAGTTTAGCCGTTTAGGAATTCTGAATCGATTATTTAATTTTTTAAATTTTGGCTAACCATCTAACTAAATTATTTGATTAGATTATGTGTGGCCCAAAGTAAAACCCCATTGTTTCGAATAAACCAAAGCTTGAATTTGAAGAACTAATCATTGTGAGTGCATGTGCCAATAACTTACTTTTGTTGTTCAATGTTCACACTATTGAAATCCAATGCAATTGTAAATGAGTGTGTACTGCTATAACCTTTTTTTGACGTATATTAGAATTCAATTTGTTCTTGAGGCATTTTTTTGTATGTATATTATTGTCATGTTGAAATTCGTTTGTAAACTGTTTACCTTAACCTAAGCAAACTTTGTGCAATATTTTTCTTTTAAAATAAAATCTTTATGTAGCGTAAAATGGCATGGCACACTTACTACATACTAGCTCAAGAATTTAAAGTTTGTTTAACATTCATGTTTATCACGCACGTAGCGAGTTTGTAAAATGGTTACTTAGGTCTACAGGGTAGATATAACAATTCACAAGCTTGATTATATAGTCTAAAATCTAAATAAATAAACAAAATCCGTAAGATTAGAAAATATCAACTATATGATATTGTGAATTGATAATTGTTTCAAAATCTCTATGTAAAATCATAGCGATTGTAAAAAGAGCATTTACGGTTATTGAAAACATTAAAACAAAACCTGCATTCATTTTTGTGTTAAGTCAATTTGAGGGCCCCATGTAAGATGCATTTATCCAAATTAAATGATTCTCTTACTGTAATTTTGATGTTTGTAGTTGCTAAATACTGAACATGCATTTTATTTTGAATGATCAATTAACTTTTGATTTCTTAAAAAGATCATATGTACTAGTGTATCTTTACACATGAATAATTTTTATATTTTAAAAACTGCTTGTATAGTTGTAGACTTGTAGCCAAACGGTGAAAAAATATTATAGGAGGAATGTGCATATAACTATTGAAATGAAAGAAGTAAATGATTTTGGGTATGTACAACACTACATAAAAAATCAATACATTTTAAACATGTAGGGCTCCAATTTGTTGTAATTTTGAATCTGTACGTAAAGTAGGAGCATTTAATACCAACAATGTCTCTATACAAGGTGATTGTTCTAGAACTTAAATTTAGGTACACCATAAATAGCTTATCAATTTGGTCAATGTCAATATGCTATCTATGAAATATTTAAATTTAGGTTCTAGAATGACCACCTTGTGTAAAGAGTGATGTCACTAAGTACACTATTTGATCCTACCATATTCATAATATCAACATGTTTTGAAGAATTTTACATGAAATGATCATAGGTAATCAAAATGTACAATGCTATATAGGAGTACAAAGCTAACTTTTGCACCTACGTCAAATACATTTTTTATTATATACTCATATTAGTCATATTTAACTCTAATTGAAAAATCAGTTCTTAGCAAAAGTCATAGCATAAAAAAACATATTAACTATAAAAAATTTAATTTAGTTGAAAAATAGAAAAAGATACAATAAATGGTTGGAATAAATAGGATAGTTTTATGAGTAATATTCTTTGTGCACTACAAATGTGAAGTGGACACAAAAAATTGTACTAGAATAAATTGAGGCAAATTACATGAATACAACACTTGCACGCTTAATGATTGAAATTAAAATCAAATTATAAAGGATTGACTAGGGTTCAAGAATCCAATGTTATTTGGTACAAGAGTTATTGAAGTTGATACAAAATAGTGATAACTTTAACCCCTAAACAACAA
The DNA here is from genome assembly GCA_963920765.1 of Ulota crispa. Taxonomy (NCBI): domain Eukaryota; kingdom Viridiplantae; phylum Streptophyta; class Bryopsida; order Orthotrichales; family Orthotrichaceae; genus Ulota; species Ulota crispa. The sequence continues at coordinate 25,244,151 of OY987246.1, read as the reverse complement.
GGTGTCCCTTTCTGGCCAATACTCCGTGTTTATTGAGTATTTTGATGGGTTCATGGATGCAGTTCTTGCTCAATTTTTGATGAGTATGTATTACAATGTTTTGGGATGTTCTACGATACTTGATTTTTTCAATCAATGAAGTTGCACAATTTGGCAAGCGATTGTATTACCTAGCCTATACGACGTGTGTATATTACTCCATAGTTTTTCACCCGGAGGTGAAGCGGTTTTTGGTATCTGTCCACGCTGGCGGAGGTTTGGGCATTTTGGCAAGCACTTGGCTAAGCTTGGTTTCTGGTCCATGTCAATCTCTTTTGTGTCGTGGTGTGTTGTGTCGGATAAGTCGGGGAGGTTGTTCAAATGCATGATGATGACCATGCAGGGTATGGTATATGTAGATCCATTGTTGTCATGGCGACAAATTTACACGTTTGAGACAAGGTCCCATGTTCTCTTTCTTAGATCATTTGCATTGGAATTTAGAGCATTGAGTTTCATCTGCAATGCAAACTTGCAGACAAACCCTTCAGGAAGTCAGTGGCAAGTTGTTTGCCTGGCTTCCGAAGAGCCGACTTGCCGGTTATATAAACAAAATGTTATGGAATGACTATGTCCAAGCGCTGCCCCACTCTCACATCCTTGGTGATCAAATTTTCTTCTTGCAACAAGCTTGAAGTAGTATGAATTGCATAGATTGTCATCCTAGGCAAGGGTGCAATTTGGGCAATAAACTCCAGCCGGCTAAGGAAAATGCCAAAGCGCCAATGAATTCAACCGTCTACTAAAGTGGCATCTTCAGTTCTTTTGCCAATGTCTAGGCTAACAATGCATCAACGTTGAAGCTGTCAATAGCGTGCGAGCTAAGTTGCTGACGTGGCCATATCTCCAAAGACAAAGACTATGGATAAGTGGCAGCAACATAAGTCCGCCTGAACCCACACGCAAAGTACCCACAAGATTGAACAACAAAAAAATCAACTAAAGCATCACTGCTGTGGCCAGTTCAGGTGAAGTGATACCCCAACAAAACAGAGACTAGAAATTAGTTTGCAACACTCCAAGGCCTTTTATGTTGTACAAAGGGAGGGGGCATTGTGTGTAGTGGTCTTTGAATGTCCAGAATCCATGGCAAGAGGCCAGACCCTGAATTTGTCAACGAGACCGTGACTGTAACACCCCTAGTCCAACAAAACCAGAATGACACCAAGGAAATGGTTCTCTGATGCTATCACGCTTTTAGGTACAAAAAAACTTGCACAAGCTCTACCTCAAGCATGAAGAACCCTAATACTTACAAAGTCAATTTTGAATTCACAAGTAGTTGACAAGTAGCTGACAATCTTGATACTATGGGTGCAATTCATGGAAGAGGCTAAGCATACAACACCATTTTTTTGAATGACACAACCAACGCACAGCAATACTCAAATAAATGAGATGAACCCCCCCACAGCTATATTGAACTCTTGATGCCCTGAAGCTCCAAAATGGCTCTTCTACTCTAATTGCTAGCAAGCAAGCTCTATTAGCCATATCTGACTGTCCTCCCGCCATCTCTTGCGGCCGCGTACAAACCTTGCCTAAGCTGGCAGCCATCGTGTGCATGACATTGCAGCATACACAGCCAAACCCCGGGTTACCCGTTGGTGCTATCTGCGAATGAACGCATCCGCAACTTTACGATTACTGCGGCAAATCTTCCCACAAATTACAGAACTACGTCGCAAGAACAATCCCTTTCCATTGGTCTTGTTTGATTACTCACAACCAGCATCATTCTCCTGCTGGATCAAGACAAGCAAGCATATCATTACTATATGGTAGCGTCCGTACGGAGCCCTCTTGTCATTTAGGGGTTAATGACAACACTAAAGTTCAAAGTGGTGTTCTACCACACTCATGATTGAGTGTGGCAATTGCAAAACATGACTTGACAAGTGGACAAAAATTGAGATGTATACAACCTCATGGACTGAATTAACAAACAATTGAGTTGTTAAGCAATTGAGGACAGAAACAATGGGGCAGATGGGCAAACGTCCCAAAAATATGTATATGTATATATGTATATATAAATTTAGGGAATTGCTAAAGCCACACCCAAAATTGCTGACGCCACACTCCAATGTGTTCTTTGACCATAAACTATGAGAATTGAATGTTGATTTTTTAAATTTGGATCAATAGATTTGTTTCATCTTTATCATTCTAACATTGTATTCAAAAAAATTTGAGGTGCTTAAATTTGAAACTAAAAATACAAGACTTTTGAAATATTTAAAGCAAAATTATATCAAAAAATAGCAATAGTGCAATAAAAGTTCAACAATAAAATTTATTTGTTATTCTTTCTTTCAAGAAGATGGTAATGCTTTGATTGGATGAATGACGGACCACTTGAATAAGAAAAATAGCATTAAATTTGCAAAATATATACATACAGGTGGTGTGGCGTTAGCAATTTTGGAAGTGGCTTTAGCAATTTCCTTTATATATATATATATATATATATATATATATATATATATATATATATAGGGAATTACTATAGCAACACCCTAAATTGCTAACGGGACACTCTATGTGAACATGAAATTTGATCATTTGGTGCTATTTTTGATTTGATCAAGTGGTCCATTATTCATTCAATCATGGCATTACCACCTCCTTGAGAGAAAACATCACAAATACACATTTTTGTTGAATTATTATTGCACTAATCCTATTTTTTGATGTATTTTTGCTTTAAGTAACTCAAAAGTCCTATATTTTTTGTTTCAAATTTAAGCACATTTTTTTTGAGTACAACCTTAGAATTATAAAGGTGAACAAATCTTTTGATTCAATAAAAAAAATTGCATTAAAAATCACATTTCATGCTCATATGGGGTGTCTCGTTAGCAATTTGGGGTGTCACTGTAGAAATTCCCTATATGTGTATGTATAAAAGAGATGTGACAAACATGGATTTTGCATTAAGGTGGGTGGATGTGCAAGTTGGACAATTGGCAAAATAGATAAACAAAGCAATTTTCATTGGAATTTAGTAGATTAGCAAATAAAAATTTACTCAACCCACGTAAATTCTAAACTACAGATGCCTGTAGACATTCAAGAGGCTACATTTGTGGACATGGACTTTTGCCCGTCTAGACGACCTTGAGGTTAATGAAATTTTCTTACTAGTCATGACATAAAAAAAACTCATTGGCATTCTATGTTTTGCTTGGTTTCAATTTGGAATTGGAGCATTTTGACGTCAATGATTACCATTTAGACTTGATGATTTTGTTTATATTGTGAATTGTGTTAATATTTGTCAAATTGCCAATTCCATTCTTCATTACTCATGAAATTTCTTCTTTTCTTAGGAGGTAACAATCATCTCCAATAATATTTCAGAAAACATTTATGCAAATTGTTTAAGTTTGGAATTTTTATTTGGGAAAGTGATTGATTGCAGTAGTGGTTGAATGGAAACAATAAGAAGCAAATGAGCTCCTTGAGTATAAATTCAAGGAGTATTTGCCTTGTAGGTTGTGAACAATTTGGGCAAAATGTGGATAGTAAAGTGAGAAGACAATGTTATCCACCATAATTATGGATCCTCAAGTGATTGTCCATTTTAGTCTCCAAAAGGTTGTAAAGCTAGCAATGAACAAAATTTTAATTTGCGTCAATTTTCCATCTTCTATGACCAATCATTTGTGAAAATGTAGAAGCTTTGTGCTTGGCCAATACAAAAGGGTCTTTTGGACTGTAAAATTTAGTGATAGTAACAAATCATGTACAAAAGTATAAAATCTTGTTGATATTGCACATTGACTATCTTTCATGTATTTTTTTGCACGTGCAAGGGCTCATTTTTGCAAATGTAATACTTGACTATTTTCCTTAATCTTTGATTTTACATTAATGTTTATAATTAGTGCAACTTGAAATCATTTACAATGGTTTGATGTGGATCTTGGCTCATGTAGCATTGTTGATACCAACAAAATAAATATTGCAATTTGGCTCATCTAAAGAGAAAATCATAGCTTCAAGAATTAGCTCCACTAGCAAGGTAAGAAATAGCGCAAAATTGAGTTTATTCCTTAGTTGTTCAAAGCTTGTGCTAAAAGAGCAAGCAACTAGAGATGTTATATGTTAATCCACTAATGAATGGAATTAACGTCACAATTAACAAAACACAATATAGCCTTAGTTTGTTGTGGAGTGTGCAATAAAACCAATTTATCAATGATATGGAAGGGAAAAAAGAAGGAATGGAGGCAAAAAATGACCTTGACAGCATATTCATGTCATAAGATTCCCTTGCCAATGAAGGATTTGTTGCAATAGGCGGCTTGAATGAAAGATTTGGAGGTGCCCCATTTAGCAACATGACCATAGCGCACACCTTTGTTACCCATGTAGCGGTACATTTTGCAAATGTATTCATTATATTGTGCATTTTGTGTTGGGCCAACTTTGAAGTGGATTCAACGAAATATGTTCTCAGAAGAAGTCATGGGCTGCGGCCGAGGGTTGAGCACTAAGGGAGCTGTGATGTCCCATGTTGACGGCCGTGTCCAATTTAAGCGTGGTCTCATGGAAGGTGGAGCAATCATCAAAGGCGAAGAGGCTGGTCTTGTCCAAGGTTGATTAACTCCATCTGCCACATGCACTCATGCACAAAAAATCTAATTCCTCTCAAAAAATGTTAACATATCATTTGCTTTGTGCATTCATCTGCAATGTGTCATCAATTTTGAAGAAAAATAGAATCTACGAAGAACAACTAAATGTATTGCTACAAAATGCCAATTACAGTTAGTGGTCATGGAAAAGAGAAAGAGAGAGAGAGAGATGGCAAAATGGAGTGGCTATAGGAAAAAGTCATGTTACATACCGACATGGCCACAAGCAAGGGAGTTGCCGACAGAGCGATGGGGTGGTCGTTGCTTGACAGCCGCATTGTAACGCTTGTCCTTGAGTTTGTCATGAAAGCGGACAAAGCGTTGACCCATGGTGAAAGCAGGAGCAACATTGCCTTGGCCACCCACATTGTATGCTCCTGGACCAGGTGTGAGGAATGGGAAGTCTTCAATGTGTTGACCAATGGAGTATGTGGGTGCACTAGTAGGACTCTCAGGGCTATAGTGGCCGGGGCCAGGTGTGAGTGAGGGCTTGTGTAGGAAGCGCTTGCCCATAGTGTAGGAAATGCCTCCTAGTTTGCCACCCACGTTGTAACTGCCCACGCCAGGGATCATGCGAAAAGGGTCGTATTTGGTGGGGCCTTGCATAGTATATGCAGGCACCTGCATATGTGTGCCATGTAATGATGGGTGATACGTGCCGGGACCCGGAACATGCGTGCTAATTATGGGCTTGAGATGTTGTGCCATGGTGTATTTTGGGCTACTATTGCCTACTTGTTGCACATTGTAATGCCCAGGCCTTGGCTTATCATAATCAAACCAAATGGCCGTGTTCATGCCCATTGTATACTTGGGCAGCGATGGCAAGGTCTGCCTGGAATCTCTTCATTGGGATCAAAATGCATTTTGATTTTTCTTCTTAGATTACTTCTTCCTTGTATGTTTACATCCTTGTTAATTCAAATTGGCTTACTTTAATATATGTTTGCTTCTCTCTCATCAAAAAAATTCAATAAACCTTTTAAGCTCTTAAGCTCAATTTGTTCTTGCTAGTTCAACTACCTTATTAGTATTGCAATCTCCAAGCCTTTGATTCATCCTACTGACATCTTCAAGCAATAGGACCCAAGTGAATAGAGCTAGCATTAATTCAATTTTACCAAAATCTATCTAAGACCAAATCTCAATAGGGGCATGCAATTGCATCTTTTGTTTTGAAGATACCTTCTAAGAACTTAAGATTCTTCTAGAATAGTGATATTAAATAATGCACATCTATCCACCACAACTTTTTTGGCAACAATGCATGTCTTGTCCATTTTTCACTCTTTGAAAAGTAATTTCTCCAATAGTGGTTGTAACCACTCACAATGTTGCCTCAAGGCCTTTGCACTTGTCAATGATTGTATGGGCATCATTGAAGGAACCATCTTAACTTGTTTTTTCTTGCTCACCATATACATCTCAAAAACAACATTTGCTTTATAGACTATGCAAAGATTCTTCAAGAGCAACAACTTGTGCAAAAGTAAATTCATTTGGATCATTGAGACATTGTTGACAAGTGCTCCATTGAATTGCTTAGAAAGATATTGTTGTTATGGCCATTCATTTTGGTTTGAATAGGAATGAAAAACACTCCACTACAAAACCTACACTAAGATCAAACATGATCAAATCATCTAAATAGCAAGCAAGGATGTGCATTTGGGTGAAGCAAACAATGAGTTTTTGGCGCTCTTAGAAAAATCAACCATTATTATTTGAATTCTTCTTCTTTTGAGGCCAAAGAGCAGAATCACAAGCCAACAACTTTAAGACTTTGATTAGTTGAACAAGGCCGTGGTACACACAAGGACCAAAATTTACAACTCTATAGGCATTGAATTTGCCCACCACATTTAGAAAAAAAGCATTTGCAACATTTAGCTACAGTAACTTTTCAAGCATTGTAGTTTGTATATTTTTGGATTTCCATCACCAAATTGCTTAGTATTTCATATGGTGGCTACAAATACCAAACATGCAAACACTTGCTAGGAACAATGTAGCTTGACATTGCTGATGGTGCTAGAGCTACAACCACTTTCAAAGAGTTCACTACAGAAGTGCTATAAGAGCAAAGCAAGGAAGAGATTAGTTAATGGATGTGGAGTTGATGTCTAAAGGGCAAGGTTGTCAAGAGTGTTCAAATGGGGTGGAAGTTCAGGTGTCACATACCATAGCTCTTTAAATCTGACCTAGTGACACATTTGCACCACATTGGAGGCCATCAATAACATTAAGGAGAGACAAGAGAGTATAAAGCAAGTGTTAAAAATTGGAGCATTAAGATTAAACTACAAATGCTACACTATCGCTTGTTTACATCAATTTTAGAGAGCTCTTTCATCATTTTTGTCATCACGATTTAGACTTTGGTTGGTGTGCTCATGTAGAATTGCAAACTCTTGTCAATAATTGCCAATGTATAATTGCTCTCAAAAGTTCTACCTCACTTTAAATCATCTATAACAATTTCAAAAGTTATGATTGTTTTGGCAGAATTTGGAGATTTTGTTGAACATTATGCACAAACTTAGGTCCCAAAGGTTTGATATACAAATTTAGACCTATAAAATCAAAATTTTACAATAGAAATGGAAGAAATGTAGAATAACTAATTTCAAAATGATAATTTATTTTTAATTAAGACATTAGAATTACAACACAACACAAATAATGAAAACAAGAACAACATTGGAAAACTTCAATGATGGAATTAATGTATTTATCAAATACATGTCAAAGTTTATTTCTTAACATTTAGTAAAATAACACTAGGAGAAAACAAGGCCCAAATCAAAGAGTTCTAAAAAACACAAACATGCCCTAACCCACACAATTTTGTTCAGATTGCCCAAATCAAGATATCAAAATCAATAAAATAGAGTTAATTTTTGGACTGGCGCTTTTCAAAAACCTACAAATTAAGAAGTATGTCCTTAGAAGGGGCCCCAAGAGGAGGAGGTTGCTTGTTTTTTGGCAAGCATGCGTTTTGGTGGAAGAAGGCATTTTTCCTCAAAAGAGGAGAAGAGGAGATTTGTTGTAGACAAAATTATGGTTGACTAGGGATGTTATGCGTTAGAGCCACGCACATCTAGTTGCTGCAGCCTAGAGGATGTAATAACACGTGGCTAGGCGCTATTTGCATGACTGCAAAGGTGAAGAGAGTGTGTTGTGAGCAGAGGAGATGGTGGAGCACGTTCAAGTAGAAAGAAACATGACTGCAAAGCTGGCCGCAGCTATTGTGGGATTATGAAGGCTACAAAAGTGCAACCATTTCTAATAGCAAAGATAACAATAACACTATTTACTTGCATCCCATGTAAGGCGGTACCGCGGCTGCAGCCAACAGAAGGAGCACTTGTGCGTTGGCATGTTGTTCACAAGTCAGTCTAAGATCTCCAACACCTAAGGTGAGGCAAGGCGAGGGAGCTGAGCTGAGCAGGTGGTGAAGCCTTGTGGCATTTGAACGGATGCAACACCATTTAATACCAACGATCCGTGGTGGCTGGTGGTGCAATTAACTTACTTGCCCACTCTCATCTCTCTTGTCTCTTCAACTGCAATTGTTTGTCTCCATGCAAGAAGGCTCGTTTTGTACGTCACATGTAAGTTCACCATCAATTAAAATTTAGTGCAGGCACAAAGAGAGTCACAAGTGTTGTGCCTCTGCCGACGAGCCTAGGGCTATCTTGGGAACGTGGGAAGACGATCATGTAACAAAGAGATCTATTGATATCCATTGTGGCCCAATTAGAGACTTGTCAGATTGTTGTTAGCCAATAGCATTAAGGATACTCTTTTTACAAGGAGGACCTGAAGACTATCAAGGGTCCATGTAAGACCAATCAATGTATGTTCCATGGAGCAAGAGCTAGGAGAGAGAGGGGGGGGGGATGAGGAAGAAGGTGCGGCAATGTGATCAAGTAGCTAGCTAGCTAGGTCCAAAGAGTACATGTATGATGGCCTATATCAACTACAATGCAGACAATCCTAGACCAGGAGCATACTACCTCAATTACAAACAAGTGTCATTGGAAGTGCCAAAACCGTCGTTTGGAGTGCGAACGCAGATGTGGGCAGACAAGGCCAGGCCAGGCCCAAGAACATATAATTTGCGCATCGACAAAAACGCTAGTCTCAAGTACACCATGGCCAAGCACTACAAGGGGCCAGGCGGGACCAATACACCAGGGCCAGGGGCATACCATGCGTCATTGCAGCACACCCATGAGCAAGTGCCAGCCTATAGCTTGCAAGGCAAGTACAATTACTTTCCCGACAAGGGCATTCCTGGGCCTGGGGCATACAATGTGAGCCAAGACCATGACCCTAACGTGGGCATCATGCTAGGTAGGAAGTTCAACCCGCGCTTGTCCATAACGCCGGGACCTGGACACTACAACCCGCACAACAATTGCACTAGGGTGAGGTCTCCAACGTACAGCATGGAGCAACATTTGGTGGATGTGCGGCCCAACACTCCGGGCATGGGAAGGTACAATCTGCGCTCAGCAACGCTGCAAGGGCCCATGTTCTCAATGGGGAAGCGGTTTTATTGCCTGCACAAGCAGAGGCGCGAGAAGCAATATTTGTGGGCCTTGAAGTCCCGCCCCAATTACCACCAAGAGCCTTGTGGCTTGCCTGCCACTAACTCTCGAGGCGGTACGCTTGCTCTCACTCTTGCCCTCCCCCTCCTCTAAACTTAACCCTTGAACACCCAGGAGATAGTATATTGTCTCTCCAAAAGTTGGATCAACTCAAGTTTGACTGATGTAATCTCATTGCTCCTTTGGTCAAACCACCTCCAATCAAGCCCATCACAATGGAAATGCTTTCTACTAACAATTTGTATGGTCTAATCTTGCAAACTGTATTTTTCAGTCCATATGGAGCATTTTGATTGCAAGTAGGTTAGGTTTTTTTGGTTTCAAGTTTGGACTCTTAGGGGCTAACTTATATTGCCTCTCCCTTTTTCACTATTGCCCTCCCTACATGTGCCCTCCTTGACCGTCACTGCCTCTCTCCTGTACTGTGTTGTACGTACATCTTTTATACAATCTTTTATGGGTGTGAAAACTGAGGAGGGGGAACCCCTATGGCTGTGCACCCCACCATTCTGAGATCAAAGTGTGCTTTTTCTTCTTTCGGGGTGCATGATCTAGAATTGTGGGATGTGAGATTTGCGCAATGGGCACCGTGCCCGTCTACTTAAGTTAGCAGGGATTCCATTGACTCTACAGTCTGGTACAATAATCTTACAAAAAAATTCGCAGTGAAACTTCAGCCAACTTTAGGAACTTCCGAAGGCCATAACTTCCTCAAAAATTGTCCGTTTTTGAAACGAAAAATTGTGTTGGAATACTACTGATGGGTACTACATGATTTCATAAAAAAAATGTGAAATTTTATAAATGATAAAAACATTGGGCTACTTCCTACATAGTGTATTTCCACCTCTTGCCAAAATCACCACTCAAAATTGGTTGGGCTATGCCACCACCAACGGCCGAAGAACAAGCAAGAAACGATACACATCATTCAAAGAGTATGGGATGAGTTATCCATGAAGCAATTACAAACTCTTATTGCAAGTATGCCCAATCATTCAAGGGGTAATTTTGGCAAGAGGTGGAAGTACTAAATGGTAAACACTATATAGGAAGTAGCCAAAATTTTATTATCATTTGCAAAATTTCAGATTTTTTTATCAAATCATGTAGTACCCTTCAATAGGATTCCAATGCAATTTTTGGCTTCAAAAACAGACAAATTTTGAAGAAATTATGACTTCATAAAATTGCTGAACTGTTAGTTGAATTTTCACTGTGAAAAAAATTGTAAGATTACTGTACCCGACTGTACAGTATGGACTAAATTAGGGAGTTAGCTGCTAGAGCCTAATTGCGCAAATTTACCTTGTCGATGCAGAAAATTTGTCTCATTTGACGCGATTCCGCATGAGTGTGGACCTTGGAAATTTTGTTGATTTGAGGTCATTTTAAAATTTGATTTTTTCACATCTTAAAGCAACAGTCATTTTATTAATTTTAGTGAATCACAAAATTTATGAAATCAGAAGAAAAAAAAAAAACCACTTACTTGTTCAACTCAAAATTATTTAAAATCAGTGCCTAGTTTGCAAATACTCAGATTGAGACGCTCAAATAACAGTGGATCATCCACTAAATTATGAACCTTTCATAAGGCCTTTCAGATTTGACACTTTGAACATTTATTGAGCCTAGGTCCGGTACATTAGAAAGTGTGTCAAGTGTCTCTACCTTGAATGATTTTTCTATTGTACATCACAAAAATCGTGCATAAAAAATGGTAATCTAGTCCTTGTATGAAGGACCTTATCCACATGCACAATCTAAAACAATACAAAAAGGCATTGCATTGATAACATGTGCAGAGCTGAAAAATTGGTTTTGGAATTTTTTGAGATTGTATGAATATATTACAAATTGTTGAAGGTAACTCCCTAGACACACCTATTGTGGACACTAGACCCTCATTGAATTGAATGTATTGAGATGCAAATGTGACATCAAAAAGACCAAACCACATGCTGCCACCTACACAATTTGTGTTCCAATACTCAATTATGGTGGACAGTTTTAGTTGACTTGCATGTCTGATTTGGGTAACCAATGGATCATAAACGGGCTCATTTATAGGTGTCCGTAAACAAATCGTGTCTGATTTAGGTGCTTCTACCTTATCCAAGTACTTCATTCATGTATACAAATAGAGTAAAATAGAATTTATGGTTCTATTATACCCACATCTTTGTCCTATTGAGATGACACATCATTATAATTTCCATGATTGCATTGAACTCAAAAGGTGAGCAAAAGTAAGGGATTAGTGATTTATTTATTGCAATAAGTACATGTCTTGGGATCTTTTCGAGACTTCTTAAAGACCTTTGAGAGGGTTCAAAATTTTGCTAATGTTAATCACCTCCAACGCTTCACAAATATTTATTGTCTTTGGGATTTTGTTAGGTAGAAGCAAGTAAAATTGAAACGTTAACACAATACACCATTTTACTATGTTTACCAAGTGAAGTTCTTTTCATATTCATTGGATTTTGAAAAACATGTTAATTTCACACATAACCACATTTTAGTTTAAACAATTCTTTTAATTTTTCCTTGTTGTGAAGACAGAAAAAAATTGTCATTGCAGTAAGTCTATATTGCACTAGTTAAACTTTTGGAAAATGCATTGAAAGTTGAAACAAAAGGTGCCCTTCAAAAGAAAACGTACTAGGATGAAAGGGATACAAATTGGTAATGTAATAAATTGATTTAAGGTATGTCAAATTTACTTCAAGCCTCAAAATTTTAGCTGTAATGATAGATTATCAGAAAAGAGATTTCATTTTTCCTATTTTTACTGATTAACAAGGTTTGTACAAGATTCAAGCCTCATACAAAATCCATGATCCAAAATAAAAACATGTAGTGATGTAACTATAGACTATATTGAGTTTGTAATGTGATATACTGAAAAATGACTTGGCAAGGATCTTACAAAAAAAATTGTGAATTTTTTTGTCTTCATGTTTTTAATCATTTGCATGCCAAAAAAAAAAAAAGTCATCGCAAGAAATACATGTTGTAATATTCATCGTAAATTTCAAGTATATTTTCTTTTCGCAAATGCAGCTCAATCACATCTTACTCCTACAAACAAATGGGTTTCCAATTCTATTTTTTGGTCTTAAATAAAATCTTGAAGATCCGTTCATCTATCACACAAGTTTTCTACATTTTTATCTAAATCAAAAAGAACATTTGTAATTAATATCTTTAAGTCATTAACATTAACATAACTTTGTATGAGTCCTAATTTGACATTCAAGGGGGCACAATCAAAGTTGTTAATTTCAATTGCAACAATCCATACTAATTTTAAGTTCAGCCTCAAAAACTGAAAAAATCATAATTCTTGATACAATTCATGTTCAGTAAAACATAACATTAAGGAAAAATGGATCCAATGAACAAAATTACATGAAATTTAGAATAATACTGCACCATATAAATAGTTTTAACAATACTCTATTTTTCTATTTATTATCGTATTTGTTATAGATTAACAAAAAATTTAATGAACTTACGTTCTTGCTTTGTGAATGATTTTAATGTGGGCTTTAATGCTTGATGGCTCATAATTGAGTAGTACAAAGCAGTGATCGACGCAGTATGGATAATCATCAAATAACTCTTAATTTCAAAATGGAAAAGAAATTTTGGAAGATGATAAAGAGAATAGTAATTCATGAAAGTGGTTGCCCTTTGGTTTTCTGTTTCTTTCAAAATGATGGAATCAAAACACACACATATATATATATATATATATATATATATATATATATATATATATATATATATATATATATATATATACTTCAAGTTTTGTTACTTGCAGAGTTAGAGTACATTTTTATTTTTATTTTATTTTCTAATTAAAGAGGTCTCACTCCTATGAAAACATGGAGACATTAAATTAAATACAAAATGTCCAATGTCATTTTGTATGATTAGAGTTTTGTTTAATACACTTTTTAAATATGTTGAGAATATCAAACTTAGAAATCCTTTGTATGTGTACATAAAAGTTTGTAATCAATCAAATAACACACTTGTCACATGTTTCCAAAAAAACTACTATTTCTAGATAACTTGAGCATAAGGTTACAAGATTTGAAGAAAAATTGATGTTCTTGTATTTCTAAGCTTTTTGATAACTACTATTTTCTAAATGCTAGATATGAATCTTTATCTTTCCAACGACTTTCAAAAGTTATGTTGATATAGCCATACACTTTTTTTAAATTATCATCCTTTGGTTTTTTGAATAGCATAAATTTTACTACATTTGTAGTAGAAAAATCTGCTCAACTCCTTGGATGATCAAAAGATGTATAAAAATAACTAACTTTTAATAATCAATTTGAACTCAATGCAATTCATATATAGTAAACTTTTTAGTGTCTAATTTTTTATCATTTATCAAAAATTTATAATTTTTGTTGAAATTATCTTCTTTTTTTTAGTTTCAAAATTTTAATAATGTGCTAGGCCTCAACAACCTACAAGGATATTGGCAAACATTGATTCATTTTTGAAATGAAAAGCCACAAAAATCAAACGGCAAATGGGATTCTTCAACCTTTTGATTCAAAAATTTTGCATTACATACAAATTGGGAATTTCATAAGGACTTTTAATAAAATGGCATTAAAAAATTTCTTCTACTTGAATTTAAACATGATCTAAGTTGCAATTGTCGTGAGGATTTGTAAGAAATATAAAAACATTCTTTTGTATTCTAGTACAATATTTAATAGCATATCTTAAGTTTAAACATTTCCATTCTAATAAATTTAAGTTTTATTAGGAAGAATTAGATAAAGAGCAATTGTGACATCTTTTGATTATGTTCCGATTTTAAAATCAATACAACCACAAATTTTTAAAACCAACATATCATGTGGTTAATTATTGAAAATATCGTTCCCAATTTTCATTCTTACACTAACAAGTGCATATTAATTAGCATTAACAAATCTAAAGTCTGTTTTACATCAATTTAGAGATTTGTATTTTTCAAATTGCTTATTAATGATCCTTCGATTTTTTTTTGTAGAGAAATATCTACTATTGCATGATTGCATCAACTTAATTTGATTTTTTATATTTTCCCATGCAATGTGATTAAAAATTTAGTTCTTCATATACTTTTTTTTAGAGGCATGTTAACGATTTCTATGAATTTTTGTAAATTCTGATTCTAAATAACCGGTTTTAATTTGGATGCATAAAATTGGATATTGCAGTACAACTAGATGCTTTGCATGACGACTTTAAAGCTCAAATGAAAATCGTCCGCCGCCTTCAATAATGAGAACAGTTCTGCTCTTTCAACTAAAGCAATTGTATCATAGAAAAAGCAACCCTCTTCTCAGGTTTAAATAAACGCTTAAATCTAACTTTCTATATATTGCGTATTTCACGTCAATCAGTATCGATAATTGTCTTTGAATGAAAAGCTTAACATCGAATGCTTAATTGTTAATGTAATTTGCATGAGATTACAATCTTCATAATCATAAGTTAAACTTTTATGAGATCCTTTATAGATTTTGAAGCTTTTCTTTTTAATCTTGCGAGAAAAAAATTGGTGGAGAATAATTAAATCCTATGATTTATAAACTATGTGATAAACTTAAAAGCTTTTAGTTCCTAGTATGTATGAGTGCAGTTTTATTTGTAATGAGGCCTTTTTTTTTCCTCTTAAATTGACTACAAAAATCTCAGAAGATTGTAGTTAGGAAATAGACGTTATGTTTTTTAGATTTTTGTTTTGTTTTGATAACCAAATTATAGATGTAAAATTTAATGACATAAAGTATTATGATAATAATGTAAGGGAAACTATATGGATATCTCTGAAGTTTATCATAATTATATAGATACTTTTGGTTTTTCAAAAGTTGAACATATATCCTTGGACCATAATTTTCAAGCGTTTGTTTTATTGTGCGTGCCAATTCTTTCTCCCTTGTGCGAGCATTGCTTCTTTTCTACTCCGTATTTTATTGCACTCCTTGCTTTAATTTTGGTCATGAAGCAGTGTACATAACAAAACAAATGCATGAAAAGTATGGTCCAAGGATATTTGGGCAATTTTTGAAAAAACCAAGGGTTTTGTATATAGTAGAGTATAATGAACTATAGATCTAAACTCCTCATCCATGAGATGAATTTCATCCATAATTGTTGGAGGATACTTATGCAACTTCAAGACCAGTTTGTGTTTTAAGAGTTTGTTAACCCTTGAGCGCCCATGCCATTTCACCAAAATCAAGGTTTTGGGAGACCTACAACTTTGATGTATTGTATCTTAGTCAATCAAATGATCCACAAAAAGTGACCATTGAAAATGGTGGAACACCTACTCAATAACTAGCTTGCAAATTTTGGGAACAATTGACCATTGGAAATGGGAGATTATAGCATTTGATGAAACAATATGCGATGACAAAATGTCAAGTTTTGGTAGGTAGTTGCCATTTGATGATTTTTACAAAATTCTATAAGCCCCTAATTCACCTCAATTTTTGTAAGTAGCAAGATTAGATGTGAATGAACACACTTGCAAATCATTGAAGGTTGTACTTCTTTTTATGTTAAGTTTTAGGGTTTCAAAATGCTATTGCACGGAAAACTATGACCAGCACAATTGGTGAGGATTGCAACAATAAAAGTTTAGAACATGTTTGAATCCTTGCCAACAAATTTCTTGCTATCACAAAGCACACACAAGGAAGCTTGCAAGGGGTATTGATCAATTGCAACTTGTAAAATGTTGTTTACCACCACGCCGCGTATGGTATTTCACCCAATCAAATCTCTTGAGACACTTGTACAACATTTGACTTGCCTTGCCATTAGTTCAATGACATGAATAGCTTGAATGCTTTCATAATTGTAATTTGTAGCAATATTAAAAAATTAAATTCAAAACCTCAAACAAGCCTTTGAAATCATGCGAAGACACTTTCAGTCCTCTAGGTGTTGAGGGGTTAATAGCTAGTTTGCTACTCTTTTTGCCACAATTTGCTTGTCATTCGCATCAAGAATATTCTCATGCATGTGTAATACACCATTTCATTGTTTGTGATTAATTGATTTGTATTCCATTTTCTTATTGCTTGTTAGCTTGCCTGCGAAGATTGCGCTTGCCTTAAAAGGTAATGGGCCTTGTTAGCTTTGCTGCCACGTCTCAGTGTTTTGATTTTTCTTCAAATTTTGTTGTAAACTGTTTTGTACCTCTTCAGTTTTGATTGTCATATCATTTTTCTCTCTTACTAAATCTTTCTTTTCGTTTTTACCATTTTCTTGATCTTCTTGAATTTTTTTTAGATTATGTATTAACTAATTAAGCAATTTCAACAATGGAAATGTTGAGGCTTTCTCAAGCTCTTTCTCTTATTTGAGATAAAATTTATCAGTATCTTGATAGAAATCTCAAACACAAGTAGAAATAAAATTTCCCAATAAATAGTGGCTAAGAGGTCATGGCTTAAATGTAGCTATTCCAGCTTTTATAAAAGTTAATTTTACTGAAGAGTGTCATCCAATCTGCAGTATGAGCTTTCTTGATCTTTCTCATTCACATTGTGAACCATACAGAGATTTTGAACTAAAATTTAGTCCATATTGTTTTTACAGTTTCAAAGAATGTGTTCACCATCTTTTCATTAAATTTTTAGGATTTTCTACAATGATTTGTCTTTTGGTGAACTAATTTTTCCATAGCATTTAGTCGTTGAAAGGGGACAATGGGCTTTAGAATGCTCAAAGATCCTATATTTTCTTTCATCACAAGTTTATAAAACACGTTATTCATTAGATTGGGAAAAAGTGGCATTTTGGGACTTTTAGGTTTTATGTGTTTTAAAAAGTATTGAATGAATATTCTTTAACCCCTAAAGTCCTAAGTTAAGTTTTTCACCAAAATCACTCCAAAACTGCTACTTCTAGTACAAGTATCAAAATTTAGAAAAAAAACATTTTTTGACAAATGTAGCCATAAGATCTTGTACTAAACTAGTCCCAAAAGATGTGGAAAAAATCCAGAATTTTTTACCATGTAGATTGTTAGATTTTTGACTTCAAATTGACAAAAATTTGTTTTTGCTTTTGCAAAAATCTGGGCAGCTACACTTCACAAGGTCATATTTGTATGAAAAACTTTGAAAATGGTTGTAATTTTTTGGATTTGTTCTTCAAAACAAGTTGGGTACACACTAGAAAAATTTCAAATCACTTGGAATTGTAAAACATATGGAAAACAAATAGTAAGTAAAAAGAAGTAAAGAATGATCCAAACCATTAGATTGTTAAGAACTTAATTAAGGAAATGAGAAACTCCAATCTCAATGCTTTTAATGTTGCAATAAACAATCTACATCTTTAAGTTTTGTTTTTTTCTAAACTACTGAAAATTGAGTAAAATAAAGGACTTCAAAGTTTATTTTAGAGTAGAGAATCCGTAACTGCCTGCAAACATATTCTCCTTTTAACTTTTATCTCATTGATCAAAATAGAATGATTCAAAGCTTTCCATGTGTATATAAGTTTGAAGAACCAATTTCAAAAAACACAATTCTAAAAATAAAAATTTTAAGGAAGTTTTTTGAGTTGCTCAAGTAGCTTCACTAGAAGAAAAATGAGGATAAACGTTTGCCACAAATTGCCATGACTAGGTCACAATAATTGCCTTACAACTACACAAACAATTGCACAACAATTGCACAACAATTGCATGACTATATAGTAATTGTGCAAATGTTGTGCAGTTGTTGTGCAATTGTAAGGTAGTTATTGTGACCTAGTTATGGCAATTTGTGGCAGTCGTTTATTTGTGTTTTTCTTCTAGTGCTTGCCAAGTAAAGAAAATTACATATCATGAAATAAAATTTTGAACCATGAAGTCAAAAGTTATGAAAATTACTGGGCCATAAAGCTACTCCTTGGACACATCATGTGTGAAAATTTCAAAAAAGAAAAAAGAAAAACCCCAATTGGTAATGAATTGCCCAAAATTGTTATGTTGGATCAGGACTTTAGGGATTAAAAAACATAAATTCCAAAAGTCCCAAAGTGTCACTTTTCCCAATTTAATGAATAACACCTTAATTAAACAATAAAACATCCAAACTAAGAAAGGAGTATTACAATTGTAATACATCAAATTGAGTTTGAGGCTTTGCTTGCTATTCAAATTTTCATCATCTTGTAGATTAGTAAATTTTGTTTTTTAGCTATAATTCTCCTGTAGATTGTATTCTTCTTTCAATTGTCATTCAATTTTATTTTTATGGTTTCCAGTAGAGATTTCCGCAACATCCAACAATTTGATGGAATTGATTTTCCATCTTGAAAATTCCAAATACAAAATCTCTTGAAGGCTAATAGATTCATTTTAGTAGTTTAACCCCTGAACGGCCCTCAGGAGTTGAGCTACAAGATTGTATTTTTTGAAAATACCCTCGCAATTGAATTGCTGAACAACACGTTTTGCCAGATCAATATACGGTGGACAAACGGCCATAGAGGGCGTTCAAGACATTTAAAGGTTAAATTGAAGAGGTCAAACCCAATATAAGTGATGGCAATTGGATTTAAAGAGATTCTCAAGCTCATGGCATTATCATGTCATCTATAGAGCATTGGTTCCACAAATCATTGCATATTACTAAAACATCATGTGAGTACTAGAAATCAATTCTTAAATTACACAAGTTAAAATCAGCTTGAGATGTCCATGATCTTCATGGAAGATTCTATTCACTAAATCTAGATAGTCACAACATTGCTTTATTTTAGCGGTTCTTTAGGAAATTTCTTTTGATTTAAATGACATTAGCCAACCCATCTCAAATAATGCTATAATTGCCAAGCTCCTTCATCTACCTTCATATTTTGAAAACCTTATGGTAGCATGGAAACTAGCTCGGGAAGAGAAATGCACATTGTCAAGTTCAATCACTATTTTATTGCATTGAGACAAGGGTACAAATCAACAACAATAAAAAAGAGCAAGTAATTCTTCATCCACTTTAATTGCTTAGAGTCAACAACCACGCTATTCTAGCAACACAAGATTACTTGATATTTCTAGTGGGAGCTTTGCTTCATCTCCATAGTTGTACCAACCTCCACTAATGCTATATGGTAGTATTTTGACATCACCAACAATTCTTTACACAATTGTACAAGACCAACATGTAAGCACCAACAACATCATTCTAATTTCAATTCTCTTTAGCAATGCTCTAAATCTTTAGCAATGCTCTAAAATCTTAAGTATGTACATTAAACCATGCAAAGAACGTGCTCTTGAAATTTTGGAATTAAAAAAATGACATCGTGCGATAATTGTTGAGAATGTGGACATTGGTTAAATGAGTGTCCTCATCAAAGATCAAATCCATTTATTTCTAGAGAATTTGTTAGAGCTAGCATGCCAAATATCAAAAGCAGCACAAATTTTTTTGATTTCAAATCCTTCAACACTTTTTTATTGGACCACAAAGATGTTTCAACTTCCTACACCAATTTTTCAAATGAAGTACAAACTCCTATATAGTTTCTTCTAGATTTTGAAGTGGTATCAAAATCTTTATTGGATCTAAACATTCAAAACAATCAAGTAAATATGCTTAGCTTTAGATCTTTCTAAGTACAAATCATTTTTTGATAAATGAATAGCTGATACTAGAGCCACTAGTCATATGACTAACAATTTGAACTGGTTTCAAAATTGGTTTCCTTATCTCAAAAAAAGAATTTGCCTATTTTAGCAATTGGTAGAAAGATATGTTATGCAACAGCTATTGGAGATATTTGCATAAAGATACACTTTCAAAACATAGTGGCAAAAGTCATTCTCAAAGATGTTCTTTATATTTTAGATCTACAACAAAACATATACTTTGTTACTAGAGTTACAAAAAAATACAAGATGAGTTTCCAAAATAATCATCTTACTTTTCTCTGTTGACATGGTTCACAAATTCTTATGATAGGTCATATGATCAAACATATATTTACTTGATTTTGAAATTATTTCTTTACTTGACTTTTGCGGATTTGCTTGTTTGGGACATTGTCTCTTTGGACAAGCCAATTTCATTAGATATTTGGCATAATAAGTTTGAGCACCCTCACATTAATACAATTTATCAAATGGCACCATCTTGATTAATTTGAGGTCTCTCAATATCTCACACATCAAAGGATTTATATCAACCATGTTTAGAATGTGCTTAATATGGTAAAAGCAAGCATGAATCTTTTCCTTTTCACAAAGAGCAGACTCGTGAATCATTTCCTAGTTCATTATTGCAAAGTGACATTTGCAGGCTTATGTTTGAACCTTCATATGGTGTATCATTTTATTACATTTTGTTCAAAGATGATTATTCCTCTTACATGTTTGTTTTTTGTATCAAATATAAATTTGAGGCTGTTTCTTGCTTCAAAAAGGTCTTCCATGAGGTTTTCAGAATATGTCAACATCAAATTTCTACTCTACAAATGGACAATGGAGGTGAATACATAGGGAAGGAATTCAAATAATTTGTAGATGAAGAAACTATTTGACATTAATTGATTGTTAAAGATAAGAACACAAGTTATACATTACAAAAGAAGACACATATATAAACACATACATTAGTTGTAATAGCATAAAGAGATACGTTACAAGGCAACAAGGTGTCAACTATATACAATTACATTTAAATGAATGTGTAGAGGACAAGATGGATGGACATCATTGTTTGTTGACAACACTTTCCCGCAATGAGGTAACCTTAGCAAGGGCAGTTCCTATCTAGACATGTTTAAAATGCTTTTGTTAATTGTTTGAGCTTCAAAAGTATACTGAATATCTTGTTTTCAACTATGTTGATGTTGGACGTGGTTTTGTTGCCTATTGTCTTGGTCCTTCTTCAACATTTATTTGATTGAGATCTTGATGTGTTGTTGTTAGTTTTTGAAGGACTCTTTGTCTAAATCACCAAGTTAATGACCTCCAACCTCTAGACAAATTGAAGAATTGAGACTATCGTGTCATGCCTGCTCAAGCTCAAGTTTCTCTTTGTTGGATATATGAGGCGTGGATTTAATCCAAGGCTTTTCTATAGCTGGCCCAAGTGTGAGAGGGAGGTCAAAGG
Organism: Ulota crispa; assembly: GCA_963920765.1. Lineage (NCBI taxonomy): Eukaryota > Viridiplantae > Streptophyta > Bryopsida > Orthotrichales > Orthotrichaceae > Ulota > Ulota crispa. The sequence goes on along the minus strand of OY987246.1, from coordinate 25,222,695 downwards.
TTTCAATAAGGTAGAGTATTGTAGCTTCCAATTCATGTCAAATGTTGAGATGTATCTTTGTTGGCTTTAGTTTTCTTGCAAGGGATTGATGGTGTATATACCCATGTCATTTTTAAGTTTTCAAGACCTTTACTTTTTGAGAGGTTTTATTAGAATATTAGCCACTTGATCACGTGTATGAACATATGGTGTAAGAAAGTCTATTGAAAACCTTTTTATGGCATCCAAAGAAGTATGTATAACAAAGAACACTATTGGCATTTCATTATGATAATTTCACTATCTCATCCTTATGCAATCTTGATCAAGCATACCAAGTTTTAGCTACAAAAAAATCAAAACCTTGTTTTTGGTGAATTTTTTTAATTGAAATTCTTGGTTCTACATGATAATTGATTAAAAAACAATGATGATGAGTTTTTGAGATTTGATTGCATGGATGTGCAAAAAACATCCATACACACATCTTTCTTTTTACCAAACATCTCCATAAAGTTTCAAAATTCTTTCAATAGAGATTTTAATGGTGGGATGAAATAAATGTTTTTTTTTTATCGTAATTAGATTTTGCTATTTGACTCATATATTATAATTGAGTTTGTACATTTGAGCATAATTATGTATTTACTTTGCCAAAAGCTAATTAAAAATTTAGAGATATGTATTTTACAAAATTTAATTGGTCACGATCACCCCACCATTAAAATCTCTTTTGAAGGAATTTTAGAACTTTTTGAAGATGTTTGGTAAAAAGAAAGATGTGCGTATAGAAATTTCTTGCATATCCATGCAATCATATCTCAAAAATTCACCACTATTGTTTTTTAATCAATTATCATGTAGAACCAAGAATTTCAATTAAAACAATTCACCAAAATAGCGTTTTCATTCTTTGTAGCTAAAATTTGGTATGCTTGTGATTGGGATTGCATGAAGATGAGATAGTGACAACATGAGATTGAAATGCCAATAGTGTTCTTTGTTATACATACTTCTTTGGATGCCATAAAAGGGTTTTACATAGACTTTTTTTTGGGTATTGTACTAGTGATGACATTTTCTCTAATGAAATGGAGTCATAACTCAATGTGCTTCATTGTTTGTAGTGTGTTGAATTCTTGGCAACTATGAGTGTACTCTAATTGTTGCAAAACAATGGAATTGGATTTGGTGATAGTCTTTGAATTTTGCTGATAGAGTTCAAAACCAAATTGCTTAATGTATGCCCTTTGTGAGTGCTTTTGCCTCACATTAGTTGATGAAATTGCAACTGAGTTTTATTATTTCAAAGATCATGAAACTGGTCCTCCTATGGCTTTGAAAATCCACCCTATTATTAATTTGCGGTCATATTTGCAATTATCCCAATTTGCATCAATATAACTTACTGTTCAAGTATTGTGATCTTTAGCATAAAACATACCAAAGTCTAAGGCACTTTGATGTGTTAGAGGACTTGATATGCTGCCTCCATGAGCAAGATTTTTGGATTATGCATGAATCTGCTCAAAACTCCCATTGCATAAAGAATTTTAGGTTTTGTATTGCATATATAGATGAGCACATCTATGAGGCACTAATAATTTTTTATGTCCACATTGGATGATTGTTTCCTTGCATCAAAGTAAACACCCTCATGCATTGGATTGACTTTGTGCTTTTCGTCTTGTCAAATTCCTCCAATGTATGCAATGCCTAGCTTTTCTAGGATAGGAAGATGCCTCACACAAAGCAAACAAACTCCACACAAAGATAAAAGTTAACACCTCCCAAGTTTGTCATTTCAAAATGATTCATGAATTTATGCTTAAAACTATTGATTCCCTCAATGTTAGAGTCAGTAAGTAGCAAATTGTCTACGTACAAGATCAAGATTGTAACTCCTTTGCTGCATGTGATGTAGAAAAGGGTGTAGTTGGCTTTTGTGTGCATTAATCCCAATTAGATAAGAAGCCATTTTTTTAACCACATGCATAGTGACTAGCATAGCCTACATATCAATTTGTTAAGCTTACAGACCTTGTTTGCTGTAGAAGCATTGCAAAATCCATATGGAACCTCCATATAAACTATTTCTTTTAAGTATATGTTCAAGAATGTTGTTACAATGTCCAAATGCACAAGTAACCGGTTGTTGCTACTTGCCAAAGCTATGACCATGCGCATGGCCTTCTATTTTGCCACATGAGCAAATGCTTTGTCAAAGTCTATTTGTTAGTTTGTTGAAAACCTTGAGCCACCAAACAAGGTGCTTTAAGTTTTGAAGGTCAACCATCAGCTATTGTTATGGTTTGGAAATCCATCTGGTTGACACTAGTTTAACGCCTCTAGGTAAGTTTACCAAATCCCAAGTGCAATTTTTGAAAGGGACTCTTATTTAGATTTCATAACAGCCTTTTAGCCTATGTGTTTGTTTGCTTCTAGAAAGTTAAACAATTTAGACGACTCATTAATAATGCCAAACAAACAATTTGTTTTAATGGGATCATTTATCTTTAAGTAGTCAGTGGATGGTGGAAATTTTTGACTCTTTGTTGTAGCTTCTACATGCAGGTATCTCTTAGTTTGACTAATGGCTTCCTAACACAAATTGGGTGCAACCAAGCTTGAGGAATTTGTGGTAAATTGGCATGAGTATCCTCTTGTACAAGACCATGCACCTATTGGAATATCTAGTGAATAGGATTTGATTAACTCAAGGTTACTATTTGTTTGAGGGCATGAATTTATAGATGGTGAGGAGGGACTTGACACTGGCAACAAATTTTGAGTGTCTAAATTTAAGATTTGCAATATAATTTCTTTTAATCTTTGTGGATTGGTCAGGTTGTCTGAGCTAGATGAGACCATGGTAGGTGACAACAACATTAAAGGTTTTTTTTACTATGTTTGTTGCATCAAACATCATGTTATAAGAGATAATCACTTTTCTCTCATCAAGGATCCAAACTCACAAACCCTTAGTCTACTCATCATATCCTAGATATGTATCAACTTTAGCCTTGACTTCAAGTTTATCTTGTTGTGTTCCTTCTACCCAAACGTAAACTCTAGAACCATAAACACATAAAAAAGAGATATCAAGAATTTTACAAAAAAGTTGTTGAAAGGGGTCACCTAGGAATTTGCTAATATACATAATGAATTCAAGATATAATTGACATTATCTCAAAAAACAAATACAAGAACCATAGCAACATGCATTCATTAACAACAAAGTAAACATGGATTGATATTACACTTCAAAAATAAAATAAAATAAATGAAAACTTCAAAAGATGAACCAAAACACTTAGAAATGCAAAGTAAAGAAAGTAAGATAAAACTCCAAGTAAAGTAAATTGTAGGAAGGGGATTTTAGACATTAATTTGAGCTCCAAGAGATGCATGGTATGAAGAAAATATTCCAAAACTAAAGTTTGCATTATTTCTAATTTGTAAAACATTAAAAGTGTTATGTTGAAAATATTTATAAAACAAAATTTGAAGATGATATTATAAAATATGGCAAACACATATATACATATATGCATATATATATATATATATATATATATATATATATATATATATATATATATATATATATATATATATACGCATATACATATAGTATGTGGTGCAAGTACATTACTTTTTTGTTTTTTAGGGTAAACAAAAAAAAACATAAGTATGTTGTTTGTGCTTTCTAAACAAAACCTCAATAACCAAGTTTAAGTATGTAGAGATTTTTTCCTAACTTTTGCTATGTTGTCCACCAAGTGATGCTTTTACAAATTCTTTGGCCAAAGCCCAAGAGCTTTGACTTTGACTATATTGAGAAAATACATTATTGTTTAAATGTACTTTGATAAATTTTGGAAATTTCATCAAGTCAAAGTTATTTTAAAGTTGAGATTTGGTTTGTCATCCATTGTAGTCTTGTGTTTTGTATTTTTTTTGTAACATCTATAAGTAAGTGGTAAAAACCAACGTGATGGAAAGGGAGGGAGGTAAAAGGTCATGTTTTTAAAAGGGTGCCAACCCACTAATTTGACCCTTGCATCCATGGGACCAAATCCAACTCATCGTTGTCTCTCTGTGGTAATTGGATTTGGATCCATTTTTAAAATTAGATTCTTGTGGTTTACTTTTACTTTTGAAAACCATCCTCATTTTCTTTTACACCAAATAGTGCTATTAGGTTGCTTTGACAATTAGGTTGCCTTACCTTGGCAAAGTCACCTCATGACTCATCCTTGGTCACCTAGAGGGCATGCAACTCTTTTTATGATTCAGTAATTCTTGATTTTGTGAAAAATTCCAACTTCCCTGCTCCCTAGCTTTGGTGCTTGTTACTGCGCCCAACCTTTGCGTGCATCCTTCATTATTTATCACAACAATTATTTTATTGAAAAAAGTTAGAATAATCTTGGTGGTAAATATTTAAATAGTATGAAATGTCAAGAAATTAGTATGGGGCAACCTAAATGTACTAGATTATTTGGTGTAGTGAAACAGACAGAGGATCTATAGAAACCCCAGGTCATGGGTGGTGCTTAGACGAGAACTGTGCAGGGGTTAATGTGTTGTGGGAAGAAAGATACGGCTCTGGAGGGCCCGGGGGATGGTGCCCAGCCCAGGCAAGTCACGAGGGCCAGGAGATGAGACCATGATCGAGGAGGACCCGAGCAATTCGTGTGGAAGAAGAAGTGCGAGTAAGCTTACCAGTACGGAATTAGTAAGTAAGTAAGTAAGTAAGGGCATTCTGTCACATCTCTCGACTCGTAACTTTATTTCCTGTTTCCCTCGCCACTAAGCTGACCGGACTTCTTCGCCTGGCCGAGTGTTTATTTTATTGTTATGCGCTCCCTCCCGCGCTGGGTTGTTGCACGTCCAGCAATTCCTTATTGCGTCGCTACACTGGGCGTTTGCTTTTGTGGAGTGAGAAGAAGAAGAAGAAGAAGAAGAAGAAGAAGAAGAAGAAGAAGAAGAAGAAGAAGAAGAAGAAGAAGAAGAAGAAGAAGAAGAGTGAGATCTATCTTTCGGTTGTTGTTTGCTCACCTGCAGAGTCGTTTTAATTCTGTCTCTTGTAATAATAATTCCCGTGACTTCGATCTGGCCTCCTCTGTACGAGCCTGTCTGTAAGCAAATAAGTTGTGCGATTGGTTTGCATTCCTGCCCTGTTCCGGACGAGGAGAGTTGTGGAAGTCTCTGTCCATTGCAGTCGGTAGAGCTTTTTGTTCATCACTGCCATGGAGATGCACGATTTAGAGCTGACTCAACACTTAGGGTTTTGCGTTGGAGGTTGAGCAGATACTGACCTACCTATTACTAGTGATCATTTTGAGAGTTTGACATCTCCGTTGTGCTGGTGGGGATTCGTTCATGGAATGTCGTGGGGAACAACTAATCGCAAGCGTCGTTCGGCTGGACATGTAGATGATCGAGTTCTATTGAGCAGTAAGCTTACAGCACGATGGCGCTTGTTGTCATTTGCGGGCAACCGTGCAGCGGGAAATCCACTGCCGCAGCGTGCCTTGTGAAAGCGCTGGAGAAGACCACCACCAACACGCCCGTGGTTCTCATTGACGAACCTTCGCTGAATTTAGATCGGAACAGCGCATATCATGGTTTGTTTGCCTCTGACTCTTCTAACAGCACCCGATTCTTCATGAGGCCTTTCGATCCAAGTATTTTCTATGCCATCGCCTGTGTATACTTCTCTCTTAGCTTCCTCACTGTTCTCTTTTATAATTAATTGTTCAGATATGCCCCGGGAGAAGAATCTTCGTGGAATGCTGCGGTCTGCAGTTGACCGGGCTGTATCGAGAGACACTATGGTTATTGTCGACTCTCTTAACAATATCAAGGTATTTGTTGGTCACAGTTACGTCACTTGTCTGTCGCTGCTCTTTTACGCTGTCGAGGACTGCGGCCAGGCACTGACATTCACAGTATGGCCAGGGTTTTTTCATAGCTAGCTTCTTTGATGCTGCAGGCGATGGTTTTTCCTGAATCCTAAAGCGACCACATTGTTTGGTGCGTTTCAGGGTTACAGATATGAATTGTGGTGCTTGGCCCGCGCATCTGGAACGCATTATTGCGTGGTACGTCTCAAATTTTTTTCTTGCACTCCGACGTTGTACCTTGCTTAGCTTATCAAGCCTATTATACTAAATTTTGTCTTGGTTGCTTGACTTCTGCGTATTGTAACAACCCTCGTAATCATTTGTCCCCCAGTTGCATTGTGCTGCAGATGAACCGGAATGTCGAGCATGGAACGAGGACAGACGATTGAAGGAGTTGCCCGCTTACGAAGAAGACATGTTAGCGTTTTTCTTACCTTCTTATATCTTATATTTCTTGCTTTTAAATCACTTGTACTTGTTTTATAGCATGTCCCACTCCTACCTTGAATATAACAGATTGCGTGCTTGACATTTAGATTCAATGACTTGGTGAGAAGGTTCGAAAGGCCTGATGGAAAAAATCGGTGGGACTCTCGTCTCTTTGAACTTCATCCTGGCAAAGGTTAGACTTCGGCTACTTCTTTTTAGCGTTACGATTGAAGCAGAAATATGATCACAAGCTGTTTGGGGCGATAAATGATTACTGGGCACCATCTCTGGAGGTTTGAGTTTAGGTGAACGGATTATCGGGAACTAGGAATTTCAAGAATGTATTTTGCCACACAAACGTTAGCAAGATTCTGGCTCATTTAAGGGTCTGAGAATACAAAAGTGCTTGTGTTCATCGTTGTTGATACTGGGATTGTTCATATCCGATTTTCTTTTTCTCTGATATATCATTGCCTGTGAGTACAGAGGTGATCCACGAAGGCTCTCAAGCTATTGTTGAGGCTGTCAAATTTCTCACCGGTGATAAGAATTCGGCGGGTATTCGGAATTCCCAGATGCTGCAACCAACTATTGCCACACAGAACGTAATTGCTTAAGCCTACTCCCTGTCTTCTTTCTGCTTAAATCCTCATCCGTCTTGGCGGTGTATGCGAGAGGAACTAAGGGAAAAGGTTACCTTGTTTAAAGCTTCATGTTTAATATTTAGTTTCTTTTCTTATTGGAAGTCAAGCTATAATTTCGTTGCTCGAAGCTGCACCGATTCGCTGTTTATGACCGTCAACAGATCCTGAGATTTCGGTTACCTCATGTCTTTGTGTCCTTATTGATTGGCAACCTTTCCTAACGTCTATTGAACCATTCAATTTTCCAGACTCGGACCTCAGAGACCAACTCACTTTACGAATTAGACCGTGCTACACAGGTTTCAACGCTTCCTCTTTCACCTCACCGTCCATGATTTCAGTAACAACTTCTAATCTTTAATTTGAAATGGAATGCACAGGGTATACTACTAAAAAGTACTACCGTATTGCTAAATTTGGAGGTTATGACGTGTTCTTTTACCCTTGTCTAAGATAATTTGTGAACATCTTTGGAAAGCATCAAATTTTGAGCTTGATGTACTTACAACCGGATGATAATGGACCAGGAAATTGTGTCAATTCTAGTAGATGCTCAAGCGCAAGGCGTGGGTGGTGTAGTGCGCATCGTCCATCTTGGAGAAGGATTACCAATAATATCCTTTTTATTTTTACCCAAATATAAAATCAAACTTAAAGAACCTGCTTTTGTTTCCAGAATGTGCATCCTTTATGATATAAACTACTGAGTCTACTCAGTGAAGTTAGGTGCATGTGATCAATCTAATTTTGACTCATACAGATTCTAGGAATGTGATTTGAGGTTTAGGGACTCGTTCTTTATAACAATGCTGCATATTTTTTGCTTCATTTTCGTGGACTTTGACCTTTCCGAGACACATTAATGTTCAGAGGAGTGTAGGTCTACCCGAGCTTCGCCGACTTCGTCGAACTTTTCTCAAATTGGCTGGGCAATCAAGCTTGTCAGGCCCTCCTCCACCAGCAGATGCTAAAAGTGCCAAGCGCATGTTTGCTGATTATCTTAATCGCGAGCTGTCTACGAACGTGTCGTAAATTATAACCGTGGAAGAGCTCCTGTTGACTTTTTTATTAGTTCTGGTTTTAAACACATGAGCAAAACTCATGAAGCATATTAAACTTGAACCCAAGTTCAATTCTCATTTGGTGATGGCGTTTGCTTTTTTCGTGACACAAGTGCCAAGCCTCAGCGACAAGTATCGAGTCTAGTAACAAGACTGCTGCTACTGGAGCATTTCTTTTTTGAAGTGACCACTTCGGTGTGAATTGCATGGAAATTTTTCCAGTTACATGTAATCTCCCAGTCAGGAGAATCGACAATCGTCCTGACAACGGGAATCAATTGACCGATCAATGTCTTGGTTGACCATGGGAAATTACTCCAGCAAGCTCTCCTGTGTGCCTTAGGGCCTTTGTCCTCACTACGTGTTTTTAATTTGCTACGTGGTATGCCACCAATAGTATTACATCCCATATGGAACTTTAAAAAGTAAAATGAATTGACATGTTCATACAATACTTTTATGAGTTGGATCTTGGTGGAAAAGTAAATATAGAACTTAGGTTAACTTCTCTTTAAAATAACTTTACTTTTGTTCAGCGGTATATATGGCTAAATTTAGCAAAATTTGTATCTCAAAATCGGTTGTGCTAAAACTGTATTGTAAAAACAAAGAGGAAAATTTTAAAAATAGCCAAAGTTTCAAGATGCAAAGCTACCTTTGAGGTGAGGTGTAATTTGATATGCTACCCTGTCATTGATGGGACCTTAGATTAACCCCTAAATCCTTGAATGTTCCCTCAGGGGACAAACAGGATTTTGGGTAGGTACCTACAGCCTCAATTTTTGTTTTGATTTTTTGAAACTTTTTTTGAAGATGAAAAAACTCATTAGTTTTTGGGGAATATAAATTTTATTCCAATCTATGCTAGAAAGAAAAAGTTACGCCCAAATAAGCAAAAAATTATGGAGATTAGGCAAAATTGTTGTTTTACAAAAATGTTTTATTTTATTTTTTGATTTTTCCTTCTCATAGGTTATACTTTTGTCTACATTTGAAGCTTAGATTCATTCCATTTGGACTAGTAATGAGAAAGTTATGGACAATCTTCTTTTTTGGGCACCTCAAGCATCTTCTTGAAAAAATAACTTATAAAATTCATTTTTGAATGCAATCTTAACATTTTTTCAAAAAAATTGTTGGAAAGGGTGAAGTTTGCTTTCTAGAACAATCTCACCATTGGGATTATTGCAATTCAATTCCATTGCAAGGTTATTATCAATTTAAGTTTTTGTTCAATCTCATACCTTCTTCTACCTAATGTTTTTTTTAAGAATGAAAATTAAGTAATTTTTGTTTTGATTTTTTTCCAAAGATTCTCAACTCAATTTCCCACCATTAAAAAATAAGTCCCAAAACTTTAAAAAAGTTCAAAGTCAAGTAATCTAGTCATGCAAGGTGCAAAAATGTTTGTTTTTTAAACTTTAAAAGCAAATGTCTTGCAATCCATGCTATTGAAGTTTTTAAGTTTTTGTTTCTACATTCTTATACTAGTGCAATACAAGATCAAATGGTTAGATATGCAAAAAGATCAATTTTCAAGTTTTTTTACTCTTTGCAATAGAAGTGGCAATTTTGAGTGTCTTTTGACAAAATAAAGGCCCCAAGGATTTAGGGGTTAAGACAATTAGAGTAGCCATTAATCATATTTGATTTCTCTCTGCTTAGCTATAATGCAAAGTGTAAATGCACTTTTTATTCACCTCCTTCAAATGATTGCTTGTAGTTATTGTGTCATGGCAAGGTTTGGCACTTGTACAAATGTGCTACATAGTCTTTTAGTGGCTTCTTGACAAAATTATTAGTGTACACTTTGCAAATGTCCAAGTTTAGCACTATAACTAACAAAATAAAACAACTATTGAAGGTTGATGTTAGACCTCACCAATTCACATAACTAAAGAATATATGAACTAAACTTAAAAGTTGCCATTTATAACCTAATGAGCTGCCATGCATGTAGCTAAAAGTTCTTAGGTAAGAAAAAACTTGTAAACAAAGTACTAAACTAAATAAAAAAAGTATTGCAACTTGCCCACTACTAAAATTTAAGGTGGGTTGCAAAAAATCCAACCTACAACCCACGTCTATGGCAAGTAAAGATAAAACAAAAAATGAAATTAATAGCATTGCTTTTGTTCATCAAAATGGATGAATGGTGGATTTTGTCTTGGAATATGTCTTTTTTCAACTTTTTACTGCCCACTGAATCTTATTTTGAATTTAGCTCTTATTAACCATGGAGGGCCCAAACGCCCTTTGCGGCCGCATGTATGACCGTATGTATAGACATATTTGAGCTGCTATGATGACTTTTCAAAAAAAAATATGCACCCATCATCGTACAACCCTTCAATATGTATGGTTGTAACATTTAATTTCTAGCTGATTCAAACTTTTGAATATTGGTTGCAACCATATTTGGTATCGTAGTTCCAAAGCCCAAAGGCCCTTCAAGGGTTAAAGAAAATAATAAGTAATTTTCAAAACAAAATGTCATCAAATTTTAATGTACCTCTTTGAACTAACCCCTAAAGGATGTTGCTTACCAAAAATGTTGTATGTATTTGTAGGAGAACCATTTAGTACTTGAAAAAAAAACTTTACGACAAATGTCAAAAATTCCCCAAAAAATCCTAATTGACCAGTATTATGTTTATGACTTAACTTGAATTTTACAACTCCAATGGGATTCGCGTGCTATCCAAATACCCCATCCGTATACAACACGTGAGTCTGTATACAAAACAGCAACATCCTTTTACGGGTTAAAAAGCGAATTCTATTGAGCAGGTTTTAATATCTTCAAATTAAAAGAACATCTCACGACATTCTCTTACACAGACTTTGATTAAGAAAGAATTAGATCCATATATAACCATCTTAGGTAACCTGAACAAAGTCTGAATTGACTAAAGACTAATAATGTTGGAATCGCATTTGAAAACTAAAACAAAAAAGGGAAAACGTCATGGAAACCTCTGAAGTTTGCAATATTTACGTAGATACCCTTGCTTTAGAAATCACACAAATACCCTTGGATCAAAATTTTCAAGTGTTTGTGTTGTTGTGCATGCCACTTCCCTTTTTTTTTGTGCGTATGTTTTTTTTGTTTCATTACATTCCCTTCTTCAACATTGGTCATGAAGAAAGTACAACCACAACAAATAAATGCCTCAATTTTTTGGTCCAAGGGTATTTGTTTAATTTCTAAAAAAGTAGGGATATCTATGTAAATATTGCAAACTTCAAGGGTTTCCATGAAAGTTTTCTTTTTGTTAAGTGTTAGAAAACACATCTGCAAAGTTAGAAGCAATGCAATGTTGCACTTTAAGTGGCTTGCACATCTTGCACAAAAGCAAAGAAGCAAGAAACAATAGATAAATAGGGTCTTTGTTGTCTTCCTTTTTTTTGTACATGCATCTATGCAGTCAAGAATTGCAACAAAATCAAAGACCGTAACATTGTAGAAGCATTTGGGCTAAAGCTAAAACCCATGTTTCCTTTGCACACGTGGAGGTGATCACAGAGGTTTCTTAGAGAGCTGCACATAAAGAAGAAAATACATGCATGTTAATATGGAGATGTATGCTTCATAAAGCTAATCTAGTCACGACAAAGAGGTCTCCTTCAATGTGAAAGAGATAAATTTGTCCTAATTCATCACTTTTGTAGAAATATTTTCACAATGTGAATGAAGAATTATTGGCAAATAGTAGTGCACATCAACTCCCTTTTTACAAAATATGAAAATACACTACATACAAAGCTTTATATAGATTTCAAACCTCTCGACAAAGTACAAAGAAGTACAACAATTTAATGTGGCTTCAAAATCAAAATATACTAGTACCAAGGACTAGAATATAAGTACAGAAAGAAGACATGAGTTTAATTTCATAAATAAGCAATCAATTTGCAAGTTAGGCGTTAATTAACAATCATGATTGTGAATGTGAATAAAATCTTAATGGATAACGCATGAATCATAAATTGAAGCAAAAAAATGCATGTCAAAATATAAACACCGCAAAGCAAAAATTCATGAGGCAAAAAATACTACTTTTTTAAAGTGCTGTGAATAAAAATTTGTTGAAGCGCATCGAAGACTGATGTTACAAAGCACAAAAACTTTGATGCTACAAAATTGCTCAACTGTTGGACCCAGGTGCGCTTTTGGAATTGGACATGCAAAAATCTAGAGGACAAGCTTTACAGAACCATAAAGCTTGAAGCACTCATTAGCAACATCAGCAACTGATTCCACATCAGAAATTCTGATTGACAAAATTGCAACATTTACTTTGCATGCAAACTCAAAGAGCAAGTTTTTTTTGCACAACCGGCAACACAATCCTACACCAAAGAAAGGAAACCAATGCCTAAAGCACAAATTGCAAACAAAATTGTATGCTACACAAAATCTGCAAATAGCTTCTTGCGTTCTGGAAAATAGTAAACACAGATACCACCTTGGCACAGTTGCAAGAAGATAGATATTCTAGAATGTACAGCACAGGACCACTCTAAACATCTAAATCCCAACAGCAATGTCTATGTCTTGATGTGAACATTGCAACTTGTTATTAGAAGGTCTAGCTCTCATAAAAACGCAAGGTGGAGAAAACTAAACCACTTGTGTGAACAAATGTTGTCAAGTTTATATCCTAGCTTCAATTATTAGGCCTTGCTTTTGCAATAGGTGAGGTAAGGGTTTGTCTACTTGTTGACCACTAGGGTACATGTTTCTAGGAATGTTTCTCTAATAACCAATATGAACCAAGTTCAAGCTAGTTTTCAATATTGGATATGCACCATGGATTTTGGTTCAACATATAGATATTTGATAATTGTTGCAAGATATAGCATTTTGGATATAAAACCTTCATATTACTACAATTGGGTTGTTGCAAAACGCATATTAAATGCGAGCATATACTCCAAAAGAGCTCCTGCAAACCAAGTGTACTAATGTTGAAGTCATCAAAATTTGCGGTCCCCCACAAAATACTAAATTACAAGTGGACCCACCAATGCTATTTAAAGTGCAATGCAATGGCAAAGACCAATTCCAAAGACTAGTTCCACTCTAAATGTGATTAAGAGTAATCCAATGATTTTTTGAACTTGTAGATTTCACACAATTACTACGAGTTTTTTTTATACAACTAAAAATATGTGAACTTAACCGTGTCAACCCTCAATGCTTCAGGCACAAAATTTTGTTGTAAAATCCACCAACAAGGGTTAAATTTGAAAATTTTAACTTTTTAACCCAAAAGGACCAAGATACTATAATACATACTAAGTACACTATTGTATAATACTATGTACACTATTGTATGATACTATGTACACTATTGTATAACTGGCATTTGCTACCAACAAAAAGTTTTAATTTGGGATCTTGACTACCTCACTAGAATAGCATTGATCTATATTCTAACTTCTTTGTTGATCTCAAATGTAATAAAGGTCTGGATGCACTCCAAACACAAGAAAAATACTCCATATTGTACTAACCACAAAGGGCTGCTCAGTCCTTTAAGGGTTAACCCTTTAACGACCACACCCATTTTCACAAAATCCACTGAAAACAGGTGCTGTAAGCTTAGATTTGGAATTGACTCAAATATGGACCCATTTTCAATAATCCAACCATACAAATGGGAAGTACACCTTGTTTATTGTAAAGCACCAAAATTTCATCTACATCTACTGTTGGAGGTGAAATATTATAATGATTGAGTGAGCCGTATGCGGAAAATCTCTTATGTTTCATTCTTGTTTAGTTTTGAATGTTAACCTTTCATGCAAGCTTTGATTGAGAAGAGCCTTACATTTCTAGAAAGCAAGGTTTCCCACCTTTCCAACAAGACTAGTTTCACACAAAATATACAAAAATAGCAATCACAAGGTATAGCTAAGTGGACAAAAAGGGTCAAAAAACCCACTTTCTTTGCTACCCTAAAACGGTTCTACAAGAAATTTGATAATTATTCTGGAAAATCCAATTGGTGAAAACAATCAAGAATTGGCCTTAAATGTAAAATGACAAGTTTTAAAGCCAAAATGACAACAACATTTTAGTAGATCTTCAAAAACTACAATTATACTACTACCGTATATGAAAACAATACAAGCGTATTTCTTAAGCAATTTGAATTTTTTTAGAATTGAGCAATTGAAATTTGATATTCTTCTTACATTCTTGATGTATTGTGTTGTTGCTTTGACCCATCTTTGACAAAAATTGGATACGTATTTTGAAGCCATGCCGTATTAACACCATTATTTATCAACTCACATACCCAATTGCATTGTTACTTTTTTAGATGGAAGCAAAATTCTTGTGATCACATGCGTACTTCAAGACCAAATTCCAAATTATTGAGCTCAACCTACAAGCCAGAAACCACTCCCATCAACCAAAATATGGTCCCATGGTCCTTAACCTGTAAATGCCCACGGCAAGCAATTTCGATGTTTTCAACACTGATATGATGCTGTGGGCATTTAGGGGTTAAAGGGTTAACACTGCTTTTAGCCACTTGAGCTAAAAATGAAAATCAAATTTGGAATCAATGGTGCACTCAGGTGGACATGACACTACTTGGTGGACACTTGCGTGGACAAACGGCTGGAAGTTGCAATTATCTGCACTAATGATAGTGGTTGAAAAAACACATAATAATGAAAATACACATAGTAATGTTCATTGCAAGCATGGAAGGAAAAAGAATACAAGTGAGGTAATGAAAAATATTAAAAGAGCATAAGAATAGCAATGAAGGGATGGGCCTTGGGAATTGCATGAATTCAATCTAACCAATTTTTACAACAGAGTAAACCTTCAATAACACTCTAGTACAATAAAATTAGGAAATTGATATGTGCACACGGGGTTGATATTTGCACACCCCCGTGGAGATAAATTGTGGATTTCTACCATCAAAAATTCTGAATTTGAGAATTTTGAATTCAGATTTGGATTTAGAGACCATGGTTTACTCTAGAACCATTAAAAAAAGTTGTAATTAAATAACACTCAGTGAAAAAGTTTAGTTAGTAGAAAAAGTATTATTTCTACTTTTGTTTGTAAAAACGATAAACTTTTTCATTGGTTGTTGTTCAATTGCAAATTTTTTATGGTTCTAGAGTAAACCATGGTCTCTAAGTCCAAATCTGAATTCAAATTTCTCAAATTCATGATAGTAGAAATCTACAATTTACCTCCCAGGGGGGTGTGCAAATATCAACCCTCCGATGTGCACATATCAATTCCCTAAAATTATTTACAAGATAACAAAAGTCATTCGTACTCGCGTGTTACATTATCATGAGGCCTCAATCCAAAGAGCTTTTAGATATGTGAAGGAAAAAGGCTCGCACGGCAAAACTAACCCATGTATACATGAATACAAGAAAACACATTTCATGCTTGCTAAAACAGATTTCAATGTAGGGATCACCAGAAGGGTAGGCCAGAGAACCTCAAAGTACCATACTGGTATGAGTAGTAAAAAACCAGGTTTTACAGCAATTGTGCTAATCGTGCCATAGCAATGCTCCAAAACAGAAACAACCCCACCTCCCCCACAAGGTGCGTATGGCCCCAGATCCCCTCACCATCTCTCTCTAAGCGCAGGAGCAAAGAGGATGGCACATCATGAGGATTTCTGCAAAACACTTCCCTGTATCTGCTGCTGCTCTTTATACAGCTGGAGACCCAGTTTAATACCGCAATTTGTCTGCCAGCAGCAACATTTAAAACAGAAAATGCTAGTCCATAAGTAAAAAGGGACTGTCGCAACTGAGGCATCAAAATGTCCTATTTGAGGCAAACGGCACAGGTCGTACTAGGATTTTTGATGTGGACATTCGGCGTGAAGAAATAGTTGACTTTGATGGTGGAATACTCTTGCAAATCTCACCAGCTGATCGCCAATGCTTGCAGGGCAAGCAAGAGACCGTGGAATTATGAGTCATTACAAATCCTTAAAAAGGGTAGGCCAACACTACGGTAATGGAGTAAAATACAGCGCTAAAGAAAATGGAAGTCACCAACGACCTCGTCTCTATAAAAGGTAATATACAGTCAACCCAGTTAGACTCAGAGAGTTGCGTTATTCCTCGCAACGTCTCCAATTTTTATATGCCACTGTCAGTTTTAGTTTTGCGAGGCCGTCCACGCCCCCGCACCTCATCAGGCTTCTTGGGTGGAAGTGGCGGAGGAGGTGGTGGAGGCTTGGGAAGGGTGTCATCCTCACCTTCATCACTGCTCTCCTCCTCCACTTGACACAGCTTCTCGAACTCCCGCTCTGAAAACTGTTCTCCATACGATCGCGTCTGCACCACCACCACACCAAGAGCCCCATTTTTCATAGCCTCGTCAGAGCCACGAATAAAACCATGGGCTAGCCTAACCTTTCAACAGGGAGTGTTACCAATCTTCAGTAGTCTAATCACTAGTCACTACTGCGTTCACTCCCCAAAATGCACTACGTTTGAAAGATGCTCAAGAACAAGATGTGGCCCGTCCATACACAGGGAACTGTCAGCGGTACTCTGTTGTACCTCTCGTGTTCGTTTTCCTCGCCCATAGTTCTGAATTTCAGAAGCCCCTCCTTTGCCGCTTCCTCCTTTGGAGCTTCCCGGCTTTTTGATCAATTTGTTCGTCAACACCTTTACAATGGGGCCCAGCTCGGCCTCTCCAATCAGCCGCGGTGGCAGAGGTGGTGGTTCGCACCCTAGTTTGATTTTCACACACTGCCTCCAACGAGTCTGGCACCAGCACATCATCACGGCGACATCACACCATTCAAAATGTGCACATCTACTACACACACAATCTCTTACATTGAACAAGTATTCTCGCTAAATTAAACAACAATAACACAGAACTTTTGCATACGTATCGCTAACAGAAAAGGTTCAAATCTAGTAACAAGTGCGAGAAATAAACCCTGCTTGCATTTACTAGTCTAGTGTTTTGCAAAGATCTAGGGCGGAGCTGTATACAAATAAGCTTGGTACCTGCTCCTCGTGAGTTCGCTGCTTGTCCACATCCTCAAAAATATCTATTTCTGCGTCACTGCAAAAGTGATAAACAAAAATAGGGATCTCAGTGACGGAGCCTTGCAAATGGTACACACAATACTGGAACACAATGAAACACCACAAACCTCCTGGCCAGGATGTCATTCAGTGCTTCGTCGTCCAGCACAAGAGCCACCTCCTCCTTCTTTGGTTCTCTCAAGAGAGACTCAAGGTACTCCCTCCTATCCTCAGCACTGCATGCAGGTAATTCTTGGTATCAATAAATCAAGGCCGTACAACAGAGATGATGTAGAGATACATTTCTATTGGAATCTAAATGGTAACCTCCACAACGTACGGTTGGTGCTGCTGAATAATGAAGGACCTAATCTGCCGTCTTGGTAGTCAGCATATTGTTGTTATAGTGGTTGCAAACTGCTTTTGTACTTCAAGTGCATTTTTGACATTAAAAAAGTTATGTATTATCCTTCCAAAACACAAATGAAGGAAGTCGATGATCTCATGACCGAACCTGGTGTTGTCATCAAAAAATCCAGCTGTAATACTCTGATTAGCAACACCCAGCTTGTACTCAGCTGAAGCCCTCACATGCTCCTCTATACTCATCACCTGCAAGCTCATCATTTGCGGCAATAAGAAACCATCCGCATTGATAGACATGTATGACATCCCTGAAAAATTCAGATGTGTCAAAAACATGCTGAGACCCAAGAACATAGCTATCTGCACGAGCGCAATCAGTCAAAGAGACAACACAGAAAAGCTTAAAAGACGGTAGAATTATCATCCAAATTTGTCAAAGCTGTATCTAACGGCACACCAAATACCATGCGTAACAAGAAAAACAAGAGAATGCAGGTACAACGTCTATCAAATATGTCAAAATAGAGAGCAAAAAGGTAGGACAATCAGAATACTGAACAATTAAGTGCCAGAGGCATGCTTTCACGGTGCAAGCACGCAACAAAGAATATCTTGGAAATCTAAATCTTAATGCGGTAAGAACCAGGTATGAAGCTTGTCAGTAAAGGAAAGTACCGTTTCAAACCGTAATACAAGCACATCACGTTTCTGACCAATTCGGTGGGCTCTAGCTTGCGCTTGAAGATCCACCTATATACAATATTTTCACCACCCACCAGCGAATCTCCACCTTAGCTATGTAATTCAGCAATTGAGCAGACTACCAGGGTCAGGAATTAAATTCAACGAACTACTCTAGTTGAAATATCAGCTTCTAAGCTTGAGACGGAACAATACAAAAAAGAAGGACAACAAATCCCTCTCCACTAGAATTATCATGCAGGATACAAGGTCGTTTTCATGTTTTTCATACACCTTTCCACCCAAAATATTGGGGGTGAGCGATCCTTGGGTGAATGAGAGGACCAGTACGATGGTGGCCCTGCCAACAGCTAGAACTTGAACAACAGGGTGATTTAGGCAGCACGAAAACACCCTCAGCGTCCATCCAGAGCAGAAAAAGGCATTTGGCTCACATTCCTCTACAGATAAAAAGTGACTAAGATCACCTAGCCTGGTAATGAACGGAGCGAACCTGAGGATTCCAATCCGTATCAAAAATAATCACTGTATCAGCTGCTTGTAAATTGATTCCAATACCTCCGGCACGAATGCTGTCCAAAAAATAAAGAAAATGTATGTCATTGAAATTGACCTTCATCATTGAAATAGAACACAACTTACACAAAAGTGAAGCGCCTGCCTTAGTGTTAATTACACAATTCGACAAAGGGAAGTCCACAACAGCAATAACAAAGTTGCAAAAAGGCATACTGCAACCACCATGTTATCACAACCAGCAACCATCTATAAACACTGACAACATCTGGCTAGGAAATTCTAGGATGTTCCTCTGGCTCGGTCTTACCTGAGCAAGAATATAAATGCTTCAGATTGAGGTGCGTTGAAATCCTGAATCAGTGCCCCTCGCTCGCTGCCACCTGTTGAACCATCAAGCCGGAGATACCGGTATCCTTTCCACTCAAGATAGTCCTCCATAACATCTAAGAGTCTGGTCATCGTCGAGAAAAATAATACCTGGTATCGTTTAGAGGTTAGATAAGCTCATATGAAAATTTGATCACTCTGGTGCAAGAAGTCTAAGGACCCTACACATGTATCAAAATGAATCATATTGCTGATGATAGTCATGCAGATTATTCAAGTGTCAGCAATTATTAATTATTTTAAGACTTCTCATTACATTTGAGAAGCAAAGTTGCTGACCACGTCATGGAACATGCTTCCAATCAAGTATCTCCAGTAACCTCCGGACAATCTCAAAACATTAGAAACTCTTGATTGTAATCAGCCTAACTGTCCTCTTGGAAAAGCCTTGTGAACTCACTTTGTGATTTGCAGCCTTCAGCTTGGGCAGAATTCGGTCAAGCATTTCAAGCTTGCCACAGAAGCGAATTACAATGGGCAAGTAGTGAGGTGGCAGAACTCTCTCTGTCTGCAAAACATTCACGAATGTTTTAATCAACATAAATAGAACACAAATATGCAGGAAATCCCACAACTCAAAATGGCCAATAAAAACAAGATTCTAAGTTTCATCAGGCGATGTCGATTTGATTTCCCTTCCAAAAGGGCAGTCTCAACTGTTGTACACTGCATCGTTTCCAGTGATGGAGAAGCAACTGAGGAAAGTCATCGATTGTTTCAGCCTGGAAAACTTGCGAGTTAAGATCTTTCCATCTAAGCAGCTTACCTCCTCTGAATGAAGCTGACTAAGAAAGGGGTGATTGCAAATATTCCGAAGCTCCATGACGGTATTCTGGATTGAGCGGCCCTGCAGATTAATCACATTGTTCACAACAAAAAATAGAGTTCTTAGCAGGATAGCAAAAGCATTCTTCCTGTTCACCACAATAGAGCTTTTTCCCAACCATTGCGAACTCATAAAACAAGCTACATAATTCAGTACTTTTGGCATTCTAGACTGTTACAAGTTGTCTGGCATTAACGTATTGCTTCAAAATGGATTATGATGGTCACTGAAGTCCCTGCTAAGTAGATGAGTTCTGTGGTATTGCACAAACACAGAAGGCAACACAACCTACTCATAATTTTAATAACAAAGCCGTCACAGCCCCAAGCATCATACCTTTGCATGATTGAGTGACTTCATCTTATCTTTGACATGCTTCATCAGCAACTTCTGATAACCAGATGCCTCACACCGTACCAACCTTTCAATCTTCTCAGGAAGCTCATTCTCGACCTTCAAAACATGATATAGCAGAGATATAAGAATGAAAGCCAAACAAACTACCAAGAATATCACCAATTCCAGGTCCTACTTGTGAGGTCAAATTTTTATTTAAAACTTCAAACAAAAATTTTATGCATTGATAAGAATTTGTTTCTCACGATCTACAATATTTCTATCCTAGTTATTTAAGAGTATTTGAAGCTATTACAAAACTGATATAAATACACAAAGTTCATTTAGATTCATAAAAATTATAGTAGCTCCAAAATTTATTAACATTTGTCTCAAAATCTGTGCCACTATATCGAGGAAACCCGGAGTAAAACCAACCATTGCAACAAAAACAAAACAACAGAAACACAAATTTTCTAATGTTAATAGGAATTAATATTTTACATCTATACGTTCACAAGTTGTGGTGATGGGAAGTCATGAACACCATAAATGAAATTTCATGACAATTATCTCAAGATTAAGCCATCAAAGAAGCATATGCAAGAATATTCGATGAATCTTGTTCAATCTGCATTAGAGATCTCATATTAAGAACATCCACAAGCCACAGGAAAAGCTAGTTCAGCGATTCAGGTTTAACCATCTGCCAGACGAAGATACTCACGCTTTTACCAGAGTTACCAAACTTATTCCTCAACACGGGCATTATTCACAAAGTGCAGATTGTGGGCATAAGCTCACCTTATGTTTAAGCCTACGCAGCATAAAAGGACGCAGAACTTGATGGAGGCGGTTGATAATAAGAAGGTTCTCCTCCTCAGTCAGCAAAGCCTGCCGGAGATTTGAGAAACAAATTTAACCCTATAATTGACGTCCATTAAAACCGATCAAAATCGTGATACACTTGGGAAACATAGGTCAGCAAGAGTTCAGATTACCTGCTCTTCCGCAGATGGATCTGCAACATTCTCAAAAGGTTTATTGAACCATTGGGCAAAGTCCTCTGAAGAATTGAAAATGCTGGGCAACAAAAAATTTAAGAGTGCCCAGAGCTCCTCCAAATTGTTCTGAAACGGTAAGAACAACAAGGAAAATCCGTCACATCATCATCCGTCACATTACCCTTCCTAAGGAGTAAATATCAGATAATTAATTATTCATAAAATACACAAACATCTAAGAGCAACTAAATAAGTAAATCAGTATACGCATACACATGAACATTCTGACGATGCTCGGTTGAACAGATTCTCCAATTAACAAGACATACTTGTGAAGGTGCCCACAATCCAACATAAATGCTTATCTTCATTAGAAACTAAGCTATTGCACAATCAGCAAGAATTGGAAGCGTACGACTCTTACTTGAATTGGCGTCCCTGTGAGGAGTAATCTGTGAGTGCTCTGATACAGCTTCAGCTCGGCATTGAGTTTACAAGAAGCGTTCTTTATTCTATGGCCTTCGTCAATAATAATGTAATGCCAAGGGATCTTAGCCAGCTTTGGTCTGTCATGCTTGCTCATCAAAAACTCATACGTCGTGACTAGGACGTTGAACTGCCGTGGTTGAATCTCTTCTCTAAGAAAATTCGCACACAACATCAGCGAAAACAATCATTACAATGTGAACTGTATCCGTGAATCTACAGGACTGCAGGGAAACAGCATGTGAAATTTCAAAAACTAATTTTATGAAATTCGAACCTCTCCCATAGAACACAACAGTAATTTAAATTCTTCATGACTTGAACACACTCTACACAGATGTCCGAACTCAACAACAGTTGGCTTACTTATAGAGACGGCGACGTTCTTCAGGAGCGCCACAATACGCTATCACTGAAATACGGGGAGCCCACCGACCCAGCTCGGCTAACCAATTGGGCAATACGGACGACGGCACCACAATCAAGAAAGGGCCAGGGTCATTCTTTGTCTCCATCAAGTGGCAAATGAGGGCAATAACCTGTACAGTCTTCCCAAGCCCCATTTCATCTGCGAGAATTCCATTGAGATGATTGTTGTACAGAGACACCAGCCAACGTAGGCCACTTAGCTGATACCTGCAGCATTAAGTTCATGTCAAGAATGGTAGGCAACACTGATGGTACAAGAAAGACACCAAGAACAACAAACCCAAGAATATGCAGTCTTCATTATTTTAGATTCTTCTGACTCACTCTCGCAACTTGCCACCCTCAAGTGTTATTGGTTGTTCATCTACGATCTCCTTCACACTGCACACATAGAAACATGCCGCTTCAGTTTGACGACTTATTTCAGATACTGACGTTTCAAAAATAATAGAAAAAGCCATAACAGCGGCTAAACTGAATTTCTATTTGAATTATGCAAATTCCATTCAAATTCACATGTGAACCTTCAGTAATAGTAGTACAACACACGCTAAATCACGATATAAGAAAACGAAAGTCACAATGTAAGACATTAGATCACAAGCAGCATCGTCAGTATACTGCTTTTGCAATCTCTCGAGACAAATTTGGATTCTGGCATCAGATGCACACAATCGACCACAGGGAAGTTACCCACCTGTGTGCCTGAGAATAATAATTCTCATTACTTTCAAGATAATGCTGCATAGTACAAACCAACACAATGTCGTTAAATCCAAGGCACTGTTTCAGAAGAAATAAAATGCTTCAATCTTACTAACAGTTACATCAAAGAATCTGATATTTATACCTGAGTATTATCCTTGACATCAGATTCCACGGATACTTCCAAGACGGAGTTGCTTTCTGAGAAATCATTCTCAAGCCTAGCCAGCTCCTTTTGCTTTTGAAGCTTCACACCCAACTTCTGCAAATAGCCTTCAGTCTCTTTCAAAAGTTTCTCCACTCTGTCCGATTTTGTCTCCTGTTCCCCCAAAACAGAAAGTCAATGCAAGAACCAAGCCGTCTAAAAGTGGACCTGCGACAAACTGCAGTAGTGCGACACTCCTAATTCTTGGTAAGGTAATTACAAAACTCGAACTCATTCAAGTAAGGAAAGACCAAGGTAGAATTACGACAAAGGACCTGCAATGTCAATCTTGCGATTGCCAACTCAACGACAATCTTTGTAGATCCCAACACAAACCTGAACCATGCGAAGATAGCCAGCAACATCGTTGTTTTTCAAGGCATTGATTCTGTCACGCTGAAGTTTGTCAGCTTTCTCACGATAGATGCGCTCTTTCTTCTTGTGGAATTCCTTCACGTAACGGTTGTATCCTAACAGCCGGTGTGCTTTCCTCTTTGACAAGTCATCCATTTTCTCCCTAAGACGTACAGATCATCCATGAAGTTCAGTAATACTTCAAAACAAGTACTACCTTAAAGGAGGCCGCCAGAAACCATTATGATAACTGCGTTTCTTTTAAATTTTTGGTACGAACCAAACATGGACAGTCCAATCATGTTCAGTCAAATTTTGAATGTGGATCTTGGATGAGACTGCATATGTTAGAACTGAAAAAAACTAGCAACTGCCGCAGATGCTCGTTAAAAGCGTGCATGTCTTTAGCAAATAGGATACCTGTGCGATTCAACTTCACGACAAAACTCTCTTTGCTTCTCTCGATTGCGCCGTTGCCTCTCTTCCTTTTGCTTCAGCTCAAGCTTTTCCAATTGCTTCAGCCGTCTTCCTGCACGGGTCCTCTTCATTGTCCTCAATGTTGCCATATCCGCCATTACGGGCTTAAAGAAGTCGTGCAAAAAGTCTCTGCAAAATCCAGTAGCATTGCACTGTCAGAAAAGAATCCTCTACACCTAATCACAACGCCCACAAGATAGAAAAGATCCTCACTTTCCAATTCGATTTTTTCCTTCAATTTCGTGTAATTTACAAATCATGAAAAGCCTAGCTCCAAGCCTAAGAGTGCATAATTCCGAGTTCAGACAACTAATTCTGCGAGCACCTGCGCAACTGCCGCTGTAAATGTAAGAGCTGCAGCTTCTTCAATTCAATAACACTTCTAGTCTTAATAGAAATATCTTCTGTTGAGCTCACGGTCTCCTGTGCAGATGACGTACAACAAGAAAAACAAGATCAGATACACACTCAAGTGTAGGGAGTATTGCGTACATTGATTCATTTCAATGTTCCATCTGACCTACCACAGATACCAAAAACAGTAAGCCAAGGAAACTGAAGAAATTTTCGTATTATCACCTTGACCTCGTGATAACGGGTTGCTATATTTTCTTCAGTTTTCTTCTGTTTAAAAGCCCAATTTCGATCAGCAACAGCTTTCCGCTTTCGTTCGTAGAGGGTCAACTTCTCCACTATTGTGAACTTCGGGGGACCGTTCTGAGGAATACCGAGCTCTGGAATATCCACGTCTATCCTCTTCATTGCAGACCCATCCTCAGCAGATGATCTGAAGTTCCCTGGAAACTCGCTGCTGCTTGATATTAGAGGCCTATCAGGCAGCTTGAAACCCTGGTTGCTTTGATTTCCAGGGAACATCCCACTGCGTTGATTCCCTTGAGGCAATTGGTGGGATGCCATGTGATTTGACGCTGTGCCAGTAGGATAAAGACCACTTCTCCTTTTCGGTTGGGGCGGAGTCATGAAGCTCGGGTCATCAGGCATGGGAGCATTTGGCCTCATGGGAACGTTATAGGGGTTGGCAGCCTGCAGATAGGTTTGCATAGGAACCACATCTCCATTTGGCAAACGAAAGAGTTGGCTTTTGAAGAGATTGGGGTTTTTGGAAGCTTCCAGTTTCCTTGCAAGCTCTGAAAGTGCAGCAGCATTTCTTGCTTCATTACTGGCTACAACGCTCGCATGTGACTTCGGCTCGGGAATCTGGAGAACTGTATGCAAATCCGAGACCCTCTTCATCGCCAAGGAAGGAGAAAAGGAACCCATCGGATTCGGTCCTTCTTGCAACACTTGTGATGCTGAACTTCTTAACAGCCCTGACACAACATTCTCATTGCTTCTCCTCTGAAGCTGGTCGCTGGAATGCTCATTTACCTCTGCTTGTATCTCAGCAGCTAGCGCTAAAACCTCAGCCCTTTCACTAACTGCTTTTGCCGTAGCTAAATCGATACCAGGGTTGTCTTGAGCAATGACTGTCGTTGATACAGCACCGTTGACACTGCTGTCGAGAGAAGGCACGGGATCAACAGCTGAGGAATTATCCCTGTCCAGCGACTGCAACTCGTTTGGTGCAGCTTTGTCTTCCTCAGATGGTTGAAGGGAATCCACGCTGGGCTCCATGACCGATTCCGGCAGATCATTCTCGATTAGAGACTCCACGCGTACATTATCACTATCCAACTCCTGGTTCTCGACCGGTGTTGATAGAGACCCACCGTCCACTTGCTCCGGAGACGCCTCATCTGTGCTGCATCCTCTGGACTCAGCACTTGTTCCGTTCTTGAGAACATTGATACCCGGATTTAAAGGGTTCATCTCCTCGGTCCTTATAGTGGTGCCCGCGACTAGCTCATCGTATTTCTCCGCTCCCGCCAAATTGGTGATCTCGACAGGCTGCTGAACATGAGCCTGTTCCTGAAATTCGATGCCCACCTCCTCTGTAGGAATCGAGATTGAACGCACCATAGAATCAGTGCTCACACTGCCCTCGTTAGGCTTCAAAAGAGGCGGCCCAACACCAAGGACAGGAGCCAGAGCATTTGTCACAGGGACCTCAGCGTTCTCTGAACTAACCGAGGGTAGACCTGATGGTACCTCAGAAACATGGCCTAATTTCTCCTCCAGTAAAAGCTCGTCAACCCTCGAACGCTTACCTCCCCTTGGAACTTCACAACCGATAGACAGCTAAGTCAGAATAACATTAGTATGAATACTACGCCAGATCTCTCGATGGAAATTTGGCAGTAACTGATAGACCTAAGTATACAAATGGTATGTGAATTACCAACACCTTTGAGTACATACTAATCTGCGCAGGAGATACGATGCAAGCAGCGCCAACCAATGGAAATCCCTTTGAACTGCTGATAAACGGGTGCAAAACCTCACACAGACACCTTGCTGCAGTATCACTTCCAGGTGCTCATAGAACAATACTCTAGCAAGGATCCAATAGTCCAACAAAAGCAGAACGAGCAGCAACGCCAAAGCTCGTCCTAGATTCTGATTTACGAGAATCTTTAATTATAAGACTAATTTAATGTTACGTGACAGATGCAGACTTGAAATACGCTTTAGGTAGAAGGGAGTTCTGGATAACAAAACATACTACCAGCTCATAATGGCAACATTAGAGCCAGACAAAATGAACAGAAGTAAAACCTGATACAACGGTCTCATGATTTAGGAGATAAAGATTAAATCAAAGCCGACCTTTTCGCACAAAATGCAGAAATTTAATAATACCTTTCTTCTTCGGTGTGTGCATAGCCAGGGTCATTTGGGTCTTCTTCGGTTCCTTGGATGCCCTAGACCACACAGACAATAGGTCAATCGAGAAACAGAAACCATAAAGAGCCGATATTTTACTAAAGGTTCCGCGATTGGCGATCTGTCTCATCGAAAGAGGATCACAGATTGGCAAAGTAATAGAAAAATGGCTGCAACTGAACAAACCTCAAAGCCAGAAACACGAGACATTGTGCCCGTAGCTGCTTTAATTGATACTCAGTAAACACAGGCACAGAGGCCGTATCTGTGGGAAGGCCAGATTGTATATCACTCAAAGAACTGCCAGCGCTGCCAGCAGTCGGAGATTGATCCGAGTCCTTTAATAGAGAGCTGAACTCGGCTGACTTCTTCTTAGGACCCTTTACAGCCTTTTTACCAGAGCTAGTAGCCTCCGGTACTGCCTCATTGCTGCCAGGGGCTTGACCGCTCTTCGCGGCCTTCCCTTTTCTCTGCAATACATTTAAATCGGTCAACAGAGTAGAAGAAATACACCGGGAAAAAGAATGCATAACATTAAGGAACTGCCAATACAAATTCCCATACGAAATTGGTCATCGGCCCTTTTCCTGTCGAACCCCCTTTCCAAAAGGAAGCCAGCTGTAATCCGAACTGAATATCATAAAGATTTAAGGTACGTGCGTAACATGACAAACAAACATTAGCGAAATAAGTAGGCAACCATGATTGATTTCCTCATCAAATTTTCAAGTATTTTAGATGTTGTGTTGTCAATAAAAATCTTACTTCCTTTGACAGAACCATGAGAAGATCAAGAACGCCCGAAAGAAAAGTATCAAAACGATGGCTTGGATTATGTGTTCGGAGAAGGAGAACCGCAAAAGGTAGGTAAGAGAATAACGGCCTTGAACGTAACGAAAATTTTGACTTAGTGACGACTACGAACATCACTACCTGTTGGAGTGTTGGCGCGGCACCCTTCGCTCCAGTAGATAACTTATCAACGACAGTCACAGCGGTGGCAACTGTTGGGAGGGCGGAAGATGGAGCTGGCAATTGCCCTTGAGTGGCGGTAACGTTATCATTAGTGTGGCTTTCCCCACCGCCAGAACCGGAATGATTGTCATTGGCGAGTGACTTCTTGCCAGGCACTGATACAGGCCGAGTGTGCTGAGGGGGTCCGCCGCTAAAATTATCTGTGCCGGTACCGGCAGGTGATCCTGAAATAAGGGAACTTTGGATACTACCAATACCCGTAGGTGATTCTGAGATTTTGGAAACTTGAGTATTACCCCACCCAGCAGGTGGTTCCGAGACTACGGAGTTTTGAATACCACCCATACCAGTAGGAGATTCTGGGACTGAGGAACCTTCAATACCACTCGCAGAATTCCATTCAGCACCTTGTATGCCAGCTGCTGCACCTGTACGAGAGCCGTCTGTACACGGCAAAAGAGAGACTCCAAGTACCTCAGGAAGCGCACCACCAATCTGCTTAGCCTCGTAAGCTCTGCTTTCGCCCGATTTGAACCGATTACTGGCGCTTTCAGCTCCTAACTTTCCTTCAGAATAAACTGCTGAGACTGCAACTGGTGCTCCAGGGCTGCCTCCAGAAGCAGTCCCAGTGAAGTTCACACCTCCTCCATCTGCTCTCGTAGCAGCTGTACTCTCATACTTCTCGGAGTTCCGTACTACATCTGAGACCTGAGCCCCAGTGCTGGAGGTATCTGCACTTTGTGAACGCGTTGTGCACGAAGGGTCATCGACATGACCAGTCTTGTCATTTTTCCTGCTGGCTGCATTACTAACGGCCTTTTCTAAAAGACGAGCGCGCGTGCGAGTTACGACCGCAGGAGAGGAGGTCTTTGCAGCGGATTCCACAAGGCCTAACTGCGCAGCCTTTGCCTGTCCTCTGGTTTTAGGAGGATCAATTGGCTTAGGGCTTGCGTTTTCAGTGCTGATTGTTTTCCCACGTGTTTGTCTAGCAGTAGTCTCTACCTCTGCTTTTGGCGTAGAAGGCTTGCGTTTCTTTCCCTTCCCTACAGGAGTATCTATAACAGGTGCAGTCAAAGTGGAACTGATCACTGGATTAGCAGCAGGTGTTGCAAGAGGAGCGGAGGGTCTCAATGAGGTAGCAGCATCCGATCCTCCTGAAGACGGGTTCGACGCAGTTGTTGGCACGGTCTGATGACTGATTCGTTCTGACTCACTCAAAACTTGCTCTCTCTGACTAATTCCGTCCGGCACCCGAAGGATTTCTTGATTACCAATAATAGCATGTATCACTGGAGTAGTACTCGTAACTAATGCTGGCACAGCAGCAGCTACAGTTGAAACTGAAGATTGGGATACAACTGATCCTACGGCTGGCGCTGGAATTTTGAAATCAGCCTCCTGAGAGACTGCAACCATAGCAGTGCCGTCAAGAGTCTGGTTCCCTTGATCTGCAGGCTGAGCTAAGTCCTTCTGCTCACAAGATAAGCCACTGGCCTGGTTGCCTTGGACGGGCTGATCTGCAGATGCAGATGGCACATCCTTCTTCTTGTCAGAGATTCCACCAGATTGGTTGCTGTTACCAGCACTTGCAATTGCAGCTGATCCTGGACCTGGACCAGAAGTCGACGAAAAGTTGTACTGCTTCACCACTATTTCGAGCGCCCTACAAGCGACAGGAACAATAAGTTAATCGGTATCACAAAACCTTGATAGCTCAGGAAAGAGGGTCAACGGCCTTGCAGTTTACTCATGGAAACATAAATAAGAGATCACATTGGGAGAGAAATAACAAAGTTGCGATCGAGCAGATTTGCAAAACAAAACCCAATGTGACTCACAGAGAGGGTCTAAATGAATGAACAGCACCTTGAACAGCATCACTGTTTCTACCAAAAACAAGAAGGGCTGCTGCTAAGATAGACTTGTCAATTACAAGAATTCGATGGTGGAATTTCCCCAACATTTCCGAAAGTAATTCAGACCCGGAACCAGGCAAACTTTAAGACATGACCATAGTTCCACTAGGAGATAAGGGCAATGAGTGGGTTCCGACCTTGACACTATTTTGAAAGGTAGAGTTGATTCCTTTCCAGATGCTTTCATATGCTGGCAGATCTGCAGATACAGGCACAGCAATTCTAATCAGTCCATACAAAATTTCTCTAGTACTCCCACACTCACTGCGCATTATTGGCGAAGAATCATGGCCAACGGAAAGGGGAGGGCGCCGGGGGATATAACGGACCGCATACAGCTTAGAAGCCAGTTTCTTGGGGTCCTTCTTATCTTCATCGCCGACCTTGTCAAGAAACTTGGCGGCCTCCTGTTCCACATTTGCCTCGGCCATGATTGCCTGCACTTGACCTGCACGAGGAGAGCAGGGGCTCTGAAACCCAAGACTACAACAACTCCCTTACCCGTTCGACCTCTTCTGTTCCGAAGAACATCGCCATCAAATTGCAGGACAAAGTCATTAAGTTGTGTGTAAAATATAAGCCAAAAACGAAGTAAAGTAACCCAACCACATAATAATCGAATACCTCTCGACTGATAGATGAAGTGCACTAAAATTACACACATCGCTGGTAGTGCACAAACGAAAAACTTGCACAGCAAGCAGAATCTGTGGATTCTAAATACACAACATCACCCTCACCCTCACCCGCCAGCTCGGACACTGCAATGGCAGAAGGGGCTTCGACAATAAAAGAAGCATGCGTTACAGTTCAAGATAGCCTTGTTCACATCCAGAAGTAGGCCCCTCGTGGCACCGCCCATAGTAATTAAATGAAAACGCACGCAGGCGCTGCAAGATTTGAGATACTCGACAGCAGCTCAAAGGCTATGACCAGCCAGAGACGAGTAATTCCACAATCTGAGCTGGAATCCTTCAGCGTCAAACGGAACGATCCGTGGTCATATTTTCATGCAGGTTCAAAATACAGATCGCCAAACACAGGCCAGTGCATTAACCATAACTCGGAAAATAAACGTTCCCGTTCAAGAACCCTAATCAGAATTTTACGTTGTTAAGTGCAAGCCTTAATTTCACACACTCCGAAAGCAGCGTGTGGATTTCGGTGGCATATCAGCATACTGTGACGACGAAGTTGAGCGCTAAGAGCGTGACCCTGACAAAATCTGCGCGCCACATAGAGACAGAGACAGCGGCAGGGGCAGAGGAAATAGAAGAAGCATCCATACCAGAGGGACACCAGTGTCGCAAATAGTCAGCAAAGGACGGATCGCAGGGCTGCAACAAAAAACCTGGACCATCTCCGAGGCCAATGTATCGTTCCTAAGCTTCCAATTCCAGAGAGCAAGGTTGGGAATGCGGAATGGCACGGCGAGTCCACCGTTAGGGTTAGAGCCATGTCAACGCAACGCCCAGCTGGGAAACCATGCAAGACGCCTGGGGACGATAAAACCCTAGAGATAAATTAAGGCGGTAGAGAAGGCGATGCAGGAGACAAGAGAAAGGGGGGCAGAAGGGGATTATTGACGAGAGGGGATGATGAAGCGAGAAGTAGAAAAGAGGGGGGACGGAGACCGGGAGAGGGAGTCCAGGTTCGTAGGATTGGAGGATGGACGGGGAGAAAAAGAGGAGGCAAAACGGAAAGAGGGCGAGGAGAGGTGGTGCGAAGGGGGCCAACTTGGAGGAGGACGAGGGGGAGGGAGAAACGAAGACGAAACAAGGTGAGTGAAGAACGACAACGACGACAACAAGAGAGAGAGAGAGAAAGAAAGACAGAAAGAGACGAGGTCAGCAGGTTCGGAAAAAAGGGAACTGCATGATGATCATGCTTGTCAGATGCATGGAGGGCGGGTCGGCGGAAGCATTCACGATAAGCTTAACTTAGGGCCGGATTCCATTGAGGACCTGATGTTCAGGTCCGGAGGGGGCCTGGATGGGGAGGTCAGGGCCAGGAGATGGGGAGGTCAGGGCCAGGAGATGGGGAGGGAGCATTCCACTGGGAGCTGGAGGTCCAGCTCTAGGAGGGCCAGAGCTGCCTGGAAGTTCCAGGTTCATGCTTGCTTTAACCTGGCTAACTATATTTTTTCACTCTAGCTTCGCTTGTGTGTATTTAAACCCTAAAGAACTGAAGGGGTTATTGAATAAACATTGTTAACAACTGTATGTTTTTGGTATGTTGATAAAAAAAATCAAAACTTTTGATTGATATTTCAACCGTACAAAATTATAGTGAAATGTTCATCCAATGTGTAGTAAAAATTTAAGCCCATTTGATCACGTGGATTGTAAGATTATAACATTCAAAGTGTGAAAAATAACTTTTTTTCGTTTGTGCAAAACAAGGTTAGTAGACTAGAAGCCTTTCTAAAGTAGATTTTTTATTCTATAGAAAAATGAGATTTTTTACCATTCAAAAGTATATGATGTTAGGTTCACTCATAAAAATTTCCAAAAGTAAATATAGAATCTAGCTTTTTCTAAATACCCTTGCAATGCAAAGGGGTTAAGTGAATTGGCAATACACTAGTCATTTCTCATGATTCCTTGTGCAAAGAGGAAGTCTTTCATTGGAAATTTGAGCTAT
Source organism: Ulota crispa (assembly GCA_963920765.1). Taxonomy (NCBI): domain Eukaryota; kingdom Viridiplantae; phylum Streptophyta; class Bryopsida; order Orthotrichales; family Orthotrichaceae; genus Ulota; species Ulota crispa. Next base: position 25,190,502 of record OY987246.1, on the reverse strand, counting down.
GCAAATGTCAAAGACAAACATTTGGAATATGTGACAAAAAATTCAAGAAATTTAAACTTATAGATTGCAAGATAATATGGTCTAAATTCCTAATGTTAGAAGAAAATATTTTTTCTTGACACTGCCCAAACATAATTAACAAAGTTTGACTCCTCTTAGAATGTGATTTGAGATCTCAATTAAAAAATAATTAAACTATATACCATATCTTAAATTAGTTATAGACATGCCAAATTTCAAAATTTGATGAGAGTTTTAGCACAAGATTCTCCAAAGATGCCCAAATTACCCAAGGTGCCCAAATTCTTTTGGTTAAAATAATTCTTGAATTGGGCATCCACTTGGGAGCATTTTCACTTAGGGGATACATACTTACACCTTCTGTAACAATTTTGAGAACGTCCAATAAAAATTAACTTTGTATGACCTTGCCCAAGTTGTCAAGTGCATGTTGAACGGACACTTGGTCCATTAGGGGTGAAAGATGTCAACACACATGCAATGGGGTTTATTTCACTTTAAAATTAACGATGACTCATTTAACTAAACCCTAACTTTTTCAAAGACAGTGCTCAGCTAAAGTGCAAAATGCAATAGGGTAACCCTGTATTTCACTTACTTTCAATGTGCAAAAGGCAAAGGGGTAAAACTGTAAATGAGGGTTCAAAAACCAAAAAGTTAGAGATTGGTAGTTAAACTAAACCCAAAATAGAGGGTCCAGGAACCCCTCTAGGCCCTCCAAGTCTGTACAGCCGATCTTCACTGACGAGAGGCCTGAAGGTCCGATCGGCCATCTAGGCGAAAGAAAAGCTCAATGGAATTTGCCTGGACCCTCAAGAACCTGGAGGTCTAGGTCGTAATGGAATTAGCTTAGCCAAAGCAAACGGTGGTGGTCGAGTCGAACAACCCCGGCAGTTGATCACTTCCTCACTCACTCTTTCATTGCCCTCTCTCTCTCTCGAATCTAGAGTTTGTAAGACATGGATTTACATACAGCTGCACCCTTGTATAAGGTAGGCGCACCCATAAGTTTGGAAATAAGGGTTTTGGAGAAGGTAAAATAATTGACTAACTTTCAAAAAAATACTGTATCTTAGGAAATGGAAATTAAAAATATTGGCATCAATTTCAAGGTTACAACTGCAAGCATTTGTTCACAAAGTTTTTTCAAAGTCCAAAATCACCAAAATTGTAGAAACCATGTGTAAGAGATGCTAATCACAAGGCTTGTTGGTTCTTAAATAGTGAGATGGGTACTCAAAATCTCATGCTAGTCACCCACAACCATCACTTCATCACCCATATCCATCACTCACTCACCCACAACCATTTGTATTTTATTGATTAGCCCTACCACTGTCAGGTGACAGGCATGGGGACGCAACGCTTATGGATGCTGCTACCTTACATAAATATGTGACCTGAGGATTGTTTTTGAAGCAGAAACGCCTCTAAAATCGTATAGTCATGGTCCGGAAATAAAGTCCTCATTACAGCAATGCGCATGCTTGCACATACCAAGGTATGAGCCTAAGATACCCGCATACGATATTGATACCTATATGATGCAAGCCCTAAGGTTGAGGACCTCGTACAAGAGCTAGCCCTACCATAGATACTCTTACCATATGGGTATGAGGAGTCCGGGTTTCAATAGGAGAAGCCTTGGGAATGACACCTCGACGGCAGCTCCCCATTGTACTTTCTCTGGCGCTCATTGGTTCTACGGAGCAGTGTGCTACAGGGAATCTTGGAGCTGGATGTGCTGCACTACACGTACAAGCTACTGTTACTAGATCTGACACCGTGATTACAAAGATGGTCTCACAAGTTTTGTAGTCATGCTAGGTTACATTAAGAGATAGGGTTTGCTTACTTATTTGCACGTTTTTTTCTTGCTTGAATGAAACAACACGTATACGGTAAAGATTGCTTTTAATTGTCGTTGCTATGCATCATTCTTGACTTGGATAACAACTAAAATTGCACCACTTACACCTTGTGTATGTCCTCTGACACGCTGTTGACTTGTTGGGTGGGCATGGGCACAGGTGAGGCGCAATTTCTTTGGATTGGAGTTGAGCTCTAGATTGAAGGCTACTTCTCTTCCCCTTAAAAAACTCTTGAAATCTTGTATGTAAAATTGCTATTTCATTGTCTTGGTTTGGGATTAGATGGAAGCAATTGTCTGTATACAATAGGTGTACTAGCATATATGAGTAACCGAATGCAAGACTTTAGAGAATCTCAGCATTTCTGGTCCACTTGATATAGAAACAATCAAGTCACTCAAAGTCTGCAAGTTGAATAATATTGTGGTAGCCATACCGTGATAAGACGGTTTAAGGTCTGATTCAACACATGAGCATATAGAATGTCAAACTTGTTGTTCTTTCTAATATAGACTCTTGTATATACATAATCTTTCTGATACAAAATCTTTTGTGAGACAAATCCATTGATCTTTTAATTTAGTTCCTTTCCCTTTCTTGATCCCGTAATAGTTCATATTCTTCATGTTCATATTCTTTGTGTTCATAAGCTGTCTTGAAAAAACACCTTAAGACTCAGATGGTTGAGCTTATATGGGTATGTATAGTTACACTACTATTTAAACACAGTATTGATATGAATGTATTAATACAAGAAACACAAATTGATTTATGGATGCTACTTCATTAGGCCAATACGTGTCTATTTGTCAGAATCTCAATTGCTCTAAATGACCCCACCCTCCCTCCTTGTAAAGACATGCAGATACATGTATAGTAATGAGATGTAAGGCATGGAGCATATGAATAAGTATACATTTCGTGGAAAAATGAGAAAAAGATATCTCAGTAAACAAATGTGTAGAAAAGTATATTACAAATTATGTGATTGAAAACAAACTCTATTGATGTTAAAAAATAAAAGATTACTAACACCTAAGGAATCTTGTCCTAACTGTGAATAATAAGAAAAAGCTCTAAAAAAATGTGACAAGACCAAAAGTTCTCTCACTGCAGAGTGCGGAGTGCGGATGCATCAGAACGTAAGTTAATCATCCGAGTCAATCAAAGAACAACAACAACACGCACTGGATGGGTGGGTGACCCCCCTACAATAACTCACTAACCAAGGGATTTACTACAGTACGGTAGTAAGTTACAGTAGTAAACTTAGACTGAGGTGAGGGTAGGGCAGGGTGGAGGCTTCTCCATTGCCCTCCTCTGGCAACACTAAGTTATTGGCCCTCTCACCTTGCCTTGCCTCCAAAGTCTAGACATCCAGCCTCATAACCATTTAGTAGAGTATCTCTACTCATGTACTCTACACAGAGGGCATTAAGCAGCTTTTGGAATGTGCTAATTTGTTTGAAGGGAGAGGTTACAATTTTTAGCTTCACTCTTGCTCCTCAAATTGGCACTCCAAGGGAACTTTGTGGGGCCAGTGGGGCCACATGCAAGAACCAAAGCCCTGCCTTGGACTGTGTGAGTAGATAAAAGCAAGCTTGATCAAAGCAATCTCTTTGCTCCTCGGACGCGCATCGGAGATATTATTGTTTTTTTTTGTACTTTGGGAGATAGAGAATCACTTTTCCAAAAAAGATGCAAAATTGTAGCTCATTAAAATTTGAAGGAGACCTTGGAGCTTAGTGTCTTTCAAGGGGCGCTTTGCAAGGCTGGCCAAATTTCAGCGCCTAACGAGTCCCTGCTAGACCTCAATTTGGAGTTTAGTCCAACCCAAGCCCAATACTCCATTGTTTGGAAAGAAAAAGTGGAGATGCTCTAAGAGCGGCTTGTCATGAGATTCTAGGACGTGAAGGAGCTAGAGGGGGATTAGACCTCCTTGGGCCCTCTAAACTCTCCAAGGTTTTACGGGAGATATGAAAGAGGGTCACTTTGGATTTTTTAAAATTACTCTTAAAAAATAATTAACTTTTTCTTTTTCTAAAAAGAACTAGATTGAATTTAACTAATGAATTGAATAATCTATTTAAATCAAAATTATATATGAAAGCATCAATTTTTTATAATATAAAATTTTTAATGTTTTTGCTCAACAAGTTTTATAAATTTAGAATTCATAACACAAATTTTTGTTTCTTGTTTTGTAAAAAAATGATGATTGACTATTAGATAAGTTTACATTTTTTACAATTATACTTTTTATTAGCCGTGGATATGTTAAGTTATTGTTTTTATTTGGTAAAAATTTACAATTTCTAGAGACTCAAATCAAAATAATATAAATTTTTTGAAGTTTGGTGTACCAATTTTCAGAAATTGAGAGTTAAATAAAATTTATTTTGATAGATTTGTTAGTGTAAAATTTAAAAAAAATTAAAAAAAAAACATTTTATGGTGCAGGAAGTATGCCATTAACCCCTAGGCACTCGTAGTTATTTCAGCCTTGAAGGTGGAGGGCAAGGACCTGGCCGTAAAAGTCCATTTGTTTACTCCATACTTAGATCCACAAGAATGAACCTTTGAAATTGATAGAGGGTTTAGTGCTGCAATAGTAGATTCAAAAATTTCATGTTTTCTGCCGTTGCTGCAATAGATTACACTGGTCAAAATTTAGTTGACCCTTAACTTTTTGATCAAATTTTGGATGTTGTAGGCTTTGCAAGGGGACGCATGGAGGGCACAAGCAGAATTTAGGGTTGTTTTTTTGACACAGTCCTAAGCAAGTAGGTAGGATATGGCCTGGCAAAATTTGGCTTGATTTGGTTAAAGGAGCATTGCACAGCATTTCAATCTTTCAGTGTGAGTCAGAGTAAATTGTGGCCCCTCAACCGGTTCTCCACTGGGAAACTAGTGACCGGGAGGGTTGCCCCTGCACATTCTGTGCTTCTAGAGAATGTTCCGCAAATGATAGTAGCCATACACATTGTCATGGTACAAAGCCCCCAATGGTCACGTTGGCGGTCCCCAGTCATCTTTGTTGACGAAAGTGTGAAATACAAAACCAACCTTGAATCATGCCCAAATATCTCTCAAACAATAACTTAGTGACCTTGTCATCCCACTCCACTTCATGAGGAACCCTAACCCCTAAGCTTGGGTACTATCCCTTGCCAGGTACAACTCAATCTCACCTCAAGAGCCCCATTTTACTAATCTGCAACGACAGAATCCTACTCATGGGGCGCTCAAGGGTTAAAAAAGGGTGTAAATTTTACTATTATTAATGTCATTGAAATAAGTAATAAAAAGTTGGTGATTCATATCTTTCTAATATACAATAAGGGAATTGATATGTGTACCACACCCTTTGAACTATTGTACCACATCTTGGGGTAAATTTTAGATTTCTACCATCAAAAATCTGAATTTGAGAATTTGGAATTCAGATTTGGACTTAGTGACCATGATTTAGTCTAGAACCATAAAAAAAGTTAAAACTCAACAACACCCAATGAAAAAGTTTAGCTAGGGAGAAATGTGTTACCTTTACTTTTTATTGTAAAAGAAGATTAGCTTTTTCATTGGGTGTTGTTGAATTGCAACTTTTTGTATGGTTTAGACTAAATCATGGTCTCTAAGCCCAAATTTGAATTCAAAATTCTCAAATTTAGATTTTTGATGGTAGAAATCTAAAATTTACCTCGGGGTGTGGTACAATAGTTTAAAGGATGTGGTACACATCATTAGGAAAAATCTAGGGTCTCAATAAGGCCTTTATAAACAATTCTAGCCATCTATAGTTTTTGTTCCCACGGTGGGGAATCCTTGCTGGTTGCCAGAAAAGATTAATTAAATAAATTTGAAAAATCAAAAAAAATTTAGAAAATAATAAGATTTTTTTTTTTAATTTTTTGTAATTTAAAAGTTTAAAAATTTTTAAAAACAAAAAAGCTGACATGGCACCAATGGTGCCATGTCAGCCTGTGCATGATTTTATTGGGAACCGGGTTCTTATGGCTAGGGACCCCCCCCAATTCAGGGCCTTATTAGGGCTCCAAATTTTTCCTAATGATCAATGTCCATAAAATAAATATTCAAATCATTACATGTATTCAATATTGTGTATTGTAATAAAATGATTTTATTTTAAAAAAATTGAAGATTTATAATTTAAAAAATATATATACACCACATAATGGGGCCCCATCTAAGATAGGGATCTAGGCCCTCTAGACCCACAAAGCCAAAAAACATGAGCTGGAGGTTGGGCCTCAAATCAAAGTAGATCTTAGCCGGACCTCCAATCAGCATGGCAAGCATCAGAGAGATTTAGGATCCTTTAGATTACCCCATAAGGAGGTGCTTTAACTTAAAGCATCCTTCCATGTGAGGGGGTTGGGGGTGAAGCCCACTATAATTTATTGATAATTGGTCAAATGGGAGTTCTAATTTTTCTAAAATCCCATCCAATTGATTATCAATGGGCTCCACCCCCCTTCACATGGAAGAACGCCCTTAGTCAGTTTGTTCTTCACGCTAGCAATTTGTAATATCCACAAGTTGCACTTCACATTGTTAGTTGCCTTGTTGTCAATGCCTACCTTAGAAGACTGGCACCAAAAGATCCATTGGAGGAGTTGCATTGGAAGACCCACTAGAAATGTGGCAATGGAAAACCCACTAGAAGACCTACAAGAAGATCTATTGGAGGCTCCTCCTATTATTTGCTTACCCCTAATACACACACAAGTCTTCCATCAATGTCAGTTCAAAAACCCTTGTATAGTGGTGCTTGGTTAGCGTCAACACTTTGGGCAAGGAAAAAGTGTTGACCTTATCCAAGCATTGACCATAATCAAACACTCCGTTTGCACTATTGTCCTTAGTTCTGGTGGTTGCATCTTTGGAGGTGCTTTCCCACCCATGCTTTTGGTATACTAACCAAATGCCTTTCTAATTGATGAGTCAAAATGGACATTGATGAAAAGAAAACGTTGACCATATGCAAGCACTTGACCTTAACCAAGCTCATAATACATGCTTTGGGCAAAAGGGGAGTGGGGCTTTGACCTTATCCAATTGTTGCTCTTACAAAGGTTGACACTAACCAATTCAAGCACCACTGTAAATTCTTGCCTTTGAAATTAGTATGCAACTCTACTAAATAACAATAAAGCTAGTTTGCTAAAGAATTACATTAAAAAATTTCTTGAATATTCTTAAAGAAAGGGCCCTCGCCATTTCACTATATGCACAATGTGTGTACCTCCTTTGCATATGTTATGTATGGCATGCATTCTTGAGAAAGCATCTACCTATAGCTAATAGGGGGCTTCAAACTTAAACTTTTTCAGGTGACTCACGTCGCAATTCACCTCTATGAATTCACTAGTGCATCATGACGTAACTCACCTCTAGACTTCACTCCTAACGTGATTCACGTGAGGAGTGAATTTTGGAAACTCACTTTTGTGGCTTCCCGAGGCTCATGCACTTGTGTCCTCAAACTCCAAAATTTCTTTCACAGAAACTTCCGCAAACTCATAGATGCCTCAAACTTTGCGCATGCAAGGCAACGAAAACAATTCACTAGTGCGTGGTGATCCTATGAGGTGAGAAGTTCGAAGGCCAAATATCATGTTTGAAGCCCCTAATGCTCTTGCAGCTTCCACTGGCACAATCACTACCCAACTTCACCCCACCCTGCTCATTGCCTCCACCTCTTCATATCTATATATTTGCATGTTCCTTTGTATGTCTATCCACTCTATTGTTGTCTCGTTCCTTCAAATTGTTCCCTATACAACTAATTGTGACAAAATGGGTCTTATCCCCAAACATTCCAAGTACTTTCATTGTATGAGAACAAACTGATGCCTATGAATGCATCCCAAAAACCCCTCTATCCACTAATTATCTCATTCATTACTTTCCATACTTTACTATCTCATGTGAAAGAATTAAAAGTTCACTTAGTTGATGCATATTTTGAATGTCACATTTCTACCTAATTAAGTGCCCATGACACCTTATTGAGGATAAAGGAGCGCAAAGAGGGGCACCTCCAACAATAGAAGAGATTTTGAAAAAGGATTTTGTTAAATCTTAACCCCAAAAGGACCAAGCAAAGTTTTCACCAAAAACTCTCCAAAATTGTCATTTTTAGAGCATCAACCAATTTTGAAAATATAATTGTTTTTATGCATATGCAACCATAGGATCTTGTAGAAGAATGGTTTTAGAAGATGTGGAAAAAAATTCAGAGTTTCCACCACGTGGATTGGAAGTTAGAATAGTTTGAATATTCAAAAACGTCTTGTGAAAAACCGGGCAGCTACCCTTTAGAAGGTGAAATTCCTAAAGAAAAAAGGCCATGTGGGTGGTGTTTCTCTAAATTCCTTATTCCACCTAAGTAAAAAGTACATGTCAAAAAAGTTTCAAATCATTTGGAGTTGTATAACATATGGGAAAAAATTAGTAAGTAAAAAGAAGTAGAGAATGATTCAAAACACTCAATTGTTAAGAATTTAATTATGGAAATGAAAGATGCCAATCCCAATGGTCATGATGTTGTAATAAACAATCTACATCCTTTAGTTTTGTTTTTTTTTCAAAATGTTGGAAATTGAGTAAAATAAAGGACTTCAAAGTTTATTTTAAAGTAGAGAATCCATAATGGCTTGCAAACAAAAAATCCTCATAACTTTCATCTTGTTGATCAAAACAAAATGATTCAAAGCTTCCTACATTCACATAAATCTCCTAAACCAATATCAAATTTTTGTTTTTGAAAATTTTGATTTTCAAAAATCTGCTCAAGCTGCCTGCCAAACGTAAAAGACAACATACCAAGCCATAGCTTTTACTCATAATTCCAAATGTCATGAAATTTAGTGCATATGAAAGACAAACCCCGTCCCCACATTTTATTAAAATTTCAGCCTAAAATATGAAAAACTCCAATCATAGGTACCTGCCCGAAATTGCTATGTTTCTAAAAAAGGGGGTCTGGTCCTTCAAGAGTTAAGCACTCATGGCACTCTAGTGCTCTTGTGAATTTTTAAATAATGGTTGAGTGATCTCCTATCTTTTGTTAAGCCACTAGCAATGAATATAGATGAATCTCAATATGTCTTGGCAAGTCTTGGTGGAGTAGTAACAAACTAATCACCATGTAATAATTTATTAGACCTAGTTAGAAAGCGTTCTCAAACAATTTGTGTTGATGAGGAATAAAAAACTAATATTTCAAAGGAATTTTTGCCTCGAATCACCAAATGGCATACTTAACCCCTAAATCCTTGGGGCCTTTATTTTGCCAAAAAAATCTCAAACTGTCATTTTTATTGCAAAGAATAAAAAAGTTTGAAAATTGGTCTTTTGCATATCTAACCATAGGATCTTGTACTAAACTAGTATAAGAATGTGGAAACAAAAACTCAAAAACTTTGATTGCACAGATTGCAAGATATTTGCATTTAAAGTGTCAAAAACAAACTTTTTTGTACCTTGCATGATTAGATTATTTGACTTTGAACTTTTTTAACTTCAAATTTTTGCACCATAGAGTTTTGGGGTTTATTTTTCCATGGTGGGAAATTGAGTTGAGAATCTTTGGAAAAAAACCAAAACAAAAAACACTTAATTTTCATTCTTGAAAAAAACATTAGGTAGAAGAAGGTCCGAGACTGAACAAAAACTTAAATTGTCAAAAACCTTGCAATGGAATTGAAATGCAATAATCCCAATATTGATATTGTTCTTGAAAGCAAACTTCACCCTTTTCAACAATTTTTTTTGAAAAAATGTTAAAGTTGCATTCAAAAATAATGTTTATAAGTTCTTTTTTCAAGAAGATGCTTGAGGTGCCCAAAAAAGAAGATTGTCCATAACTTTCTCATAACTAGTTCAAATGGAATGAATCAAAGCTTCAAATGTAGAAAATGCTATAATCCAAGAGAAGAAAAAATTTTAAAAAAAGAAAAAATATTTTATAAAAAAATAATTTTTGCCTGATCTCCATAAATTTTGCTTATCTAGGCATAACTTTTGCTTTTGGGCATAGTTTGGAATAAAGTTATATTCCCCAAAAGCTAATGTGTTTTTCTATCTTCAAAAAAAGTTTCAAAAAATCTAAACAAAAATTGAGGCCGTAGATACCTGCCCGAAATCCCATTTGTCCCCCGAGGGGATACTCAAGGATTTAGGGGTTAATTATCTTGTGAAAGGTGCTTACTAAATTTTTTTAAATGAACTTGAAACTAAACCTAGTATATAATTAGTAATAGATGTGTGTGGCATGTATGGTGTTAGCAAGTTAAGGTACATAGCAAATTAGTAAATGAAGCTAAAGAAGTGACTTTTAAAAAGCTAGAAGAGGAAGTGGTGATCAAAGATAGGCAAAACTATGAAATGTCTTCAATTGTTTGCAACCAAAAAACTTCTTTGAGACCAAATTTATTGTCAATTTCATTCTTGTTTTTGTTATCTATAACTTTCAAGCACACATGACCTTTTCTAGCTTGTTCTTACGATGACACTTTCTATATGTTTATGTTTTGATGAGACATGGTTATTTTTTTGTATTTGCCACACTCCAAATCACTCAATCATTTTTTCCCTATAAGTCTTCACAAAATGTTTTCCATAATTGTATGTCTAATTTCTTTTCATCTACCTATATTGTGTGTAGGTTTGAATAAATTTTCTTGATTACATCTAACTCTACGCTTTTGCAATATGGGTTGTATACAATCCTACATTCATAAGTGCTAAGGTACTATGCCGCCTTAATTGCTTGATAATCACTCCAATTTAATTTTTTTAATATTTTAATAACACAAAAGAAAAGTAGAACTTATTCTTACCAATAACCCAAAATAATGTTACCATATCTTTTTACAATGCACCTTCCAAACATTTCTTTTTCATGCTTTGATTGCTTGGTTTTAATTAAATCATTTGATTTTTTTAAAGTCATGGGTTCCTAGTTTTGCAAAAGTGCTCATCTTATGGTATTGTTCTATCCACTTGTTTTTTCATCAAACTCTTTTATAAATTCAATAAAAATTAAAAATATCATTTCAAAGAGTTTGTGTTTAGGTTCTTTAAAGGCTTACCTACAAAATTCATATCAATTTAGTTTTTAGTTTCTCTAGAAAATCAAGATTGAAAATGTTCTAAACAATGGAATGATTGCAATACAAGTTCAAACAAAAATTGTAATTAGGGATTTAGAATTTAAATTTGGGTTGATAATCAAGAGCAAAAACAAAAGTAGGGTACAACTAATGATGACAATTGTAAAGGACAATATCCCTCAACACATTATTCAAACTATTGGTTGATTAGTCTCGCTTGCTTTCAACTCAAAGCATATTTGATGTAATGACTTGAGACTCAAGTTATTTTTTCTTGCACTTTCAGCAACCCAAAGCTAGTATCTTGCAATTTATGATACCACTATTGCATCTTAGAAATTCCTACAAAGGTTCTAGGCTATGTTGAACATTTCTTTTTGCTTGATGACAAATTGCAAATTGAGTTTAAGTTATAAACCTTGACAAAAATTAACAAAGTATAAGAGAATTGATCTTGCATTACTAAAATGTGCAAACAGTGTGGATTTTGGAGAATGAATTTGAATGTTAATAAATGCAAGTTTTAGAAAATGAACTAGAATATTAATGTAAACAATTTACAAACTAGAACTTTAAAAGGACCAAATATTGTGTTGCTGTAATGTTTAAATTGAAAATTCCCACCCTTTATTCATATAGTAACTTAATTATAAAATGTATTGTCAAAAGTTTACAAGTGTTTATGCTAGAAAAAAATTGTCAGTTTTTTATAAATTTTCTTGTTAGAAGCATCTATGGTTTCATATATGTCAATGATATTGATTGTTATAGAACAAATGTATTAATATGATTATCTTAAATTATGTTTGCTAATTTTGAGTTGGTGATAGAATACAATCTTGACATAATCATATAGCGAGGGGCCAATGCCCAATTGGAAAGGATCAAGAGTGTTGCCAAATTCTGGCCTCCGCCAAAAGGATGAGGATGTTTATATGAGCTGGTAGTACGTTGCACACGGCTATACAACAACAATTTGCAACAACTGGTACAGCAAGCTGAGACTGTGGCATGGACTTATGAATGTGAATTATTCAAGGTTCGGAATAGGCCTTCTTTCCAAGCTTTCCACCTTCTTTATGGGTACAAGTATCCTACTTCTTTCGCTAGGGGTTCCGGCGTCTTTCTTTCTTGCTGGACGTCGGGCTTTTCCGGCGCGAAACATTTCTTTCGGAGCGTCGGGCCTTTTCCGTCCGTCCGTCCGTCAGTGCCTAAGCTTAACTTACCCCGTCGCACCCGTCGTCGCACCAGCGCCTCCACGCTGCTTTCATGCCGTCGTTGCGGTACCAGCACCAGCACAAGCACGCACTTGGTCGTCGCGGACTCGCCTGCTGCCGTAGCTCCCGCTTTGATCCTGTCTCTTTTTCTCTGCGGGTGCTGTGCCTGCCTGCCTCGGGTGTGGCTGCCTAGCGCCCACCATGGGTACCGCAACAGTCGCGGGCAATGCGTCTCCCCGCCCTACTGCCCATTCCCCTTCTCGCAGCACCTCGCCTTCGCCTTCGCTCGATGACGACGCCGATCCCGCGCACATGACTTTCGACGAGCTCGAAATGCAGCGCAGTCGCCACTTTGTGCAGGCTCTCAAGGTTCCGACCCAACCCCCTCCTCCAGCCCCCCCACTTTCCTCCCTATGCTTCCGCACTTGGTCTCTCTGTATTACATTTCTTCCTTCCACTCCGTGAGGTAGGCAGCCTTCCAGCCCTTGCCTTGCCTTGCCTTGCCTTGCCTTGCCTTGCCTTGCCTTGCCTTGCCGATCGTGGGGCATGTAGAGCTCTGGGCATCGCCGGTAGGTTTGACGAGGCTATCCCTCGAGGGGGTTGCGTATCCCGTTGAGGGTTCCCGGAGTTCTTCTGTCCTTCCGCCGAGAACCGGACATTATTGTGAACTGTGAGCTGTACAGTTTGTTGTCACTTAGCTCTGGTGGATGATAGCCAGAGTGAACGTTGTGACGAAGAAGTCGACCGGAAGCGTCGAGTCGAGTCGAGACGAGGCGCAGCAGACTTAGGCTCCAGTCCTCGTTTCCGTCGAAATTTGCAGTCGATGAATTCCGTGACAGTCACGTCGGGGTTCGTGCCTGCAAGGTGCTCATGCGACCGTGGGTCGAATACTGTGTCAGTGCCGTGGAGCTACCTACCGGGGAGGTTGACGGTGGATTTCTTGTCATAATGCGCAGGAGCTGAAGAGCCTTCGACCCCAGTTGTATTCGGCTGCTGAGTACTGTGAATCGTCTTACCTTTACAGCGACCAGAAGCAAGTGTAAGTGAGCGTGCACAGTATCCAGTGTTGTCATCTTTAGAGCTGCTCCACCCCTGTTCGGTTCTCCAGGCTTATGTATGTTGCTAGTACAGTACAGTCCAGTACAGTACAGTGGTGGCTGTCGATGCGGCGATGGAATTACCTGAGGGATTCAATGCATGGGAACCCATGTGATTTCCTGTGACTCGACATTAATCAGCACTTTTTTCTTCACGAGTCGTGCGGGACAGGACTGGGCCCCATACAGAGCCTGTCGTGCAACGAACGAATACTACTTCATTTGCCCTGGAATTTTAGAAGGAAACTGAAAATACCGTGTAATGTTTGTAGGAAACCGTTGTGGGCGCAACATTTCTAGGCGTCCTCATTGGTTAACTGAACCCTCTTTTGTATCTGGCTTAATCTGTGTTCCTCCATTCTTGCTACTTCCTGTTGAGTACGTGGACGGCAAGGGGGGGCTTTCAGGCGTGAAAGGCCTCCCATTCTTCCACATGGTAGCCAGGCTCTCACATGTACATCCTCTTTTTTCGATACCGGATTCCAGGGTACTGGACAATTTGAAGGACTATTCGGTGAAAGCTTTGGTCAATGTCGTGGACCATTTGGGAACCGTTGCCTATAAACTCAATGACCTCCTTGGACAGCAGACTACAGAAATCTCAGCAACCGAGCTTCGAGCTGCCTCAGTGGCCCAGGTACATTCCCCAAGTTTGTGACAGCAGGTTTTCTTCGTCTGGAACATGTGGGCTTTTATTCAATTTCGCAGAAACTTTTGTTGTTGAGGCGGTCGGATTTTGGGATTTGCGGAGGCATTGACATTTGTTTCTAGAGTGTGATCGTTTGAGCGGTGGAGACTTTTTCTGCTGGAACGATCACGGACGTGTCGAGCATTCTGTTGATCTTGTTTTGCCTTCCATGGCAGCGAATGCGCTCCTGTCAAGAGCATTCCGATCGAGAAGGGCTCAAGCAGCAATCGTTGGCAAAAACGATGCATGCCAACCACAAGCATTATGTGTTGCCAGGTACGTGTCCGTCTACCATCTCGTCAGTCCTTTGTGCCAAGTCGTGTGCGACACTTGCATCCGCGACTTAGATGTGGACATCGGGGATTTGAACCCATCTAAAGGTCATTTGAGGAACTGATGCCACTTGTACGAAGTGCTGACTGTCCAGAGATAACCCTGTTGAAAGACTGAAGGAACACCGGGTTGAATAATATTAAAGCATGAAGCTATACATGCTTCTTTCCTGAGATTGCATGCTCATCCCTATTAATGTTCTGCAGATCCATGTGCTGGAGAACTGAACTCTTCCCTAGTGCGAGAGAATTTTGATTCTGTTCATTCTCGCCAGTCACCATTGAAAGCAGAATCTCACTCTCATCCAACTTCGCAACCTCAACCGCAACCATTGGCGAAGGATTCTTCTTCGGCTGACTTTGCAAGTAAGCATTAATAATCTCTACTTGATTTTATTTGGTTCATGTGTGCTGCATGTTGTCACTACTCCTGTAAGAGTTTTTTTCTAACATAATTAACTGTGACTTGCGATAAAAAGAGAGCATTTCTGCTCCGCAAATACCTCATCTACTCAATATTTTAGGTGTTTTGACTGTGCGTGAAGAAACTGGGTCGATCACTTGTATGACAACTTGTCTACTCACTGCATTTCTCTGAGGCAAATACTAAAGTGGCGTCTAGAGTTTTGGTGGAATCCACGTGTTCGTGTTAAATGGTAAGCCTCACGGGGTCTCATTGTTTGCTTGAGTAGGTTCAAGTGGATCAAAGTCGTTGGCATGGCATTTTACGTCAGAGGCTGCGCCAGTATCCACAAGTGAAGGTACTAATGTCAGCAAACGGTCTATCAGGTGAATACTAAACTTGCACTAATACCTAAACCAAGCTTTTTTGTCATGCTAATGGATCAAAGTTAAAGCGAGTGGCAGTTCCTAGTGTTAAATTATTTGGAATGAGCCTCGATGTATCGCATCATTACTTCGACTCACTGCCCTAGAACTTGCCACCAGAGGCATGCCTACAATTCTCTTCTAGGCTTAGAAGGAGACTATGCAACGTGTTTTGTATTGACTTCTGGTACTTGTCATCATACATCTTTCCGGTTGGAGTAGTTCTGTTCTTTTTTTTTCCGTTTTGCTTTCCCTTGTCTGGTTTCCATCTGCCTAGTAGAACGATCTTCACCTCGAGCAGTCTCAAGCCATGGATGCTGGTCTGCTGCTTTGCTCCAAACTCACCAACAGTTGGATATTTTAATAGTGCTGGCCGGCGAACGCCCCCTCCAACTGCTTCTGGTAGGAAAGTTTTGGAGACTTCTTTGTCGAAAGGCTCCTTTCTTACGCCTTCTCTATGTAAGTGTCCTCCGTAACGTTATCTCTGTGCTGCCTCTTTTCTTCAATGGCTTCGATGCATCATATCATTCAGATTATGCAACTATTTATGACAGTTTAATTGTTTTGTATTCTAATGGTTTGATGCGTAAGATTGTGAAGTATTTGAAGAAACTTCCTTAATTAGTGGACAAGGTAACTATTGTGGGGGTCACGTGAATAACGCCTGGTCATTGCTGTCAGATTGTGAAGTAGTGGACTGACAGGGACAGATCATTTTTTGGCAGATAATGGTGACTCGATGCCAAGGACAACAGAGGCGGGTCTATCCTCATCGAAATATCCGGCATCTGCAAAACTCAGCACCCAAAGATCAGGCTCCTTTACACCGGCCAAAACAGCTCCTCCCACGCGGGTATGTTCTGTTCCTGGTTTACTTTGAGTGTTCAGAGTGGTGATTTTCCCTGCAACGATGCTCAGTCGAGTGTTGTGCTAAAGGAAACCATTTCGGGAATCCGTTTCGTTTGGTTACATGGTGTGCCACATCGCTGTGCAGAGTCACGGACCTGTTTGGATTATGAATAAATACGATCAAAGCTAACGATGTCCAAGTGCTGCGACATGTTAGGGTGCACAGGGTGTTGGTGGTGGTGGTGGTGGTTTTGTGCGATCATCCACGATGATTCCATCGACGACGCAGCCAGGTGAAAATGATGCTACCAAAGATGCGAGGAGTGCACAGGTTCGGAGCAAGAGCTTGTTACGCTCTTTGCTGGGGCGAAAGAGTTCCAAGGCATCGGCGCCAAAGCCTGCCTGACCCAATCTGTTAGTTCAAACAGAGATTGCAGTCGGTATGTGAAGAACGGCCTGACACCACCCATGTTCTGCGCCTGTCTGGTTGTCTGTCTGTGTCTGTCTGTCACCCTGCCTTGGTTCCTTCAGAGACGTGAGATCTCTGGTGGAATGCAACTTCCCAGATTTTTCTGTGCAGAGAACTTGATGGCAACTTGAATACCTTCGTGGGAGCGTTCCCACTCCCTTAGAAGAGAGATCTCTTGGCCACTATGGATTGTGCCACGTCGAGTCTTTCTAGGAATCAGAAGTGTCACCTGACGTGTGTGCATGACCGCACCAAAGTACTAAGAAAGGATTTGGAGGAACGCGACAAACGTCTGCAAGTCACAAAGGCTCCGGGAATGCTTGAAAATTTCCAACCAGGGACTTGCCTGTAACAGTTGGTAACTTACTCTCCAACCAGGCTATATACCTTGAAGAACTACCGGTTCTTACCTTGCAACCTCAAAATGATTGCCTTGACGCTCTCTTGTAAGCGTTCATGGAAAGCTCGCACATTCTTCCATTGTAGCATTTTTGTTTTTCTTTTCCAGCTAGGTTTGATCCTTACTAAGGTCTTTTTGCTGCATTGAACTAAACCAAGAAGATGAAGCTTACCACAATTCTTCTCCGCTTACCAAATTCCTGTAAATGTTTAAGAATTAGTATTTCATTGCGATTAATTCTGGGAAGCTTTGACCATGTTTTTTAATTTAGAATGGTGTTAGGTTTATGTTCTTATTTTTGTTAGGATCTAAATCTAACGGTGAAGTAAACTACACTTCTGGGAATCTTTTAAGTTTTTATTTTATTTTAGTACATCTGGTATTTGACATGTAATTTTCTTACATTATCTTTGATCATTTCTGGTAGTTTCATACCTTCACAAATCTGAAATTCCCCAAATCGTTTTTGGTGTCATTTCATATTTGAAGTATAGATTAAAATAAGTTTGTTTTAATATATAACGGAGGGAAACATACAAGATGAATGATTGGATGTTTGAATACATAGTCATATGTTCTATATTTGAAACTTTAGCCTCGAATGCCTATGTTGAATGAAATTAGCTCTCAAATGATGTTGGAAGTTCATTAAAGGAAAGCATTAATTTTATCAAGAACTTACTTTGCATAATAGAAGTATTCTATATTTCATTATGAACAAAGTAGCTATACTAGATATTATATGTACTTTGGGAATTCGTACCTATTTGTTCGTGTTTTCAATATTAACTATAAAAATGAATCTCTTTGAATTTTAAGCTTGAGTTGCAAGACAAATGAGACAACGTCCATCATTTTAAGTTTTAATGTTTATTGAAATTCTGAGATATATATGAGGTTAGGTTGTCTGGAGCATTTGCATAACAAATTTTGTGGACTCTTCTTGTTATTTTTCTGAAGATAGATGCAAAAATTTAGTTTGAGCTTAGATTTTCAGTACATATTGTTTACTTGCTAACTTTGTGCCAATAACTAAAGTAGGAACACTCATAAGCATTAGTTTAAGGGTTTTGAATATAATGACTATTAATAAACACCTAGCAAATTATAGGATCTTGTTAGAAAAATAATGAGTTAGAACTTTTGAATGTATTATTTGGATACTAAGAGAATAAGTTGTGAATTTTTAAAGAGCAAATTGCCATTATACCCATAACCAACACTAAAGTTTCATGTTCACACTTTGTACATTCTTGTAATTATATCTATTTACTTCTTCAGATTTTCCAAGATTTTAGAGGTGATGGTTATGGGGACACTAACATTTATGGGTCTACCTACTTTAAGAGATAGAAGGAAATGAATCTCTAAAATAATTTGTACACTATTAAAGAACAATGAAATAAAATGAAAATATTGTTTTGTTAATTTAACTTTGAAGAAACATTTAACCCTTTAGAGACCACCAAACCATATTTTGGTTTGGGAGAGTAGTTTTTGGTCTATATAGTAAAATCGCTCAACAGTTTGGAAAATTACCTTGAAGAACACTTGTGATCACAAGAATATTGCATCCAATCCAAAAAACAACAATGGAATTGGATATGTGAGTTGATAAATAATGGTGTTTATACATCATGGCCTCAAAATATGTATCCATATTTGGTCAAAGATGGATCAAAGCAACAACACAATACATCAAACATCCAAGAAGAATGCCACATTTCAATTGTGCAATCTTAAAAAAAACCAAATTACTTAAGGAACATGCTTGTATTGTTTCTTTGTATGGTAGTAGTACAATTGTAGTATTTGAGAATTCATTGAAATGAAGCTATCATTTTATTTTTAGAAAATTCATCCTACATTTAAGGCTAATTCTTGATTGCTTTCACTAATTGGACTTTCCATAACAATTATCAAGTCTCTTGTAGAACCGTTTTAGGGTAGCATAGAAAATGGGATTTTTGACCCTTTTTGTTCACTTAGCTACACCTTGTGATTGCCATTTTTGACTATTTTGTGTGAAACTAGTCTTGTTGGAAATGTGGGAACCCCTGCTTTCTAGAAATGTAAGGCTCTTCTCAATCAAAGCTTGCATGAAGCGTTGACATTCAAAACCACACAACCATGAAAAATTAGAGATTTTCCTTGTACGGCTTAGTCAATCATTATATTAATTCACCTCCAACAATAGATCTAGCTGAAATTTTAATACATTACAACAAACAAAATATCCTTCACATTTGTACCATTGGATTATTCAAATTGGATCCATATTTGATTCAAATGCACATCTAATTTTATTGCCCCCATTTCATATGAATTTTGGAAAAATGTGTGTGGTCTTTAAAGGTTAACACAAAAAAATATAAGAATCCTATGCATTCTATGTAATGATCCAGAAATGGGAGTAGAAGATGGCATTTGCCATTTGATGATTACTAAAAAATTATACACAAACATCATACTAGAAAGATTTAAATAGCGATGGAGATTTCTGGTTTTTTCACATGACTTTGAAAGCACATATAATTTCATGTGCATAAAACAAAATAGTTTTCATCTAATGATACCTATTAACCTCCGAAGGACCCTTTGGGCTCTAGAGATACGGTACCAAATACGGTTGCAGTCAATATTCAAAAGTTTGAATTAGCTAAAAATTAAGTGTTACAACCATACATATTGAAGGGTTGTACAATGGTGGGTGCATAATTTTTTTTGGAAAGCCCTCAGAGCAGCTCAAATATGACTATATACGGCCGTACATACAGCTTGAGATGGCCGATGGGCCGTTCAAGGGTTAAGGCCCTTGTACAGTATTCTAAAGAAAGTCTATGTACTTCTGGCATTTAAAAGAAGTCTGTAAAATGTATGATATAATGGGCATTTCAATCTCATATTGTTAATGTCTAATCCTCATGCAATCTTAATTAGGTATCATATACCAAATTTCAGCCACTAAAAATCAAAATCCTATTTTTGGTGAATTATTTTAATTAAAATTCCTTGTTTTACGTGATAATTGATTAAAAAACAATTGTGATGAATTTTTGAAATTTGCTTGCATGGATATGTAGGAAACATTCATATACACATCTTTCCTTTTACCAAACAACTTCAAAAAGTTTCAAAATTTCTTCTATGTTGGGGTGATCATGACTAAATTTAGTAAAATAGATTTTTTATTTTATGGTAATTAGATTTTGTTGTTTGAACCATATGTTATGATGAAGTTTGTACCTTCGAGTGTGATGGTGTGTTTTCTTTGCTAAAAGCTAATTAAAAAAATAGAGACATCTATTTTACTAAATTTGGTCATGATCATCCCAACATTAAAAGCTCTATAGAAGAAATTTTGAATTTTTTTTGAAGTTTTTGACAAAAGAAAGTATGTGTATATGGATGTTTCCTACATATCCATGCAATCAAATTTCAAAAATTCATCACAATTGTTTTTAAATCAATTATCACGTAAAACTAGGAATTTTGATTAAAATAATTCACCAAAAATAGGATTTTGGTTTTTAGTGGCTGAAATTTGGTATACCTAATTGGGATTGCATGAAGATCAGACACCAACAATATGAGCTTGAAATGCCTATCATACATTATATCATAAATTATACCAGACTTCTTCTAAATCTGAATGTCAGAAGCAGCATCCATAAGCGTTGCGTCCCCATGCTCGTCACCTGACAGTGGTAGGGTTAATTAATAAAAAAACAAATGGTTGTGGGTGACTGAGTGATGGTTATGGGTGATGAAGTGATGGTTGTGGGTGACGAGCATGAGATTTTGAGTACCCATCTCACTATTCAAGAATCAACAAGTCTTGTGATTAATATCTCTTACACATGGTTCCTACAATTTCAGTGATTTTGGACTTTGAAAAACCTTTGTGAACAAATGCTTGGAGTTGGAACCTTGAAATTGATGCCAATCTTTTTGGTTTTGCATTTCGTAACATACTACTTTTTCAAAGTTAGTCAATTGTTTTACCTACTTCAAAACCCTTATTTCCACGTTTATGGGTGCGCCTACCTTAATGATTCCTTGACCACTAATGTAATCACTCAAATTTGTAATTGATGTTTGCACATGGTTCTTATGATTAAGAACCACGTTTCATACGGTGTTCATCAAGTAATTCGATGTGGATATACTTCTTCCAAGAAATCTATAATTATAATGAACATAGAATAAGCCACTTACCGTTGCAGCAGCCAAGCCAGTTTATTGACTTCATTTTACTGCCAAAAATAAACTCTGATGACTGCACATAACGATGATGATGAGCTCTACATCTGGTTGGCTTCTTGCCAATTGGAAGTCCTAAAAGTCGAAAAAGAAAAGCTTACAAGTTACAAAGTCTACGCTACGCTACTGTATCGAGTTGACCTCCATTCAAATGAGGCATTCAGATCTTTCCCAAACCCAAGTGGGATCCCAGAAACGTTCACAGCTATTTGACTTATGCAAGTATCCTAGTTACATCCCAGGTGTCAACCGTTTGTGGTGTTACGATACCCGAGCTGGAAGTGGAAGAGCTTCATCCATTGTGTTTGCGTCTTTGTCCACATCATTATGCTCTTCCACGGACATTTCTTCCGTAACTCCATTAGCATCACCTCTACTGGTATTCTCATTCTCCGGCACAGTCGTCTTATTTGCAAGGGCAGAACCCTCTGGTGGTCGGTTGGTTGAGGAAGTAGAGACCCAAGCCAGATTTAAAGACTGACCATGAAACCACTTACCCTGCGCCATGGCTCTTTCTGCACTTCGTCGAGTAGTGTAGCTTACCCGTACAGGGGTATTCGTGTTCAACGAATGTCCCGAGTACGCTTTGTTACTTTCTACATCCTCAACTTCCACACCCAATAGTTCACCAAAAACTGCAAAATGTTCTCTTATAGCTGAAACCTGCTGGGACAGAAAATTCAACACTTTAATACCCTTATTCATGCAACTGCTATTCCAACTTGTCAGCTAAAGCATAATCTGTAATAAACACCCTCCGTTTGCCCGAGCTATGCCAGCATCTGTCTTTTGCTTACTTCAACAATAGGAATGAAAGATTGAAACTTACATCAAGAATAGTAGTTGAAAGGGGAGGCAGAACTCTGAAAGTAGTAGTTCGATTGTCAAGTTTGAATCGTGCAGGACCCCAAGCAGCTGTGGGATGTCCAGTAGATAGTCCTGCGGTTGTCCGAGGTCGAGGTCTTGTGGGTTTCAATGGAGCCTGTAGCACTCCTGCTTGCGCAGATTCACCAGAGCTACTCTTTCCAAGGCCAGAACTAGCCGGTAAACTACCGGCACCGGTAACCTCTCTGGAGATTTTGGCATCGCTAGAGTTGTTCACTTTCTGCCGCTTATTAGCCTGGTCCCCCAAATGATCTTCTGATCCTGTAGCACCCTGCAACCAAGTCAACTAAGTCAGCAAAATAAACGAGTACAACAATAGTGTTGCAGAGGCGGACAGCCTGCGTTCCAAGAAGGACCACCTTCCAAGCATATTTCAGGAATCAGAATGACACTGCTGGAAACAAAAACTCCATCGATATGTACGTGACAAACTTCACAATGGTTCGCCAAGATACCTCATGGCACCTACTATAACAAAACCAACATGCACAGTGGTCTGTGAACAGGTGAAATTTCCAGTGAAAAGAGGAGGCAGGTGCACAAATTACCTGGCTAGCAAGCTTGTCTAGTTTTCGTCGGAAGTCATCACGTTTCTGAGCGAGAGCCTCTTGCTTTTGACGTATCTTCTCTCGCATGAGCTCAAGTTCTTCCTGCTTCTTTGACGCCATTACTCCTGGAGTGGCTAAGGACAACGCAGAATCGGTTGAGGTGGTGGCTTTGTTGCTACCATCTGTAATTGAAGCTCCTGACATGCTGGCAACAACTCCATTCAGACCAGTAAAGCTCAGCTTTCCCCTACCTTTTACTAGCTGTGCAGCATGACCACCAGTAGGCTCAGAGCCAGTGGTTGGTGACTGACCAGTAAAAGAGGTGGAAGCGCCATTGTTACTAGTAATACTATCACGATTAGCCCATGACAGCCGAATAAAGCGATTCCTCATTACAGCATCGGGGGATGCCAGTGCGGATTCAGCCTCCTCTCGAGTAGCAAACTGCACGAAGGCTCTGTCACTGTGTGGCGGAATTCGGACATCCACAACACGTCCAAACTTTTCGAAGTGCATGAGCAAGATCTCGGCCCGATTAGAATTTGGGGGTATGCAGCTCACATAGAGTGTGCACTGAGCACGTTCTACACTGCGACCCCCGCGGAGCCCCAATGAGGTCCCTTCTTTTGGGCGATTAAATGGTGGACCTACCTCTGCCCACCCGGCAGCACCCCGTCCTCGTCCAGGATTTGCACTCATGATGGTGGCTCCATTGTCAGGTTCACGCTCTCCCCACCTTCCTGACTGCCAAGCAACTCCTCTGCCCTGAGCCCGCTGTTCCTCTAGCTTCACCTCTAAACTTGCAACACTTGCATCTACAGGTCCAATACGATCCCACACAGTGGACCCTGCGTCCATGGCATTCAAGCCGCTATTGTTTGCACCTCTACTGCTAACATCAATTCCTCGCACATCTGAATTCTTCTTGGGCTCTAATTTCTCTTTTTCCACCTCGGGATGTTCCATTTGAAACGATGACAGCTTTCTAATCCTTCCCGTTGCCTCAGGTCTGTCTTTATTCCAAAGCGGCTGATCAGGATCATACAAGTCGGGTTCGGCACCAGACCCTTGGCCATTCAACATAAGCGGAACTTCCAATGGGGGGATGCTTGGCTCCCGGCTACCTCGGCTACCCCGAGAACTAGAAGGTGCGACAGTGGGTAACATGGTATTGGAGACAGCCATCTGACCAGGCGCCACAACCATACCTCGTCCATTTGGAAGGTTCACAGGTAGGTTAAACTTGGACAGGCTCTGCAGGGTGAGCAACAATCAGAACGTTGACAAGAAAGTCAACCCATTTAGCTCCTTTCTTAAGATTCAAGTTGAGGGAACCATAAAACTCATGGTTTGCGCTAGCGTACTCGAAGGGCACAACATAACGCACATGAAAATCTGTGGACACGTTCAGGAATTTAACAAAAAAACCTGATACATTTTCCATGCAGTTGTTTAGTATGCTTTTATATGATGCAAAATAAAATCTCAATAAAAAAATGTGATGGGTGCTACGCGTCTGGTTACACTATGCGAGAGATATAGCATCATACCTGCACATCCTCCACGACGATATGGGATCCATGATCCATGGGACACAGATCCCCTCGCAGACAGAACCCTCGTTCTTCAAAATCCAGACACCTTGGTCGCATGGGTCCTATGCCCATTCCCATCCCTAAATTCATAACCCCCGACGGTCCTCGCCCAGCATGCGAGTGCTCTAAGGAACCGGCTCCCATACCACCCATGTGTCCAAAGGCCCCCGGCCACCCTGCTCCACGCCCACCCAGGCCCCTGCCGTTTGCAAAAAAGGCTGCAGTAGGCGGCAGCAAAGGTGATGCATCACCAAAAGGGGGCGGCAAGGGACCAGCCCAATTGCCAACTCCTCTGCCACGACCCATACGTGCGCCGTCGAGCCTCAGATTCGGTGCATCCCCTCGAAATGGAGGACCATTGCCACGTAATGCACCTCGTTCCGCCTGATCTCCATTGCTGAATCGACCTCCTGCATCACGGCCAATTCGTCTTTCAAACTTCGACGGTTTATCTCGATCGAATTGACCAACTCTCCCATGGTCAACAGCTTGGCGTTTGAGGTCATTTGCGCCACCTCCGTTATATCGAGAAACATTAGGTTCACCGGTTCGATCTGTAGATCTTGATCGAGAAACTCGACGTCGATGCTTGTGGTTACGGTCATCGTCACTACTTTCTTCTTCCTCTACTTCATCCTGAGCGCCAGTACTTGGTAGCCTCTCCAGATGAGAAGGTGATATTCTAGAATCCACCGCACCCGTAACAGTCTCTATGTTGTCTATAGACTTGACACCCTCTAAGTCTTCCATACTTGAGGGAATTCTTCCGTCGTCAAGAGCATTAAAGAGATTGACAACGAACGAGTTTGTTCCTGCACCCACGGCTGGTACAAATTGATTAATAGATATTCTCCGGCTTAACAATTCAACTCTCAGTAAGTGATCATGTAGAGAAGTCCCTGTGCATTATACAAAGAGTGAACTCTGAGCAGAACCTCGACCAACAGGAGAAGGTAGTTTGTCAGGCAAGGCAAGGCAGATTCAACTGCAGACCACGAACTGACCTTCTCCAAGAAAGTCGTACAGCTGATCCACGCACAACGATTGGAGTTCTTTCTTGGGCTTATTGTTCTTTAAAAGTGCCGCAACATAGTCAGCAAGCAATGTAGGATCTGCTTCGGTCCTGGACACCGTATCAATATTAAATTCAGCCATTGAACGCATTCACGCATAAATCTGAATATTTTCATAGAGCATCCAGAAATGATACGCCCTTAAGCATGTTGACAATTATTGACTTTTTGATTCCTAGGTTACACCAAACCAGTCGCCTTCAAGTAGAAACGAGCATTGAATTTCAGGTATATGTTGAGCTTGTTCCTGGAGATAACTTAGACGCTCTCAAAATTGTACAACAACCATATGTTTAAAGATTACAACATGCTATACGACCACTGCCGTGGCTATACCTCTGGTTGGCTACAGACCGCCAGTAACCATGGCATAATTGTTGAAACCTCAGTCTAGCACAACTCATTATTACATACTGACTGCATAACAGCCTTCCGCAGAGTGGTCTTTACATCTGAAATCTTGCAATACAAGATGTACTTGATCTTCAACCAGTGTCTGGTGAGTTGAACATACATACGAAAGCCGACAAATATCTACGAGTGTGCAACCGTTTGCATACGTGCATGGCAAAAATCATAATCGTGCTAGGCGGACCAGGCAGGCTTTCAAATAGAAGACGTAACGGAGGAACTATTGAAGGCTTGTGAATTCAAAATAAGAAGTCATTACCAAACGATTGCCCATATACGCTACACAAAAGAACACTCCATATCTCTTTGAGGTAGCAAATAAAATCACTCGAAAGTAGTAAACCCTACCAATAGCTCTGCTGGTGCAGAATTGAAGTTGCATAATGCCGGAAATACCCAAGGACGGCGGGAGGGGGGAAAAAAGAGACAGAAGAGAGAAACAACAAGAGTGAGAATAGCGAAGGAGGAAGAAAAATGAAAGCACTCACAATGGTTTTAGGTGTTCAATCAAGTAGTGATTCAGAGGCGTCTCGTCAATCTTCATGCTGCTCTTGTCGCCGCCCCTACACAACCTTGTGCCGCACAATCCCCATCCCAAAGCAACGGCGCTAGCCGGACGCCAAGCCAAAAACGTCGCCAGAGCCCGTCATGGCGACAAACGGGCGAGGGGAGAAAAGAAAGAGGAGAGGAGGACGGACAAGAAGAGCAGGTTAGCGACAATCGAATCGGAGCAAATAGAGAAGAAGATAGAGAGAGAGCGAGAGAGAGCGAGGCCAATGAGAAGAATGCAGCGATGACGACAAGAGAGCAAGGCAGAGGCAGACAGCGACGGAAGAGGGAGCGGTTGGCGGGAGGGAGGCAGCTAGGAATTCGATGGGATTGAGATGAGCCAAGACAGGGAAACGACCGACGACCGTGCAAGCGAGCGAAGTCGGGGGATGAGCGCCAAACCCTAATGTGTAATTACCAGTCAGGACTCAGGACAGGGCAAGGCAAGACAAAGGGACGAGGTTGGGGGGAGGGAAAGAGAAAGAGGACAGCGGAAAGAGGAAAGAGAGGGCAGGGTTAGGGAATACCAAAAGGGCCATGTATTGTCGCTGTCCCAAACCCCGGGTCATCCAGGCCGGAGGTGCAAGTCACCCGTGCTGAAATTCCGAAGTCGCTCTGATCCGAGCTACTCTGGGTAACTTACGTGTTAAATTTTGTTTTATTTACATGTTTGGGTTTTCATTCATGCGCTTGATTTCATGCAATTTCACACCAATGTGGTCACTTCAAAGAAAAATTGCTCATGTATCAGCAATCTTGTTACTAGACTAAATGTCAGTTGCTGTAGCTTGACATTCGTGTCACAAAAAAATAAACAAATGCCATCACCAAAAGGGAATTTGAGCTTGGGTTCAGATTTAATCCTTAAAAGACCAAACTAAGTTTTCACCAAAATTGCTCCAAAATTGCCATTTCTACTAACTTACAAGTGCCAAATTTTAGAAATAAAAAAACATCTTTGGACGCATGTAAACTGTAAGATCTTGTAGTAAACTAGTTTTAAAAAATGTGAGAAAAAAATTAAGAAAATTCCTTCATGTAGATTGTAAGATATTTGAGTTTGAATTTACAAAAAACCATTTTTTGTGCTTGCAAAAACTTGAGCAGCTACACTTTATAATGTCACATTTGTATGTTTTTTTCCAAAATAGTTGTAACTTTTTGAATTCATTCTCCAATGCAAGTTGGACACATATTTGAAAATTTTCAAATCATTTGGAATTGTACAACACATGGGGAAAAAATAGTAAGTAAATAGAAGTAGAGAATGATTCAAAACACTAAATTGTTAAGAATTTAATTATGGAAATGATAATTTCCAATCCCAACAAAAACAATGTTGTAACAAGCAATATACATTGTTTGGTTCTTTTTCCAAAATATTGAAAATTGAGTAAAATAATGGAGTTTATTTTAGAGTAGAGAATCCATCATCCATGACAACCCATAAATAAAAGCCCTCATAACTTTCATCTCATTGATGAAAGTGGAATGATTCAAAGCTTTTCACATATACATAAATCTCCTAAACCAATTTCAAATTTATGTTTTCATAAAAGATGACTTTTCTAATCCGTCCCATGGTTGTCACATTGGGCTGCGGCAGCCACCACTACACCCAAAGTGCCCAATTGAGGTCATGGTCTATCCGATGAAGTCAACTCATAGTTGACTTTAAAAAAATGGTGCAAATTGATAAAAAAAAACTTACTCCGTACATGCTAGTGGCACTCACTGTTGCCAACATGAAGTCAAAAGGTGGATTCCAAGCCATATGACGTAATAAAAATGAAGAATGATAATTTGATTCTTCCATTTTAGGCCAAAAAGCCTAAAAATGCCCTAAAAACACAAGAGGGCAAACACGTCCATTTGTGCTGTCTTTTTTGTGAGTCCGCCTATGTTGTCTGACTGCCAAAACTTGTCCAAAGTAACAACCATGATTTGCCCAAATTGGCCGCCCATGGAAAAGAACAACATACTAGGCCATAACTTTTTACTCATTGTTCCTAAT
This sequence comes from Ulota crispa, assembly GCA_963920765.1. Classification (NCBI taxonomy): domain Eukaryota; kingdom Viridiplantae; phylum Streptophyta; class Bryopsida; order Orthotrichales; family Orthotrichaceae; genus Ulota; species Ulota crispa. The sequence goes on along the minus strand of OY987246.1, from coordinate 25,162,252 downwards.
GTCATGAAGTTTAGTGCATATGAAAGATATTCCTTGTTCCCACCTTCTTTTAAAGTATCAACCTAAAATATGGGAATCTCCAATCACAGGTATTTGCCCAAAATTGCTATGTTGCCAAAAAGAAACTTAGCCTTGGTCCTTTAGGGGTTCATATGCTTCATGAGTACTCCTCAAGTGTCCAAGACCAAAATTAAGGTAGTATGCTCTAAAACCATCCCTGTAAGAGCTCTAATTTTTCATGGACTTTTCAAGACATGAAAATTCATTGTCTAATTTCTAGATAAAGGGAAATAGATGTCAAATGTAACACACTTTTTTTCATGTTTTCTAAAACTATATTGAATTGTTGACAAATTTTCAAAGTTTTATGTATCAAACACCTAGTTGTGGCTCTAGATCTTCCATAAATCGTCTACCTACAACTTGTGAAGAGAGGTGGTGAAACCAAGGAGTATGATTGACTCTTGCAATAAAATACATCTTTTCTTTGATGACTTAAAGAGATCCATTCAAAAATCAATACAATAACATTCCCACCACCCTATGGGAAGCTCTTGATAGGGGTCGTAATTCGAGCAAACTACCTTAATAGAAAAAAAGTCAATAGGAGCTCTTCCAAAGTTACAATTAATGTACAACATGTTTGTAGACAACCAGCAATTGAAATGATTAGCAAACATGCACTTGACGCTCTTTGCATCTGATGGGGGAGGAGGGTTTGACAAGCTTGATTGCCTAGCCAACTGGACAAGTTTTTGAAGAAGAGTGAAAAGCTCAAGTAGACCTGCACTCCTCTAAAAATGTATGCGTTTTTCTCACTCAGAATTTTGCAAGTCATAGCCACTCCCCGTCTTGGAGCGCTTGTTTAGCGTGGTTGGTCAAAAAAATTCCCTCCCTCTGCTTGCAATGGAGATTTGCAACATGGCCATGACCTTGCTTGCGCACTAAAACACCGTTTATGGCCCACATGTGGAGATGCTCTAACATAACATTGTTAAGCTGGTTTGATTCCTCCCCAGCTGTGGAGGAATATGCCTCCCCATATACTTGAAGGAGGTTTTAGTTATAATTTCTCAAAACTCATTGATCCTAAGATAGAGCTAACGAATGACATTGGCTTGGGGATCCTCATTTTTGGGGAGCAAAAGGGACCCCAGTGAAGGTTAACAATGTTATGAAGGTCCGTATCTGGAAAAGTGAATTGTTGAAAATTGTTAGGATAGGTTGCCAATCAATAAGAAAACATTACCACGAGGTAACCAAAATCTTCGTTTCTAATAACGGTCATAAACTGAATTGGTGTATGTTTAGGAAAAAGAATTTAGCTTGACTCACGATAGGTAGAAGCTAGAAATTAAACCTGCAACTCTAAGCAAGACAAGCCTTCCCTAATCCCTAGTTCCTCTCGCATGCACAGTCAAGATATATGGATGAAAATTTCATTTGGGTATATCTTGGAAACTACAATTTCCTGAAGCAGCTTGGCCCAGAGCGTCCCAATGGTCGGCCACAGGTTGGGGTGGATCACAATGGCCAAACTTGTCAAGTTGGCTGCACTGAATATTGCGTTTCGGTTGCGCAACACTAATTTCTTGTCATTTCACCCTATATGAATATTTCCAGCTGCTACAGTATATTTCATTAAAAACCAGTGAAATAAACCATTTTTAGATAAGGTAGGCGCACCCATAAGTGTGGAGATAAGGACGTCGGAGTAGGTAAAATAATTGACTAACTTTTAAAAAAATACTATAAGTTAGGAAGTGGAAATCAAAAATATTGTCATCAATTTCAAGGTTCCTACTGCAAGCATTTATTCACAGAGATTTTTCAAGGTCCAAAATCACTGAAATTGTAAGAACCATGTGTAAGAGATGTTAAAAACAAGGCTTGTTGGTTCTTAAATAGTGCGATGGGTACTCAAAACTTCATGCTAGTCACCCACAACCATCACTTCATAAACCATAACCATCACTCAGTCACCCACAACCATTTGTTTTTTATTAGTTAACCCATGCCACTATCACGGGTGGCCATGGGGACACAACGCTTATGGATGTTGCTACCTTAGTCTATCAACAACAATGAAGCAACAAAAAGACAAACTAGTGGCTTCCAAGTCACAGATCATGTGAAATTTACATATTTTGTGAGTTGCATGTGCCTTCGAATGACCAAGTGATGAATCATGAGGTAACTTACTAGGGTAAGAAAACCTAAATGCCAAGGCAACCTAAATGCAATTTTCAATGTAGGCAATCAAGCTTGTCAAACCCTCCTCCCCCATCAGATGCAAAGAGCGTCAAGTGCATGTTTGCTAATCATTTCAATTGCTGGTTGTCTACAAACATGTTGTACATTAATTGTAACTTTGGAAGAGCTCCTATTGACTTTTTTTCTATTAAGGTAGTTTGCTCAAATTACGACCCCTATCAAGAGCTTCCCATAGGGTGGTGGGAATGTTATTGTATTGATTTTTGAATGGATCTCTTTAAGTCATCAAAGAAAAGATGTATTTTATTGCAAGAGTCAATCATACTCCTTGGTTTCACCACCTCTCTTC
>OY987246.1:25072354-25159489 GCA_963920765.1 Ulota crispa | reverse complement strand
CCAGCAATTGAAATGATTAGCAAACATGCACTTGACGCTCTTTGCATCTGATGGGGGAGGAGGGTTTGACAAGCTTGATTGCCTAGCCAACTGGACAAGTTTTTGAAGAAGAGTGAAAAGCTCAAGTAGACCTGCACTCCTCTAAAAATGTATGCGTTTTTCTCACTCAGAATTTTGCAAGTCATAGCCACTCCCCGTCTTGGAGCGCTTGTTTAGCGTGGTTGGTCAAAAAAATTCCCTCCCTCTGCTTGCAATGGAGATTTGCAACATGGCCATGACCTTGCTTGCGCACTAAAACACCGTTTATGGCCCACATGTGGAGATGCTCTAACATAACATTGTTAAGCTGGTTTGATTCCTCCCCAGCTGTGGAGGAATATGCCTCCCCATATACTTGAAGGAGGTTTTAGTTATAATTTCTCAAAACTCATTGATCCTAAGATAGAGCTAACGAATGACATTGGCTTGGGGATCCTCATTTTTGGGGAGCAAAAGGGACCCCAGTGAAGGTTAACAATGTTATGAAGGTCCGTATCTGGAAAAGTGAATTGTTGAAAATTGTTAGGATAGGTTGCCAATCAATAAGAAAACATTACCACGAGGTAACCAAAATCTTCGTTTCTAATAACGGTCATAAACTGAATTGGTGTATGTTTAGGAAAAAGAATTTAGCTTGACTCACGATAGGTAGAAGCTAGAAATTAAACCTGCAACTCTAAGCAAGACAAGCCTTCCCTAATCCCTAGTTCCTCTCGCATGCACAGTCAAGATATATGGATGAAAATTTCATTTGGGTATATCTTGGAAACTACAATTTCCTGAAGCAGCTTGGCCCAGAGCGTCCCAATGGTCGGCCACAGGTTGGGGTGGATCACAATGGCCAAACTTGTCAAGTTGGCTGCACTGAATATTGCGTTTCGGTTGCGCAACACTAATTTCTTGTCATTTCACCCTATATGAATATTTCCAGCTGCTACAGTATATTTCATTAAAAACCAGTGAAATAAACCATTTTTAGATAAGGTAGGCGCACCCATAAGTGTGGAGATAAGGACGTCGGAGTAGGTAAAATAATTGACTAACTTTTAAAAAAATACTATAAGTTAGGAAGTGGAAATCAAAAATATTGTCATCAATTTCAAGGTTCCTACTGCAAGCATTTATTCACAGAGATTTTTCAAGGTCCAAAATCACTGAAATTGTAAGAACCATGTGTAAGAGATGTTAAAAACAAGGCTTGTTGGTTCTTAAATAGTGCGATGGGTACTCAAAACTTCATGCTAGTCACCCACAACCATCACTTCATAAACCATAACCATCACTCAGTCACCCACAACCATTTGTTTTTTATTAGTTAACCCATGCCACTATCACGGGTGGCCATGGGGACACAACGCTTATGGATGTTGCTACCTTAGTCTATCAACAACAATGAAGCAACAAAAAGACAAACTAGTGGCTTCCAAGTCACAGATCATGTGAAATTTACATATTTTGTGAGTTGCATGTGCCTTCGAATGACCAAGTGATGAATCATGAGGTAACTTACTAGGGTAAGAAAACCTAAATGCCAAGGCAACCTAAATGCAATTTTCAATGTAGGCAATCAAGCTTGTCAAACCCTCCTCCCCCATCAGATGCAAAGAGCGTCAAGTGCATGTTTGCTAATCATTTCAATTGCTGGTTGTCTACAAACATGTTGTACATTAATTGTAACTTTGGAAGAGCTCCTATTGACTTTTTTTCTATTAAGGTAGTTTGCTCAAATTACGACCCCTATCAAGAGCTTCCCATAGGGTGGTGGGAATGTTATTGTATTGATTTTTGAATGGATCTCTTTAAGTCATCAAAGAAAAGATGTATTTTATTGCAAGAGTCAATCATACTCCTTGGTTTCACCACCTCTCTTCACAAGTTGTAGGTAGACGATTTATGGAAGATCTAGAGCCACAACTAGGTGTTTGATACATAAAACTTTGAAAATTTGTCAACAATTCAATATAGTTTTAGAAAACATGAAAAAAAGTGTGTTACATTTGACATCTATTTCCCTTTATCTAGAAATTAGACAATGAATTTTCATGTCTTGAAAAGTCCATGAAAAATTAGAGCTCTTACAGGGATGGTTTTAGAGCATACTACCTTAATTTTGGTCTTGGACACTTGAGGAGTACTCATGAAGCATATGAACCCCTAAAGGACCAAGGCTAAGTTTCTTTTTGGCAACATAGCAATTTTGGGCAAATACCTGTGATTGGAGATTCCCATATTTTAGGTTGATACTTTAAAAGAAGGTGGGAACAAGGAATATCTTTCATATGCACTAAACTTCATGACATTAGGAACAATGAGTAAAAAGTTATGGCCTAGTATGTTGTTCTTTTCCATGGGCGGCCAATTTGGGCAAATCATGGTTGTTACTTTGGACAAGTTTTGGCAGTCAGACAACATAGGCGGACTCACAAAAAAGACAGCACAAATGGACGTGTTTGCCCTCTTGTGTTTTTAGGGCATTTTTAGGCTTTTTGGCCTAAAATGGAAGAATCAAATTATCATTCTTCATTTTTATTACGTCATATGGCTTGGAATCCACCTTTTGACTTCATGTTGGCAACAGTGAGTGCCACTAGCATGTACGGAGTAAGTTTTTTTTTATCAATTTGCACCATTTTTTTAAAGTCAACTATGAGTTGACTTCATCGGATAGACCATGACCTCAATTGGGCACTTTGGGTGTAGTGGTGGCTGCCGCAGCCCAATGTGACAACCATGGGACGGATTAGAAAAGTCATCTTTTATGAAAACATAAATTTGAAATTGGTTTAGGAGATTTATGTATATGTGAAAAGCTTTGAATCATTCCACTTTCATCAATGAGATGAAAGTTATGAGGGCTTTTATTTATGGGTTGTCATGGATGATGGATTCTCTACTCTAAAATAAACTCCATTATTTTACTCAATTTTCAATATTTTGGAAAAAGAACCAAACAATGTATATTGCTTGTTACAACATTGTTTTTGTTGGGATTGGAAATTATCATTTCCATAATTAAATTCTTAACAATTTAGTGTTTTGAATCATTCTCTACTTCTATTTACTTACTATTTTTTCCCCATGTGTTGTACAATTCCAAATGATTTGAAAATTTTCAAATATGTGTCCAACTTGCATTGGAGAATGAATTCAAAAAGTTACAACTATTTTGGAAAAAAACATACAAATGTGACATTATAAAGTGTAGCTGCTCAAGTTTTTGCAAGCACAAAAAATGGTTTTTTGTAAATTCAAACTCAAATATCTTACAATCTACATGAAGGAATTTTCTTAATTTTTTTCTCACATTTTTTAAAACTAGTTTACTACAAGATCTTACAGTTTACATGCGTCCAAAGATGTTTTTTTATTTCTAAAATTTGGCACTTGTAAGTTAGTAGAAATGGCAATTTTGGAGCAATTTTGGTGAAAACTTAGTTTGGTCTTTTAAGGATTAAATCTGAACCCAAGCTCAAATTCCCTTTTGGTGATGGCATTTGTTTATTTTTTTGTGACACGAATGTCAAGCTACAGCAACTGACATTTAGTCTAGTAACAAGATTGCTGATACATGAGCAATTTTTCTTTGAAGTGACCACATTGGTGTGAAATTGCATGAAATCAAGCGCATGAATGAAAACCCAAACATGTAAATAAAACAAAATTTAACACGTAAGTTACCCAGAGTAGCTCGGATCAGAGCGACTTCGGAATTTCAGCACGGGTGACTTGCACCTCCGGCCTGGGTGACCCGGGGTTTGGGACCTCGACAATACATGGTCCTTTTGGTATTCCTTGGAAAGCATATTACTGTACTCCTGAACAAAAGAAAGTTCAATTCCGAGCCTTGATGCAAGCATCCGGGTTGCAGTCACGAGTGGGTAGGTGCTCATGCCCCCATTTCAATTTATCCTGCATAAAACCAAACAACAACAACAAAACAAAAAAATAAGTAAAATTGCTTTCTATCGTTTACTAGTGTGCCTTCCAAAAGGCATTTTGAGCATATTTCCATAAGAAATTGTGTGCCACACAGTTGATCATATCCCTCATTCTATGTCATAGTAGATACTTGTTTGATGTTTATCAAAGATTTGTATCAACAAAACTATATCTTCACAATGCACTAGAGTGTGATGTTGGCCCAATTTTCACCCCCATGCTCCATGCCATCTTCTCATGCCACCCATGGTTAAACTTGTACTCTATTTTTTTTTTAAGTAGACATCTAAATTATGCTTTAGTTAAACTTGTACTAATCTCTTATTTTACAAAAACTTGCCTTTGGCCAATTAGTAATTTTCTAAATTTTTAATCCATAAATTATTTTGAAATTTAATAACTTTCCCACCGTAGGCCCAAATGTCACCAATTCAAGCCCGTGCATCTCTCCTTGCCAAGAACTTTCCAACAGTACCAAGCATGCAATGGGAAGGGGGCACATGGACCAAGAGATCTCAATGTGACAAACATCCAAACATCCAAATAAACAGCCTAATTTAAGGTATAAATTTTAGCATCTATGGTTCTTTGTTTTGAGTCTAATTTTGCCATTCAAATGGTTTATATGATCCTAGAAAATTATTCAAGTTCTTAAAGTTTATTTACTAGTCCACTTGGAGAGTTTGAAGTTGAAAGATGATGATTGTGTTTTTAAAATCAATACCTTAAATCAAGTTGTTTGTTTGTTTATTTGGATGTTTGTCACATTGAGATCTTCTAGACCGTGTGTCCCTCCATTGCGTGCTTGGTATTGTTGGAAAGCTCTCAGCAAAGAAGGGTGCTTGGGCTTGGTTTCGTGGCATTTGGGCATGTGGTGGGAAAGTTATTGAATTTCATAATTTTTTATGGATTAGACATTCAAAAAATTATTGATTGGCCAAAGACAAGTTCTGTGTAAAAATAGGATAGAGTACAAGTTTAATTGAAGCAAAGTATAAGTTTAACCATGGGTGGCATGAGGAAATGGCATGGGAGGCATGGGGTTGAAAATTGGGCAACGGCACAGAGCCACACTAGTTTTGATGAAATGAAAGTTTAGTTTTGACCATTGTAATATATGCCTTTGATGGATACTTTCAAAAAATTCTTGCATGGTTATGATTTGGTGTAAAACTCCTTCAAAATTTGCAATGATAATTTGTCTTTCCAAAAACTACAAATAAAATCAATTAGAAGATATTGAATTTAACCCCCTAAAGGATTGTTGTCCCATCGGGGGACAATGGAGATTTTGGGCATGTACCTATGGCTAAACTACTTTGTGTAATTTTTTGAAACTTTTATGGAAGATGGGGAATTCAAAGATCTATGTGGGCATCTAATTTTTTCCTCATCATGACATTCCACAAAGAAGTTATGCAAGAATTTTTGCTGCCTGAGGGTGGGAGGGCAATCCTGGCAGCCCAAAAACTTCTTTAAAATTAAAATTTTTCTAAAATTTAAATTTGAAATTGGTTCTTTTGTTTTTTTACACATGGGAAGTTTTGAATCATTCCATTTCAATCAATGAGTTGAAAGTTATGAGATGTTTTAGTTTGTGGGCGGTTACGGATCTTCTACTCTAAAATAAACTTTGAAGTTATGTATTTTCCACTCTTTTCAATATTTTGGAAGAAAAACTAAACCAAAAGAAGTAGATTGTTTATTACAACATTACAACCATTGGGACTTGCATTTTTTTTATTTCAATAATTAAATTCTTAACAATTTAGTGATTTGACTCATTCTCTACTTCTTACTTATTCTTTTTTTCCCATGTGTTCTATAGTTCCAATTGATTTAAAAATTCTTCCACACATGCCTAACTTGGTCTTTGACATGGACAAGATAAACCTCAATTTTGTGTAGAGCAACTTTTTTCATGTACAAGTGGTCAAAGGCTTCTAAATTTTTTGGACGGCACAGAAAAAAACCTTAACTTTCATTTCAGATGTAAATATCTCCCTCATCTCTATTTAGAATGATCTGATTTTTTTCCCACAAGTACCTCTTCTAATCTAAGGCAAGATCCTATAGTTGGATTTTCCAAAAAGAAAAATAACCGACCTTACATTACAAGGGATTTGGACCCAAGAATGGGCCCCTTCCCCCAAAACTATGGGAACTTTGGGAACACTTCCACAACACTTCCACTTAGGCAATTTGCAACAGTATGACATGGCATTAGTGCAACCACGTCAGACATTATTATTTAATTATTATTTTTGGAAAAAAAAACTTTTTTTAATTTGTTTTTGACTTTATGTTTATTTTTTTATTATTTTTATTATTTTTATTTTTCTGACAACTAGTAGTGGCATTGGAAACATCCAAACTCACAGCCCTTTCTTGGGTTCAAATCCTTTGTAATGCTCATCCCCTAGAAGTGGCAGTTTTTAGTGATTTTGACAGAAAAAAAGGGCTCACTCTTTTAGGGGTTAATATTTCATAAACATATAAATGTGTAAAATCCATTCATAAATAGCACATAAAAAAATGCAAGAATATATGACTTGAAGGTTTGATTACATAATCTTAGAATTCATCCTTATTTTTCTTACAAAGTCAAGTGAAGGATAAAGCAAGAGTAAGGTAGGAGGCTCATATTGCATGCGGTCATTTTGAATTGCCCATGTAGACTTCACCAAAATGGAAATGAGGTGGTTCTAAAATCATTCACTTATAGTCATTGAGTGCATGGGAGAAAAGTTGTAAGAGCCAATCATCCTCCTTGATTCCCCAAATCTCTTCACAACTTGCAAGTAAACAGTTTTTGAAAGGTCTAGGTTCATAAATAGAGACCTATGACACATACCCTTTGAAAATCTATAAGTAACTCAAAAATGCTTCAAAAATATGAAACAACTTGAGTTACATTCCACATCTCTTTTTCTTTACCTGAAAAATGATCTACAAATCCTCCCATCCACGGAAGACCCTAAAAAAGGGGGATGAGCCCTTAGATGGTGGATTTACGGGCCTCCTACCTTATAACTCCTATTTGGACCACAAGTGTGACTACATAAGCAAATAGGCATCAATTTTATAACATGGAATGATTGTTAGTTTGCTTCTTCTACCTTCCCATTTTTGTTCCTAAAATTTGTGAACAATATCAATATTCATTACAATAATTGCATAAGGTAAGAGGTCCATATACCAACCATTAATTTAAGCCTATCTAACTCATCAATGACAATAATAAATATTCAAAGGAACATGTCACTCATTCCTAACATTTAGGACATGATTGCTTTTTAGCCTCCTACCTTATACATAACTTTCTAGTGTTTTCTATTGTTTCAAATCATAACATCACTATGATGTATACTTATTAATAAAAAACTGCTTATTAATAATGTTTTGGATCAATAATTATTCAATTAAAGCAAAACAACAACAAAATTGTTCAAATTTTATTATTTTGTAAAAAGATGCATCTTTTGGTGGGCAGAAAATGTAGTAGTAATTTATGCTTTGGATTTTTAATAACTTTAATTTTGGAGTGAAATTAGTTAACTATGTATTGTTTGAGCTAAATAATTTTAGTTGCAAATAAGATGTTTTTTTTATCATATTTCTAAACTTGGATGTTCATAATTGGACAAATGCAACATTTCACTAATTTTAGGCTATTCATATAATTTTGGATTTTGTGGGCAAATAGTTAGGAGATATATCAATATGGAGGGACATAAATCTCTAGATGTACTGCACACATATTCCAATGTTTGTACATATCTTCCAATGTACACTGCATATCTTTTAGCACAATATATATCTCTCAGTATCTTGTATAGGTCTCCTATGATGTTTTGCAACTCAATATATATTTTGAAGTTTGCTTAGTCCAAATTTAGTGAAATTTCCATTTCAAGATTGGCTAGCCATTGCTTGTGAGAGAAAAAATTCAAATATGAAAAAATTAGTTTAGAATTCTTGTTGCATTACGTCAAAAGGAATCAAACTATCTCCTATAATATTAAAATCAATGCTTTAAAGTTAGGAAGTTGATCGTTGCATGGACTAAGATTATATACAGAGCTTGGAACAAAAGAAGTTATGTAGAGATGGGGGGACACAAAAATCCATTCCTCACTCAAAACCCTCCCATGCAATCAACACTTCACCAAATCTAAAATTTGAAATTACATATCTTGAAAGCTTAGAGAATAGATTGAGAACGTATTAGTGATAATTTAATGGTAGACTTGTAGTGATTTAAAAGCATTTTAATCCCATTTGATAATTTTTTCCAATGTTTTCTAATGACACTTCTCCTAATTTGATTCATGTCACACTTTAGTGCATTGTGTTCTTCTTTCTATCTACAAGAGGCATGCTTGAGTTTAGGCCATTCCAAGCCTTAAAAGGTGGTTAAAAGTTCAAAAAATTGTTGGTGGAAGATTAGAAGTTGATGAATATATCATATTTGATCAGGTATAATTGCACTTTACATGAGTCCAAAGCATGGAGTTGGAATAGTCTACTCTTCAAATTTTAATGCGTATTGTCTCCCTTTCTAGGCTTTTAAAATATGTAGTTGGTTTTAGATTTGGTTAAGAATTGATTACATGGAAAGGGCTAAATTGAGGAATGGGTCTATGTGTCCACATCTTTGCCTCCCATTTCCATGCCCTCCATTGATCTATCCTTATTTTTATATATATATATATATATATATATATATATATATATATATATATATATTTATATAAGTGTAGGTACTTGTTGTACCAATGAAAGCAATAGGAATGTCCTTGTAATAAGTATATTTTGGGCTAGCAATCTTATTACAAAACATGGCCAATTTAAAATTTGAACCATGAGTAATCAATTAATTCACAAACGCCACTAACTTGATTCAAAGTAAAGCCTCAATTTAAACCACTTTATGCATGTATCTCTCTCTCCACTCTATGCATGTACCCCTTTCTCTCATGTAAAAAGACAAAAATGTCACTAGAAGTTGCACTACGACACTCCCTCTTTCAACCAACCTCTATTATTGGTTGTGTATTCTATTTTTGGTTGTATTTTTTTATATATAGAAAAAGTTGTATTCTATTGTTTATAACGATATATTCATATATACTAGTATACTGCCCGTTGTACCAATGGGATTATGCCCCCCATCCCTATCCTCATGTCCCTTTATTCTTGTGGTGCAACTGTCACTAACAATTGACATGTTATTAATGTCTAAAGAAGTAGATAAAAGACAACCATAGGTGATTTTATTTTATTTTATTTATAACTTTCCAATCCTAGTCATGCCCAACCCTAACTGATTGACATCTTGTTCAATTATATATAGAGACTAATATAAATACTTGTAGTAGTGACGGAACTATGCCCCCCACTCCCTATCCTCGTGCCCCTCTATCCTTGTGCCCCTATTCCTATACCCCTCTATCTCCATGCCCCTCTATCCTTGTGCCCCTATCACCATGCCCTTCTATCCCCGTGACCCCCTATAACCGTGCTCTCCTATATCATGTCTTCTATCCCATGTCCCTCAAATTTTACTTTATCCCATTTATATCTTTAGTTAAACTTGTACTTTTTTTTATTTTTAAGCGGAAAAAAAGATGGATTGTGTGGAATTGTCCTCCTCACCTACAGAACTGTCGAGTGCAATCGCCGCATATTTAGTTACTATACTAGTATACTGCCCGTCACACCAACAAAATTATGTTTTCCATGGTCCCCATGACCCCATGCCCTTCCAATCTCCATGACTCGTCCCTCTATGTCCCTATGCCTCCTATCCATATGTCTTTCTATCCTCGTGACCCCTGTTCCCGTGTCTTTTATCCTTGTGCCCCTCAAATTTTACTTTATTCCATTATAACTTTAGTTAAACTTGAACTCTACTCTATATTTATGTAGAACTAAAAATAGACAACCCCTTATTCCCGTGCCTCTATCTCCATGCCTTCTATCCTTGTGCCTCCCAAATTTTACTTTATTCCATTTATAATTTTAGTTAAACTTGAACTCTACTCTATTTTTTAGTGGACTTGAATTCTACTCTATTTGTAAGTGGAACTAAAGATAGACCTTGCAAAATTGTCCTCCTCATTTATAGAACCATTGAGTGCGACCACCACCGTCGCCTATTCAATTATTATATACTAATTTACGCACCAATTGTACCAACAGGATTATGCCCCCCACCCTCTATCTTTGAGCTCCATATCCTTGTGCTCCCTATCCTCATGCCCTCAAATTATACTTTAATCCATTTATAACTTTAGTCAAACTTGAAGTCTACTCTATTTTTAAGTGGAACTAAAGATGGACTTTGCGAAATCGTCCTCTTCACCTATAGAATTGTTAAGTGCAACCACCGCCTGATATTCTGTTATTATATAGAAAATAGGGATATATTGTTATAAATAATAGAACATAACTTGTTCTATATATAAAAAAATACAACCAAAAATAGAAATCAGCTGAAAGAGAGAGTGTCATAGTGCAACTTCCAATGACGTGTTTGTCCTTTTACATGAGAAAAAGGAATACATGCATAGAGTGGAGAGAGAGATACATGCATAAAGTGGTTTAAATTGAGGCTTTATTTTTAATCAAGCTTGTGGCGTTTGTGAGTTAACTGATCACTAATGGTTTAAATTTTTAAATTGGTCATATTTTGTAACAAGATTGTTAGCCCAAAATATACTTATTACAAAGACATTCCAATTGCTTTCGTTGGTACAACAGGTACCTACACATATATATCTATATAAATAATTGAATACCGTTCAGTTAGTTATAAGTCAGTTAGGGTCGAGCATGACTAGAGTGAGGTCAGATATGATTGGGATTGAAAAATTATAAATGGAATAAAGTAAAACCACCTATGGCTTCATTAAACGTTAACAACAAGTCATTGGCAATTGCACGGTCATTGGAAAATCACATATGGCTTCACTAGACTTTAACAACATGTCATTGGTAGTTGCACCACAATTTTTCTTAGCTAAAAAAATGCACGGGGATAGGGAGGCACGAGGATAGGGGTACATGAATAGGGGTATGAGGATAGGGGGTACAAGAATAGAGGGTACAAGAATAGAGGGTATATGAATAGGGAGCACGGGAATAGGAGTATGAGAATAAAAGACACGGAGATAGAAGCACAAGGATAAGAAATGGGGGACATAACCCCGTCAGTACAACGGCTAGTATACTAGTATGTAGATATTAATTTACGCACTCATTGTTTTAATGGAGATCCCTCCATCATGTAGATATTCGTTATTTCTTTATATTTGTGTTGATTTCAATAAATCAACAGTCGAGGCATAAGAGGTGGTCGTGGTGATAATCATGGTTTGGTGATAGTGCAGCTGCTATAGATTCTAGTGCGCTGCGCCGTCTTGTCACATGCGTAGTTCAGGAAGGTAGGTAGCGGATTGATTGGGTCAATTTCCTGCCTCACTAGCTACCAAGCTGTAGGCTGCCATCACCGCTCGATGAGTTTGATTGGGTTCAAACTCAAATTGGCGGGCGGCCAGAGACGATCAATTCTCTAGCCAACCAAGTCCACGACTTGGCGACTAAAAACACGTGTTTAGCGCTGTTACATGCTCGCAAGGGCACGTAGCCACTTTACAGTGGTGTTTATTTTATAATTATTCATTTTTTTATATGTTTATCTAGATGTTTTAGAAAGCTCATATATTTTGCCTTTGTTTGAATAAAAATACTAAAGATTTAGAAGTGAATGGGAAAAGTGTGAAAGGAAAAGGGGTTTAGCATCTATAGTGGGATTAGAATGGAGAAGGGCATGGACTGATGTATCACACCTTCCTATTTTAGATAGGATTGAAATTAAAGACGAAAGATTCTTTAGTATGTTGAAAGTTAGTGTATGAGTGTTGGTTAAAAGAGGGAAGAAATCCTAAAACTTTGAGATGTGAGAAAATTTTATGTATATATGATTTTGAATTGAAATTTGGAGGAATTTTTCCTTGTATGATTACCTTTCCAAAATGAGTTTGCAAATTTGATTTAGAGTTGTGTTGCAAAAGTTATGAGTATTTGAATTTTGGAATTAAAAAGCCAAACAATGAAGAAATGCTGAGACTTTGATAAACCATAGCTTATGATTTGTATATCATTTTGCAACAAGATTTGAAAAGAATATTTATCTTAGTTTTAGCTTTCTAGAAAGTCCTTAAACTCAAGATTTGAAGTTTAAAAGGAAAAATTATGGAGGTGTGAAGGATACTTTGTCATATAAATAAATAATTTTACACATTTGTATTGAATTATCAAATATTATTTTGTTGTTTTGTATAACTATTATTTAAAATTTAATATGTTTTCATGAAATAAAGTGAATACAATATGAGAGTAATTTAGGCTTATAATCGCAAAAATTTAAATATCAAAGTTAAAATATTTATAGATTTTATTAAATTTAAAAAAAAATAGTAATCTAAATTTATTTTTAGGTTTCAAATATTTTTCTCTATCTCAAAGATTTATATCATTGTGTATTCAACTTAATTGAATGTAAATTCTTTATAAATTGAAAAGAATATTTATTTACCTTATTTTTGATATATTTTTAAAATAAAAAGTGATTTATAATAATTCTTTCCATTGAACGATTTTTAATAATCATAATAAAGTTTATAGATTTTTGATTATGTTTATGTATTTAAAATTTTAATTAGATTAAATGTTGATGTTCAACATTTATATTGAAATGAAATTATTACAATTATTAAAATAAAATTCACAAATAAACTAATTTTGATAAAAATATTAAATATGTACATTTAAAAACAAACCATGAAATTTGAATGTATTTATATGATAATTACAAATTTATTATAGTAGTACAAGAAGTACAAGTCTAGTGATTAAAAATGATTATATAATAATACGTGAAGAGTAGACTTTAATTTATTTTTTATGATTTTATTTGTTAGTTGAAATTTCTGATTGATATCAACCTAAAAATATAGCTTACATATAAAAGTTGAATTTTGATAATTTATAAAAAAATGTGTTGGTAATTTAAACTTCTTGTGGAAAGTAAAGTCTTTGAAATCATTAATAAAGACAAAGATGTTTTGAGAATTTGTAAGTTTTGTGAATATGTAAAAAAAACTTGCTATTGACATTGTTGATATATAACTCAAATTATTATGTTGTTTGTATGTTTTATGCAATTGTAAAGACATAATATTGAAAAAAAATTAAAGAAAATTAATTTCTCATTTAGTTTAATTGACCTAGTACTTTATGCACTTAATTTTCAATACTTAATACACGTGGTATGCAATGTTTAAAATAGATGGTTATTTTTTAGTAACTGTTTATCACTCTATATACTAAGTTTTTATTAAATAATCATTGTAATTTTTGATATTCAAACTAATTGTCAACTTTTTCAACTAAGTACTCCAATCACTATATTTTCATTATCATCAAGTGCAAGTGACATATATGTTAAAGTTTAGTTTTTCTTTTTAAAAAAAATACTTCTTGCCTTATATACTAAAAATTTCATTGTCAAATGCATTTTGTGTATAATGTTGAGGACTAATTAATCATTTATTTGAACTTATTTATTTGCAAATATCAAAGGCTAAATTAGATTAGGAATTCCATCATTTTTAGCATAATGTGAAAAAATTTTACGATTTTTGTCTAAAAGTCTTAAAAAAAATCCTATCTCTTAATTTATTAAAAAAATTCTATATGTTTTGATTTCCATTTCTACTAATTTAATATTGTAGGTTGAGAGCAGATTCAATAGGCAATTGCCAAATTAATCATTTTATGAGAAAAAATTAGTTTGGCAACCTTAAATGTCATGTAAGTACTGAAGGTAACCTGATATAAATTTTATATATTTTGATACGCAACAATATTTTATATTATATGTCCAAATAATGACCGCTTGTTGTATGACTTCTTTTTTATAAAGATTTTTTTTTATTCTAATTACAATTGTAATGATTTGTAAAACTTTTAGCAATAGAGACCATTTAAGGACAATACAACCATATTTTGGTTGCAAAGAGCAATTTTTGGCTTTTAGAGTAAAATTGTTGTCTAATTTCCAATGCTCTGCAAATTCCTATAAGATAACAAGTCAATTAGATGGATTGCCAAATTACAACTATGTGGTTACAAATATATACAACCTTGAATTCTCAAGAGATGCACTCCCCCTTTTTTTTAGTAGCGTGCAATCAAATGAAGGGTAATTTCAATTGCCATGGTGCTAAAATTTAGAAAATACTTTGAAGTAAATTAGAATCTTTGGAATAGGAATTAGGGAATTATAAGTAATGAAGAGTATGGGATATTATACAAATTTACCTCTTTTTTATCTTCTAAAGTAGACTGTCCAAAAATGTCTCTCCAAAATCTGAACATTTATGAAGTATTGTAGTGTAGCTAGCTCCTTCTAAAATCTGTAGATTTCTACATTAACGGCCCCTTTACACTTATGGGTTGGGCTAGTTCCTTGTGTGAATGCCTAAAGGTTTAAATATTCATTTGTGATTGGACCAAATTAAGGCTAAAAACGGCATCAATCCTTTTACACCACAAAAGTAGGCCAATTTTGTGTAATGAATTTTTGTGTTAAAATCTCAATGCCAACTTTGAGTATCAATCAGAGTATTATTCAAAATACTTTTTGTGAATTTTGAGTTGCTCATATAGTATTATTGGTATTAGTGTTGTTAATCATGGATTTATCTGTGAGTTAACAAAGTGTTTGCAGTTGTTTTTTGCCAAAGTTTTATAGTTATAATGAACATAGGGTATATTTAATAGTCTCTAAAAAAAATTGAGTGAAATGTAGAGTACA
The DNA here is from genome assembly GCA_963920765.1 of Ulota crispa. NCBI lineage: Eukaryota > Viridiplantae > Streptophyta > Bryopsida > Orthotrichales > Orthotrichaceae > Ulota > Ulota crispa. The sequence goes on along the minus strand of OY987246.1, from coordinate 25,144,626 downwards.
CAAAATGACCATCATTTAGAAATTTAGGTAAATATAGCTCTACACAAATTACAAAAATTTACCTACATAGCCTAGATGTTATAAGGGCTTGAACGCAAGGTACCACAAACATCCTATAGAGTGCACCCCTTGAGCTCAAATTACTCTTCTACCCAGAGGCAACACATAAGAAACCTTGCCATATACAAAAAAGATGGTATGTACCTTTGAATGGTTATCAACCTTGGATACCACCATTGTAGTACGCTGCAGACTTAGATCCAAGGATTTTACAAGAAGTAGCCAAAGCGAGGAACACCACTCTACACTTCTCTGTTGCAGAAAAAGGAGCAACATGTGTCAAGGAGTAGCTAATTTATGCACTATGACTTGCATCTTGTTGGGAGTATCCTCCGGCTCACCTTACTTGGCCCGCGCTTAACCCACCAAAAAATCTCAGATTTGTATGATTAAGAGACCTGTTTCCGAAATCCATTATGTAACTAAAAATAATAAAAATAATTGAAAACATTGGACTAAGAAATTGTCACTGTCCGACTTAGCTCAATTTGCTTAGACAATTTGACTCCAAACTAGCTAAAAAAATGGCCTTACACATACAAGCTACACAAAAACATGTTGAAATGTTGGAATAGAGCATTAGAAGTTTGCTCTAGGCCAAAGAAGATATACTAGGTGGGGTACTTAGCATTGGAGAGAGAGCATGTGGTAGGAGGCACCTCATAAAAAGGATCAACCCATGAGTGTGGTTATCCCATATAATTAGGTGAAAGGAGAGTGGTGGGGAGAGTATATAGATGAGAGGATCACTCTTCTTCCATTTGTATCTTATACATTTGAGTATATCATGTGTGCCTTTGCTTTTTTATCTTCTTTATGTTTTCAATAGGTTATGGGCCCACTTCTATGAGTGTGGATGTACATTGTGGTGAGTGGAGATCACTTTTGAGGTACATCAGCCCTTGGAATTTGACGGTGTGCTCTTGGAGGATTTCTTTAGCTACTCTTGAGTGTTAGGGGTGATTTTGTAGTAACATTGCTTCTCATTTGAGCTACTTCAGCACTTGTCCTATCTTGTGGAACATTTGGAGCACTTCTTGTGCTTGTTTCTTGGTTTGGGGTGCATTTGTAGTGGGAGAAGACCTTTGAGGAGTTTCACCTCTCTTTGCATCCCATTTGGAGTCTTTGAAGATCTTGCTTTACCTCTTAGAGAGTGGCTGATCCTCATTTAGCTTGGTGGAACATCAAATTTGAGTTTGTGGAGGTGTAGACCTTGTTGGAGCTTGTTGGAGGATCTGATCTATTATATTGGAGAAGTTGATCCACTTTGGAGCTTATTTGAAGGTCCATTTGGTGTTGCACAAGCTTTTGGAGGTTTGGAGTTGCTAAGGAGGGAGTTGCACCACCAAAGTGCTTGTTTGAAGCACAAGGAGGTGATTTGTGAGTTTGTACTTGCTTTAGTTGGTTTCTACCCTTGCTTGAGGTTGTTTGCTCAAGTGGATGCATAGTATTTGCTCAAAGGAGGTTGAAATTGCAAGGAGTGAGTATGAGAGTGAGGTTTGAGAGATAACCTCACATTTTGGGTAGATCTTGTGTTCCTTTGAGGGTTGGGTTGTATACTTTAGACCCTTGTGTGTGGAGAGAGCTAGGCTTTGCTTGAAAGGTGGTTCAGTTGATTACTTTAGACCCTATGTGTGCATTGAGAGCTAAAGATTTGCTTGAGAGGTGGTTGAGTTGCATAATTCAGCCCCTTGCTATTTTCTTGTGACATTGAGTTGCATACTTTAGCGATGGCAACCTATGACGGAGAGACACCCCTTGTTGAGGACAAGTTCAATGGAGACAACTTCTCCTTGTTCAAGTTCAAGATGGAAATGATCCTTGATGAAAAGGATCTTTGGGACATTGTTGAGGGCAATGAGTCGGCCCCTTCAAGTGGTAGTGACCCCAAGGTCATCTCGGCCTTCAAAAAGCGTGAGAGAATCGCGTTTCGCATCTTGTGCACTCACTTAGTGGATGCACAAATTCAACACGTCAAGTCTTGTAAAGGAGCTGCGGAAGCATGGAAGACTCTATGCGGCATCCACGAGACCAAGGGCTTGGCCAATGTGTTGTTTCTGAGGCGCAAGTTCTTCACCATCAAGATGCAAGAGACGGATGACCTCTTGCAACACATCAACAAGGTGAAGACTCTTGCGGACCAACTCAAAGCCCTTGATGTGCCCGTGACGAAAGGAGACATTGTCATGACCATTTTGGAGAGCTTGCCACCATCTTATGAGAACTTGATTGTGGCCATGGAGACCAAAGACATCAAGGAGCTCACCCTCACCTACGTGACGTCGCGATTGATGCATGAGGTGACAAGGAAGAAAGAGCATCACATTGTGGCCATGGAGAATGCGACGTTGGTTGCTCGCCACAAGAGTGGTGGAGATTCAACCAAAACTCAAGGTGAGCCCCTTCTATGCTTCCATTGTGGCAAACCGGGCCACTTTGCTGGTAATTGCTACAAACGCAAGAGTAGCAAGGGTGAGAAGGCCAACAAGGCCAAACCGCATGAGAGTGGTGACGACTATGCATTCATGGCCTTCCATGATGGTTCATTGAGCTTGGGGGATGATTGGATCATGGATCGGGGGCTACCACCCACATGTCGCTCCATAGAGCTCATTTTGACACCTTTGAACCCATTTTAGCAGGGAAGGTTTTCATGAGTGATGAATCGGTGCTCCAAGCACTTGGAAGAGGTTCCATTTGAGTGGACACCCTTATTGAGGGATGCACCAAGCGCATTTGGTTCAAAAATGTGTTGTATGTGCCCAAGTTGCAAAGCAACCTCCTTTCGGTGAGCAAGATAGTCGAAGGAGGGTTGAATGTGCAATTTGGAGGCCTTGGATGCATTGTGAGGTCTCCGGATGGAGAGACTCGAGCCATGGCATCACGTGAGGGCAACTTGTACATTTTGCGATGCAAGGTTGTGCATGGAAGAGAGAGTGCCAAAGTTGCAAATTCTACCATGGATGGGCTGATTTTGTGGCATCGACGCATGGGGCACTTAAATGTGTAGAGCTTGAAGGCTCTTCAAAGCTTGGTGAGTGGCCTTGACCTTCTCAAGTCCCATGGTGATGACTTGCCCAATGCTTGTGAAGGTTGCATTGAGGGCAAGCAACAACGGCACTCATTTCCAAAGGATGGTGCCACACGTGCCACCAAGGTATTGGGCATTGTGCATTCAGATGTGTGTGGCCCCATGAAGACCACATCATTGGGTGGGGCAAGGTACTTTTTGACCTTCATTGACGACTTTTCAAGAAAGGTGTTGGTGTACTTTCTCAAGGCCAAGAGCGAGTGCTTTGAGCGATTCAACGTGTTCAAAGCCTTGGTGGAGAAGGAGGCGGAGTGCTCCATCAAGGTATTGCGGTCCGACAACGGCGGGGAGTACACTTCCAACCAATTCAAGGAATATTTGAAGGCCCAAGGTATTGTGCACCAAACCTCAACTCCACATACACCGCAGCAAAATGGAGTGGCCGAGAAGGCCAACCGCACCATTGTAGAGATGGCTAGGAGTATGATCCATGGCCAAAAGCTTGGGTTGGAGTATTGGGCTGAGGCCGTGAGCAACGCGGTGTACATTTGCAACCGATGCCCTACTAGTGCGGTGCATAGCAAGACTCCACAAGAGGCGTGGAGTGGTAGGAGGCCTCCGGTGGCACACATCAAGGTGTTTGGGTGTGTTGCATATGTCAAGATCCGCGATGCATCAAGAACCAAACTTGATGCAAAGGCCGTAAGGTGTTTGTTTTTGGGATATTGTGAGGGCTCCAAGGCTTATAGGTTGATTTGCTTGGAGTCCAAGAAAATCATTTGATGTTGTGATGTGACTTTCTATGAGCATGGAGAGTTGCAAGGAGAGTTGGAGTTGGGTCCAAGTGGGAGTAGTGGCGACCTTGTTGTGGACACATCTCTAACGCCCTCGAATGATGATGATGATGATAGAGACGATGAGGACCACCCCCTCGAGGATGGAGATGGTGACATTGTGGAGGATGCAAGCGCAAGCCAAGGTGATGACGGCTCCAAACCCAAGAAAGACACAAGGAAGAAGAATGCACAAGGCATTGTTCCAACAACTGAAGTGGAAGGCACCCAACATGTGGGAGGCGTGCGGCAATCTACAAGGATAAGTAAGCCTTTGGGGGAGTGGTGGAAAAACCACATCTTTCCTCAACCATCTTCCAACTCGGATCATGCAAATGTGGCCATTGTTCATGACCCCACCACACTTGAAGAGGCCTTGGAGTCTTGAGATGCAAGCAAGTGGGAGGCAGCCATGGAGGAGGAGTACCACTCTCTTCATGCCAACGGCACGTGGGAATTGACCACCCTTCCTCCATCTCCCAAGGCCGTGGGATGCAAGTGGGTGTTCAAATCCAAGAGAGATGCCACAATAGAGATTGTGCGTCACAAGGCAAAGTTGATGGCAAGGGGATTCTCTCAAGTGCAAGGGGTGGACTTCAACGAGACTTTTGCTCCCGTGGCCAAGTTCACCACCATACGGTGCATTGTGGCCCTTGGAGCTTCGTTAGATTTGGAGATGCATCAAATGGATGTGAAGACGGCCTTCCTCAACGGCGACTTAGAGGAGGACATTTACATGGAGCAACCCAAGGGGTTTGTGCAACGTGGTCATGAGCACCTAGTTTGCAAGCTCACAAAGTCTTTGTATAGACTAAAGCAAGCATCGAGAGCGTGGTACCAAAAGATTGATGCAAGTCTTTTGGATTTTGGCTTTGAGAGGAGTGTGGCTCACCATAGCTTGTATATTGCACAAGTGGGAGCCCATGTGATGCTTGTGCTTGTATATGTTGATGACTTGATCATTCTTTCTAGCAACGTGGAGACCATGGGTGCATTGAAGGTCAAGTTGGAGGCGCAGTACGAGATGACGGACTTGGGAGAGTTGCACTATTGCCTTGGAGTGGAGTTTGCAAGAGATCAAGGTGCGAGGACTATCACCATGAGTCAAGCCAAGTATGTGGAGGAGGTGCTGAAGCGGTTTGACATGAAGGATTGCAAACCCATTGGCACTCTATTGGAAACCAAGGTGAGGTTGGTGAAGCTCAGCATGGAGGAGTATGATGCGGATGCTTCGAGGATGGTTAGTGTACCATACAAATCAGCGGTTGGATCATTGATGTATGCCATAGTGGCTACAAGGGCTGATTTGGCCTTTGCCATTAGCACTGTGAGTCAGCACATGGCAAGGCCGGGATGGAGTCATTAGATAGCGGTGAAGAGGATCATGAGTTACCGCAAGGGCACTTCTCATGTGAAGTTGAAATTGGGAGGGGGACATATACGCTTGATGGGGTATTGTGATGCAAATTGGGCTGGCGATGCTAATGACAGGAAGTCCACCACGGGGTACGCATTTAGCTTTGGAGAGGGCATGGTGTCATGGTGCAGCAAAAAGCAATGTACGGTGGCTTTATCTACAACGGAGGCAGAGTACATGGCAGCCAGCCATTGCACAAGGGAGGCCATGTGGCTAAGGCAGTTCTTGGAGGATGTGGGGTGTGAGGACATGGAGGGCACGTTGATCATGTGTGACAATCAAGGTGCCATAGCACTTGCCAAGAACCCGGTGCACTATGCGAGGACGAAACACATTGAGGTGCAACACCATTTTGTGAGGGAGAAAGTGGAGAAGGGAAACATCTCATTGGAGTATTGCCCACTTGAGGACATGTTGGCGGATGTAATGACAAAGGCGTTGGCGAGGGATAGACATGAGCGTTTGACGAGAGCAATGGGCATTAGGAACTTTGGCCAATTGCAAAGTGGGAGTGTTGAAAGGTTAGAAAAGAGCATAAGGAGATTGCTCTAGGCCAAAGGAGATATGCTAGGTGGGGTACTTAGCATTGGAGAGAGAGCACGTGGTAGGAGGCACTTCATAGGGAGGATCAGCCCTTGAGTGTGGTTATCCCATATGGTTTGGTGAAGGGAGAGTGGTTGGGAGAGTATATAGATAAGAGGGTTTGGGAACCCTCTCATCTCTTCCATTTGTATCATATACATTTGAGTATACCATGTGTGCCTTTGCTCCTCTATCTTCCCTATGCTTTCAATTGTTTGCAAGAGATCGACGTGCGAGAACCATCACCATGAGTCAAGCCAAGTATGTGGAGGAGGTGCTGAAGTGGTTTGGCATGGAGGATCGCAAATCCATTGGCACTCCATTGGACACCAAGGTGAAGTTAGTGAAGCTTAGCATGGAGGAGTATGATGCGGATGCTTCGAGGATGGTGAGTGTGGCTTACAAATCAGCGATTGGATCATTGATGTATGCCATGGTGGGTACAAGGGCTGATTTGGCCTTTGCCATTAGCATAGTGAGCCAACACATGGCAAGGCTAGGATGGAGTCATTGAATGGCGGTGAAGAGAATCATGAGGTACCTTAAGAGCACCTCTCATGTAAAATTGCAATTGGGAGGGGGGCACAATCGCTTGATGGGATATCGTGCTGCAGATTGGGCTGGCAATGCCAACGGCAAGAAGTCCACCACGGGGTACGCATTTAGCTTTGAAGAGGGCATGTTATCATGGAATAGTAAGAAGCAATCCACAGTGGCTTTATCAACAACGAAAGCAGAGTGTATGGCGGCGAATTATTGCACAAGGGAAGCCATATGGCTAAAGCAGCTCTTGGAGGATGTGGGATGTGAGGACGTGGAGGACACGTTGATCTTGTGTGACAATCAAGGTGCCATAGCTCTTGCCAAGAATCCGGTGCACCATGCGAGGACGAAGCACATTGAGGTACAACACCATTTCGTGAGGGAGAAGGTAGAGAAGGAAAGCATCACATTGGAGTATTGCTCAAATGAGGACATGTTGGCAGATGTGATGACGAAGGCGTTGGCATGGAATAGACATGAGCGTTTGACGCAAGCCATGAGCATTAGAGACTTTGGCCAATCACAAAGTGGGAGTGTTGAAAGGTTGGAATAGAACATTAGGAGATTGCTCTAGGCCAAAGGAGATATGCTAAATGGGGTACTTAGCATTGGAGAGAGAGCATGTCGTAAGAGGCACCTCATAGAGAGGATCAACCCATGAGTGTGGTTATTCCATATGGTTAGGTGAAGGGAGAGTGGTTGGGAGAGTACATAGATGAGAGGGTTTGCAAACCCTCTCATCTCTCCCATTTGTATCTTATACATTTGAGTATACCATGTGTGCCTTTGCTCTTCTATCTTCCCTATGTTTTTAATTGAGGTGGCCGTGGAATTTCTTGTAGACCAGCTCCAAGTCTGAATCTTGCTGCTCTTGCTAAATCATGCAGTTTTCTTCAAGCAATGTACCTTGAAAAACAACACCTTTGTCCTCGTTCCAAAGTGCACCAGCCAAGGTTCTTGAATCCTACACTTTGCAGTGGTTTGCTAATTTCTCATTTTCCTTAGTGTTGTTCCTCTTCAACTTTTGATGTTGTTCCTTCTTTGACATGGATTCTTGGCGTAATGGGTTGCATTACATGAGATAGTGATTTTATTTTGAATGACCCCCCTATTCAACTTTGTGGTGGATTAATGTCCGCTTTCTCTATCACCCTAGGTCCACTTTTATGAATGCAATGCAGATAGAATTGCAAACCTACACATTCTTGTAAGTCTAGGATGTGTGTCGAAGGGGGTCCGCTTCCTCTCTGGCTTCACAATGCTTCTAGCAGCACTTAGATTAGCATCCTTTATTGTGGAGGTTAGATACCATAAATTCTAAGCAGCAAGGAAGGCTTGAAGGGTGTTGGAAATGTTTGATGTGAATTTCTACATCTTCAACAACTCCTAGGGAACTCAAGTTGATATCTCCATTCACTTGCGCAACAGTGCTCTGGATAATCTGTAGACATCAAAGCTTCAAACCCTTTGCCAAATTCTTCAAGTGAGGTGCCAAATGAGGACTGAGGTCTGCAAAGAAGATGGGCAAGTCGGCTTGCCCAACATCTAGGTTACTCCAGCATGTTGATGTAATTCCATGAATTTAGAAATTTAGGTAAACATAGCCTTATCTAAATCCAGAAAAATACCTATATAGTCTCTCTTTTATAGGGCTTTGCATGCACTTTACCCACAAATAACCTATATAGTGCACTTCCCAAGAATTTAACATTTTAACCAATTCTAATGAATGATATGGACAATACTAATGAATGACATGGATTAATGTGCAAGCCTTAATGAACAAGTGAAGGGAAATAATTTAGATGAATGATGTGCATGATTAGCAAGTTGGATTGCAAGTACTTGTTTGTAGATTTGGAGGATATGTAGGTGGAAATTGCCAAGAATTGTTCTTGAATTACACTTTGCATATCTATACATTCTTTGTTGTCCTCCAACTAATTTTTGTTTACTTGAGCATTTAGGGGTTAACCCTTGAATGCTTGAGCGTGCCACCACAACTAGTACAATACAAGGTGTTTTTCTTGTATATGGAATAGATTCACACCTTCACAACTTTTGAGATCATCAAGAAGTTGAAGAATAGATCAAAACGGTTCTAGTGAACTACTTGAGATCCCAAATTATAACTTCTTATTGGTAGCAAATGCCAATTATGCAGCAACACATGTACTATGCTCATGGTCATTTAAGGGTTAAGGATGTCAAATTCGAGTGTTCAAAAAACTTTGAGACCTTGCTAATGGTAGAGATTTGAATGTTTTGAGGGTTTTTTTTTTAGAAGTTACATGCTACGGTTAGCTTTAGCATTCAATTTTAATGTCCCTCATACCTTCTTCCTCTTGTTTTTGGTGAAAGCTACACTGCAAGCATACTTCTTGCGCCAAAAATGTAATCAATAGTGTCACTAAAGAACCTATGACAAGCTACCACATTATAAAAATGGGCAATAGGTTGAGAATAAAGTGATGTTTTCCCTTGGGCACTCTTTTGGGCAAAGAGGCCCTTTTGTTGAAAATTCATCATCTAATAAAATCTAAATGTGTTTTTGGGCTACTTTCACTTGGAATGTTTTTGTTACACAAAATAGATTTCATTCACAATTGAATCCTCTTTCATTCAAGATAGTTTTTGGTCTATAATTGAAGTTAAGTAAATTCTTTGTGTTAGGTGGTAGCTCTTGGACAGTCACATTGCTGATTCATTTATGAAATTATGGTTATGGATTTGGAAGGGAGGTGATTAGTTTTGAAGTAACAACAACAAATATTAAATCATCATAAATGGTTATTTCCCATTTTTGTACACAAAATTTGCCATTTTTGCATTAGAAGTTTCAAGCAGCTAAAAAAAAACCAAAAATCACATGTTCACCCACATTCAATAGTGGATATTATAAAATCAAATGGCCTTTTTTGAAGCTTTTTGATAGCACTATCTAAAAACCTTGAAGTTCTTGATACGGTCACAATTTTATTTTGATGTTTAATAATGATCTTATAAGGACAATTCAAAAACTTCAAAGTTACTTTCCAAAAACACAAAAAACACCCTTAACCCCTCAATGCCCCGGCAACAATATACAACTGTTGGGAATTGGGAAAAAGCTCTAAGGTTTAGGACTATACTGATAAAAAAAAATGTTGAACGAGGTTTGCAGGGAGAGGGAGTGGTCCCACAAGACGTAGCAGTACTATCCAATCCCGTGAATCATGGTTTCAAGCAGCTTGGTCAAGCTTCACAGCTTTCACACACTGGGCGCTCAAGATTTAAGCATTTAGGGATTGAGCTACACCAATTGATTCACTTATCAATCATTATACTTTTATACCCCTAAAGTGCTCATATGGCTTTCAATGATACATGTGTTTGTTGTTAAGCATTCAAAGCTCATTTTTGAGAACAAGACCTTCTATTTTGTGGCTGTAGTGCTTTATTTAACCTCAATTAATGTTTGCAACTTCAAAAACTCTCCGAAAACATATTAAATCATGTTTTTGAAATTACTTCCAAGATATTTTTAGCAAATTTCAAATGCAACACTTTCGAATGCATATTAAATATAAAGCACAAACTATGATGAGTTGTGAGGACTCATGTCTTTTAATTCATGAAGTTACATTTTTGATATGAAACCAACTTCGGCGTCTGAATTGTAGAGTACTTGCCAGAGAGAGTTTTGGGAATTCAAATCATTGAAGACTTCAACAAGTATCACATGAAAACCAAAAAAGACTTACAAGGATGAAATGAACATCACATTGATAAAAGCCTGCAATGTAGCCTGCTTAGGAGAGATTCAATATATTCTCACTTACCCACATCTTCCTTAGTCCTTGTCGTAGACAATCAACATATGGAGGGTACAGATTTTTAAGACTACTAAGCAAGCCATAATCATGCACCTAGGAGTTCAGAAGGTGGGAGTCTTTATAGGACTTAGCAAATGGGAAGTCTCTCACATGAAGGGAGACAGCAGTCAATAATCTTGGATCTGGTAGATAGTGGCCCACCTCTAACCTTGGATCACGTTAACCCCATCTCCTCCCAAGCTCACCTACGTCCCTGCAATGTGGTCCCAACTTAACCTGCCTTCCAGGATTAGTGACCTAATGACGACGGTTGTTAACTTTTCGGATCTCCTCTCGAAACAACCCTTGGCATTTTTTACATGCAAACCCAATTTACCAGAATGTAGCCATGCACGGAAGTCCTGTCCTGGTTATTAAATAAAGTCGCTTCGTCAAAATGTAGCTTCACGTCTACGATGAAGGATGATTGGGCACCCGAGGAGGTTCAAGGAACGTACGCGCTCAGAGCAGATGAAGCAGGGGCAGCCCGGAAGAGCGTCAGAGCTGGGTCCCGACTAAGAGGTAGAGAGCACGTTCTGACCTGGCCCTGCCCTGGAGAGTGAAACAAGGCAAACCGCAGGAAGCAAGCGAAAAGGTTACCCTCAAGTTTACTTCTGTTTTGCACTCCATAAGATACAACCACCTCAAGGACGAAGGAGTACGTTAAGGTCTGAAATAAGTCATTCATCGTCGCTATCACTAACAACAACTCTTCTACGAGATATTGGTTTCTTTGCAGGTGATGGGGACCGCTCTTCCCTGTCCCTCTTCCGCTTTCTATCTTCTTCCTCACGTTCGCCACGTCTTCTATCCTGGAAAATCACGGGCGTGTATAAGAGACTCCTACCTTCTCTCGAATTAAATGCAAACAAAAACCTCCAGCGACAATATTGACTAGGTGTCAGGAAGATGAGGTCCACAAGATAGTAAATCTCAACAATAAAGCAGATCGGCGGTAAGTGTGTCAGACAAAAACACTCGATTGAAGTTGGTCGCAAGGCCTCTAGGAGTTCATTCTGCGTACAAAAACAGAGCACCAACCTCTCGCTCAACACCTTTGGCTCTGCTGGAAGGCCTTCGCTCTTCTTCCTCTTCCTCGTCAAACTCTTCCTCCCAAGCTCCACCCACTAAATCGTCGTTATGGTCACTTTCCTGTACTGATGGTTCTCTATCACTATCTTCCGACATGGAATCGTCCAGAAAATCATCCTTCAGAGGCCGCCGCTTGTTCGCTGAGTTGCTCGGGGGAGGTCTAGCAGGTGCTTGCTGTAACATCAAACCTTCTTGTTAATTCAGGTAAACTGGCACCAGAAAATAGTGCTCTTGGATTTGCAAATACCAGAATCCATTTCCAAAAATAATAACTCCAGGACTATTCTTTAGTCTGTACGAATCAAGCGACAGACTTACCCGTTTAGCATGCAAAATTCTTCTCTCAGCACGCTGCTCTTGTTCTAATTGCTCCTGATAGCGACGAGAGCCTCTATCATAAGGATCTATTTCGTCCTCCTGAACACCATTTTGCAGCACAAAACTCAGTTCCCAACTTAACAATGATGAGATAGCGCATGGATGGATGGATGATGTAAGGTAGGAAGTATGGGTGCCACGTACCTCTTCCAAAGCACCCTCCAAATAACCAGGAGACAGCTCACGCTCACGTTCTGTCACGCGGGGCCTAGGAGGATGGTATTTAGAACTTAATTTCTCTTGCTTTCTTAGTAAATCAACCTTGCTCCTTATACGATCTTGTACTTGCTGCAAAATTGAACTAGAAAATGAAAATCATACAACACACATCCAAAAATGGAAACGACTAAAATTCCAGTGGGAGCAAATGTCTCGCATAAGAAAATAATATAACAATAGCCTCTAAATATTGATGTGACTTCGGTCAAGTCCAACTTGTATACAGATACAGTAACGTACACCTGCATTTCAGAGAATGTCAGAAAAAACTAAATTACAAAGCATGGCTTCAACATTAATAGAGAATTCTTACTTCAAGAGAACAACTAAACAACCATGATACAAACCAGTCAAACAGCACAAACCAATACGTGCACGATTTTCTGGAGCTGGCCCATAGTTTCCAAGTCTACCTTTTCTCTTTCATGCTTCTCCTTCTCCGGATCAGTTTCAGTGATGACAGCCTTAACTTTGAAAACCTTCTTATGCTTCGAGTCCACTAACGCAGTGAGTAGACGGTGTGATTTGGAAGTCAAAGACGATGGCATAAACCTCATCTTTCTCAAGACTTGGCCTTGAGATTGCAAAATACTCTGCAATCAGGCATCTCTTACAATGATAGTGCTGCAGTATATTATTTTGTAATTGGAGAAAGCAATCAATGAAAATAGGTCCCTTACCCAAATCGTAAATATTGGAACATGCAAGCAAATACGACGAACACCAAATGAAGTACCCAAAAAGCGAGTCAACTAGAGAGAAGCAAGGTATTGTTAGAGAAACCTTGTGATGACGGACAAAGAGGTGAGACTGGTCCTGAGTGGCATTTTGAACCGACAAATCCAGCACCTCACTACCCAGAAGTAGCTGCATGCTGCCATCTGACCACTTTACAAATCGTGCATTACTTTCATACTGCAAACATCCAACAGATATGAAATTTCAGTCATCAAACTGGAAGACAGACAAACTACTCAAAATAATAGACTGTAGAAGAGGTAGTTCAGAAAGAAAACTTAAATGAACAGAGAAAATGGACGGTTCATGGCCACCTAGAGACATGGATTAGGTTCTTTTAACACAGCCACTGCCATTGTTTTTCTAACAGGCAATCCAAATATCAACAACTGTAGCAAGAGAATCTGGTATCTTGAAACTAAATTTGCCCAAAGAGCCAACATCTATTGCGCTTTTACTGAGATCACGAGTTTTTTTTAATAGAGTAGAGAACTAAGACAAACGCTCACAGATGTATGTCCATCTCGGTTGTGGATGGGACGCCAACGCACAACGTTCTCCTCCAACCTAATGTGTTGTTTCTTGCCCTCAACTTCGGTAGTAAATGGTTCTTCTGCCTCATATGTCGTGGGATCAAACGGCTTCATATCAATATTCATGATGTTGGACATTCGAACGATATTGAGCTGCAAATTCCAACGCATCAGGATCATTTGTCAAGGCCTGTAAACGATAGTTCATTAACCACTTACATACAAAACCATATGCTGAATGACCGATTTCAGCCCAATGCTAGGATACGAGAGTAGTACACGCTTATTAACTAACCTGGTCAGGCATGCCCGGTGGTGGACGCAATGGGACCTGAAGCTCTATTGGAGGACCCATAGGTTTTTCAGGCTTCTGCTCAATATGCTGTTCATCATCAGATAAAGACCGATCCGAACGTTCCCGATCTTCATCGCCTATAAACTCATCTACCCGAGCCGCATCCCCTTCACTGCCCTCGTCATCCGAACGAGCCCTCTGTTTGAGCACAGATGTCCATTAAGCTCAGAAGAAACTTGTTCTATTAAAGGGATACGTCAACGTGTAAGCACGATACGAAATCCAAACCACGTTGGAATACTTTATCAAGGGACACTGGAGACCGCTGGATGGCAAAGTACGGATGAAACACAAGCGAAGCTATACCTCCAGACTGCCCTGCAGACTATCCCCAGAGCTGCGACGCTCTTCAGCTTCTTGTTCTGGTTCAAGAGCTGCGTCATGGTCCTCTTCTTCATCTGACTCGCCAAATACATCACGCGCTTCTGCCACCTCAACCCTCTCCCTCGGTTCCTCATCTTGTTGCTCGAATTCCTCGCCTTCGCTGTTCACCAAACGAACCGTACCACAAGACGTTAACGCTTCTGCTCGTCCACAAACTCCGTCGACCGTAATAGGTGATGATTCCTAAGGAACTAGCCGTTACAGGTAAATGTTCAAACAGAGCTGGCTAGTTCAGCTACCAAGGCCCAACAAGAAACCCAATGTTGGACCGACTGGAAGCCATAACGAATAAGCATACTCTCGAGATGTGCAAGGGCTTACAATATAAACTTGATTGCAAGATACATTCTTTGCTTCTCCTAAAAGATGGCCAGAAAATTTGTAGATTAAGAAACAACCTTTGGCCCCTGACCTCTTCATGAATCTCCTCATCTCCATAGTCCTCCACATGTTGCCCTCGGTGTGAATGCTCCGAGCCACTGGCGCTGACCTCAATCTCTTCCCGTTCTCCCTCACTTTCGACTTCTACCTCCTTACCACCCTCACTCTCTCTCTCACTTTCAGCCCTTTCTTCTTCGTCACTGGCTCCTCGCTCTGCATCACTTTCACCTCTTTCTCCTCCACTCTCGATCTCTAACTCAGCGTCACCATCCCCATCCTCCGCTTCGACCTCCTCGGAGCTACCTTCCTTGTCCTGCAATGTGACTTTCAGATACTATCTCCAGGATTTTCTTACGAGACAAAAGCAATCTTATGACTGTTGCAAAATGGAATAAACACCCAACAAATTCCACAATTTTAGGATACTGTACTTTCGGATTGATGCAGCAGAGGAGAAGATTGAAAGAGACATATCTCCATCAATCACACAAGGACATTACATACTACAGAGTGAGGTACAACCAACAGGAAGTTGAATCCACACGCAAATATGGCTGGTCACCTAATTATCCAGCGACAACAATTTTGTCCTGATGGGTGAACCTATTCCTCACACGATGTACTATAATTCACGATAAAAACTGAATCCCATCCTTCAAACCGAGTCTACAAACATCATTAGCGCAGATTTCTGAAAGCAGACAACGTCAAGAGGCATATACACGGCCATCGCACCCTCTTACAGCTCCCAAATGCTGCAAATTCCTGCCTGAAATGACAATTGGACACTATGATACTGGAATGAACCTAATTCCCCAGAAAACCCTAGCAATGACACTCGTTAAGTAATTCTTGCTCATATTTCGGCAAAAATCGAGCTATTGCAGGTTAATGTTTTTATATACTGACCACAACTACTCTCATGAAGGAAATGAAAGTCTCATGAAGAATTGCTGGATGTAGAGATAGAACAATCACGAAACAGGAAATACACTTTAAATCCCTAATTCTTGCTAACCCGCGCTTATACCCCACAATGCAAACTTCGGGTATGCGATACTCGGGGTAACGTCGAGGCAGATGATAAAGGCTCGAGTAAGCTGCTGTACCGCAATTATGGGGGGGGGGAGGTAGTGCATCTTCTTGCAATCCGAGACTGATGGCAAATCGCAGAGGTGAGGAAGGGAGTGCTACAGCGGTAGGGGACGGAGGGAGAGGAGAGGCAGTAAGGTAGAGAGAGAGAGAGAGAGAGAGAGAGAGAGAGAGAGAAGCAGAAGCAGAGAGAGTACGTACAGAACGATCCGAGGCTTGATCGGAAAGAGCAGGACGAAGGGGCTCGGGCTCGTCGTCGGAGTCCTCCGACTCGGCGCCAAACAAAGTCTCCATCATCTCATGACGCTTTTCCTCGCCCATGGTGGAAGACAACAAGCAGCACAGGAAGCTCCACCGCAGGGAGAGGCAATCGGCGAGCGGCGCGAACGAAGAAGAACCTCTGTTGCACAGGCAGCGCCCCGACAAACGCAAAACGGACCACGAATGACACACCACGGCGGAGTGAGGACTACCGGGAGCAAGTCCCTCGTTCCTCGTCCTTCCCGTCCGTCCATAGTCTGAGGGTCCCCCCCTCCGCCGCCCCCGCCCCCCGACACATTCGTGGTTCCCCTCGCAAGTGCGGCCCAAGGCAGGTGTTGTAAACAGTCTTTTTAAATTATTATTTTTGTTGGTCGCGCACATAGGTACCAAACTATGCAAGCAGGTAAGAAAATTTTGGACAGAAATGGACAGAATCAAAACGTGTGCACGTTCATCCGTAAAATCTACTAATTTTAGTAACTTTCATCCAAATTTTAGAAAATATTGTGTTTGTTTGGGGAGGGATTTGACAATTTCTTCCATTTTTTCACATGATTTTTCTAGTGATATAGTAGCCAATCCAAAATCAAGGTAAGATTTAGGCAAAACTTTGTCAGGAATTTAAAGGCTAATTGTAACGTATGAAGGGTGGTCCACATTTTTTACACACAAGGCATAAAAAAATTGAAAATTCCCTTTCATGGGTTTGAAGGGCTAGGCTGTCAAACCTCTGGATGACCATCTACATTCCATGTTGCAATGATTCATGACAATAAACTAAAAGCATTTTGTAAATAGCATGCATCACATGAAACTCTATTGATATCCAAAAGGTTGGAAACAACATCATATATTCCCATAATCAAACAAAACAAATTTTGTAATCAATCTTGGGCTATACCCACCCGAGGTAGTCTGTGGTGTATTCTTCCATTCCAAATATGAGATTAGAAAGTCAATTTGTACCATATACCTCCTTCTAATGCAAAAATAATCACCAATGCATCACTTCAATTTTGTACTTAGCCTTTTTTTTTGGTACAAATCAACCCTTTTTAATGATCAATATGATGACTTTTCATTTTATAGGGCATCCCTTCTAAGACGTGAGCAAAAATATAATCATCACTATAATTTGGACATTAAAAGAGCTCGGGGAGGTGACTCTCCAATTTTTAGTAAACTACGTGAGATAAAAAAATAGGGTCAATTTTATTCATTTGAGGTAAATTTTATATTTTTATTAGAAATGCCATAGCACCAAAAAAATGTCTATTACTTCATTATATGTAAAATAGGGTGATGAATAATGCCTTCATTTTAGAATTCCGTAAAAAAAAATAGGGTAGGAAACATAGGATCCTCTAGAAAGTGTTGGGTAGGATGAGTTTGATTATTATTGTTTGACAAGTTTGAATGAAAATTTAAGTATGTTATGTCCAAGTTTTGAAAAGAATGGAGGGAAATTTGTTCAAAATTACTTCAACAGTTAGGCTAGAGTGTGCAAGCTTGTGTGTGATGTGGAATTGTGATAGGTTCTTTGCTTAAGCTTTTGTGTGGTGGGGGATTGTAATTGGTTGTTTGCATAAGATTGTGTGTGGTGTGGGATTGATTGGTTGGTTGCTTCAGTTTCATGTTCTTTGCTGCGTTTTCTCATTCAAAGGTGTTTTTTTGTAATTCAAATGCTTGTAAAGGCCAAAGTCTTCTATAAACCCATTGTATACACATAATTTTTTCTTATGATACTTTTGTGTTTGTAAAAAAAATACAATTTGAAAAATTAGGTCATATAACCATTTAGAAATAAGCATAGGATACCATAAAATACAATAAAATAGCTTTTGATCCAAAGAAAGGGAGGGAAAATTTACCTTAAAAAATCTAAATACCCCCCATTTAATTACCCCATGATTGCAGGTGGTATCCAATCGTAAAAGCCTATGATCCCCCCAAGTAAAAGAGTTGGTACAAACATGCTAGATGCAAGACAAAACATATATCCTCTTGAGTGATTGCACATAACGATGTTGTAATCCATTATATAACCAATGTGGACCCAAATGGTTTTTATATCCATTGCTAATTACTTTTACTACGTATTTATGATTTGATTGTCTTGTTTTAGATAATCCATCTTCCATTTCACCCCTAAGCGCCCAATTGACCATTTTCTGGTCGTTGCCTATTTTTTTCAGGCTGCTTGAGACAAAAAAACTTTTTTCAAAAAAGCATTTTTTTAATCTGTAATAGAAAATCAAGTCTACTTTCCAACTTAACTTGAATCATGTCAATCCAAGTTAAACTCCTCCAAGGAGAATTTTTCAAAGACAAACACTTCAATACTTGCTAGTATTGTAGAATCTACTATTTCAAGAAACTAATGATGTTCCCTCCTTTCAAAAGATAGCATTTTTGAAGTTTAGGATAGAATGTCTATTTTTTAAGCAATCATACCAAATTTTGAAATCTATGAGTAAAATTTGTAAATTTGGTGAATATTAAATGGTAAATGCTTCTAAATTCATTAAATAAGAGTACAACACTTTTTTTGAATACTTGACCATATGGATAATTGCTAAACATCATGATTTTTATTTTCTCTTTTGAAACAAACTTCATTGAAGTTACAAAAGTTTTTTTTTTTAATGTATTTATGTTTTGCCCTTACCCCCTCAGGCATTTAGGGGTTAATTCATCTTCTCAATATTTCTTTTTTCAAAAACACATTTGTCCCAAATTTAATTTTGATGACTACAAATTTAATATCAAAAATTGTTTAAAAGTTACTAGGCTAATTTAACTCCTAAGCGCTCAATTGACCATTTTCTGGTCCCTACCCATTTTTCACAGGTTGCCCAAGATGAAAAAAACTTTTTGAATTTTTTTTTTAGAATAGAAAATCAAGTCTACTTTCCAACCCAACTTGAATTATGTCAATCAAAGTTAAACTCTATCAAGGAGAATTTTTCAAAGACAAACATTTCAATATTTGCTAGTAGTGTAAAATTTACTATTTCAGGAAACTAATGATGTTCTCTCCTTTGAAAAGATTGAATTTTGGAAGTTTAAAATAGAATGTTTGTTTTTAACCAATCATGCCAAATTTTAAAATCTATGCATAAAATTTGTAATTTTGGTGAATATTAAGTGATAAATGCTTCTAAATTCATTAAAGAAAAATCCAAAACTTTTTTTGAGTGTTTGACTAAATGAATAATTACTAAACATCATGATTCTTGTTTTCTCTTTTGAAGCAAACTTCATTAAAGTTACATAAGTATTATTTTATAATACATCTATGTTTTGCCCTTACCCCCTTGGGCATTTAGGGGTTAAAAGAGTTTGTTATATATTGCTTCATGAAAGTACCCTTATTGCAATGGGTCCTATTTTCAACATTATCACACAATTAATTGTCAAAGCTTTGCAATTCCATAGACACAACAATTTTTGCATGTAGTATTCTGCTAATTGTGTTAGTACACTAAAAATTGTGATCTTTATGCAACAATAATTAAAGTCAATTTTCTCACTTTTCACCTTATACCAATGAAATGGTGTTGTACATCTATGTGTTTTGTACACAACAAAATCAATGAGATATATGCAAGATCAATACACTTCTAGTTGTTGTCCATCACAACAATCACACTTTCTATTATCTATAATCTTTTATCATATATCTCACATCATCTTAAGATTCTCTTAGTCAAATGGTCTCTTTTGCACCTTGAAGGGTGGCCGTGTAATTAGCCTCATAGGGAATATTGCAATATTCGGCTAATGCTTGTAATTCCATGAAATAGCTCTATTCATATTAAAAATGATATGTCTATTGCAAACCTTTCATCTTGAGCATCTTCAACCAAATGTGCATCACAACATTTTAAAAATGCAAAAAATTCAATATTAAGGCCATGTCTCAAGTCTAATGTGAAATTTAAAGATTCGTTGCCTCACAATGAGTAGATTTCAATCTTGACATGTACTTTATGGCCTATGCAAACCTAATTTCAAAAAATAATGGTTAGAGGGTTATTATGTAAATAGTGTTTTGCTCATTTAGACATATGTTCTTTTGAATTCATCAATCTTAATGGATGCCAAGATGGCTAGAACCATGGTGGTGAATTTAGAAACAACACATATAATTGTAAGTTTATTGTGAGTTTAGGCAAATGTTACGAAACATCAAGATGAAGAGAAATAAAAAAAATTAGGGCTTTAGAAGCACTTTTAGATATGGTGCTCAATGCAAGCAAATGCAAAAGAGCAATGCTACAATGATTCAAGTATCAAAGCCAACAATCACTCATAATACAAGTTAAATGTAAAATTGAGAAGTTGAAGGTGACGGTGAAATACCATAAAGCTTGAGTTATAATTGAAGAACACAAGTTTTGGAAGTCCTTGCTGCTTATAGTTGTTCTAGGGTAGTTGCAAGAGTGACCTACCACTTTTGTCTCAAACACCCATAAGACTAGTAGTACTATGTAGTACTATGAGCTTTTGAAATAATTTTTTTTAAAATAAAATAAACTATGGACAATGTGTAAAGCGCTTAAATTAGCATACTTGCAAAAATTTAGATTTAGCAAAATTTTATTCTAAAAGTTATGCACAAAAATAGAGGGACAAAAATTACCAACAAAAAGCCAATTACTTTCTTGCTTTTTAGAAAATAGTAAAATAATTCAATAAAATAAACTAAAAAATATTCATTTGAGAACCCATTAAACACATTCACATGGTACAATTGCTTTGCTAAGGAATTTCTTTGTATTTTGCCAAAGAAGGGAGATAGGATGCCCACTTTGAGACAATGTAAATGCCATGGAATTTATAATTTTACAAAACCCTTCTATAAATGCATGTAAGCATGCTCCATAAACAACAACCTTGATTTATAGTCCTAGAAAAGCTTTTCTGGACCCAAAATAATACTAAAAACCCCCAAAATGGCCAAGGTAGACACATATTTTGGGGCTGCTTAAAAATAGCAAAATAATTTTAAAAAACACCAAAAAATCATTGAATGTCAATAACTTGCATGTTCACGTTACCCTAAAAGGACAAGTCAATATGACTTATTTTGCAAAAGTTACAAGCAAAAAACAAGCCGCAATAGGTGAGGGGGACACAACGTAGTACAGGTCATTCTTGCAATCACCCTCTACGTGGTAGTGCAACTTGACTTTTGAATTGGTGAAACTATGCCCCTCAGCCCCCTTAAAGATCAACAACTTTAAATCATATCATGTTTGTAATAAATGAAGAAGTACTTTTTTCTTCATGTATTGTGGCACTCTTGGTCTTATTGTTAATTTGAATTTTGTAGTGACTACAAGAAGTATTGTGGAAAACAAATTGGAGGCACGGACTTATGACTTGGCCCTTGGAACGGTCAGCATGACAACATACGGTTAGTGGAGTTTTGTTAGCTTGTCGTTTGGGTTTTTACTTGCACAACAATAATAGACATCTTGATAATCAAGTCAAAAGGTGCATAGTTCATTTTGAATGTAAATTGTCATGTTGCATTACTTTGTTTACTTGTGAGAATGTAATACTACTTGTTTCATTGTAGGTACATCAATCAATGTTTGGCAAAAAATGAGATTGGCAATTTCATCTATCCCTCCAAGTGAGTTTCTCCATCGAAAGCAAATAGAAGTTGTAGATTTTTTCTTTTTCATTCACTTCATTGAGATTTAAGAGTATGTCAAATAGTTTTGTAGCTTTGTTTCCAACAATTGGGTTTCAAATGTAATGTTATCAAAATCTTGCACAATATTGATTTTTATCTAATATTAAGAAAAATACATGTTGCATACTTCAAAAATTGTGCTTATAAGAAAAAGAATTTAGATATCAAATTTTTAGTAATAGTGGTGTCAAACTTGGAAATTCAAAATGAACATACAAATGTTGCCGCCATTATCATTGATGTAGACTTATTTATGTTCACTAAAATCAAATTTCAGTTGTTCTATTTTCATTTGGTAGCTCATTCCAAGCTTTGGCTTGACAGTAGTCAAATAGAGTGGCCTAGATCTTTGCTTCTTGACCTGAGTTTGCATTTGCATTTCAAACAAGGCTCGAGTGCTTCATTGTGCCATCTCTCATGCAATTATGTTTCAAAAATAAGTTATTTTTTTAATAACTTTGATTCTTTTTTGGAAATTAAAGACAAATAATAATAAATTTCATTTATTTTAGGGGAAATTACAAATAGGGGCATGAAAACGTAAAATATTACAAATAGGGGCGTAGTTTCAAAATAATTACAAATAACGGCACAATTTCAAAAAAAATTGTAATTTTTGGTAAATTTTTATTTGATTTTGACATTGATTGACTTAGACACATCACATTAAATATTAGCTAATTTCTAAAAAACTTAAAGGTCTCTGCAAAGCAAGCCTAAATAAAAAAATAGTAAAAGAGATGGTGATGTTTGGAAATTTTTAAGATTTTTGGAAGTTAGCTAACATCTAATGTGATGTACCTAAACCAACCAATGTCCAAACAAAACAAAATTTACAAAATGTCACATTTTTTTTGAAATTGTGCTCCTATTTGTAATTACTTTGAGGCTGTTCCCCTATTTGTAATATTTTATGTTTTCATGCCCCTATTTGTAATTTCCCATTTATTTTATTTGAAAAATACTTTATACATTCAAATACCAAATGGTAGAATTTTAAGCAAATAAGTCTATTTTTAATGCTTTACAATTTTGATTTTAGCATGTAAATAGTTCATTTCAAAGTAATAATGTGTTCTAAACACATGGAAAATGTTACATTTGTTAAAAAACATTTTTTTCTAAGTTATGTAATCAATCAGCCCTAAAATTAGATGGCAGTTTTAGAATAAATCTAGATCCGTGATTGAAATTACAATTGGTAGTTTGCAGGGTGGAAATATGGCCGCCATCTTGGGACCTTGCCACCTAAGAATAAAATGCATTGGTGGTTACTTCTCTTTCTTTCTTCTTTTCATTTATATGTCAAAACTATTCCAAGATTTCTCTTGAATGGAACTCACTTCTATTTTTGAGTTAGCTTGTTTTTTTTACCTCCTACTTCTTCTATTTTAGTTTGGATTTTTTAATTTTTTGTAGGGTTCTTCCTTTTGCTAGTAGCTTTTCAATGACACTAAGCACATTGGATTCTAAGCTAAGAAGAGTTTTTGGTAGATTTTCAAGAAGAAAAATGCTTGTTGCAAGGGTAGTATTGAAGCACCAAGTCACCAACTTCAAGATTTACATCTTGGTGATTTCTATCTCAACTTTTGTGCAAGTTTTTATATTAAATGTAAAGTAAAATCTAGTTTTTGGCAAAGTTTGAATCAATGATGTTAAGTTCCTAATGAGGTTTTTATTGATTTTTGAGTTCATAGTGGTCTTTAGCCCTACCATGACAAGAAGGTAATATTCAGAAAATTGTATTTCATTATATGTATAAAATCTTGTGGTGTGACTTATTGTCACAAATGAAATAGTGATTAAATTAACTATTATTTGACTCATTTTTTTCAATTGAATTGTCAATTAGAAAACCCTAATTTGAACATCTAGTTCACATATTTTAGTCATCTGTATTGTCATTTGGGGCATGGTTACATATTATTTGATCTTTAAATCTTGAAATATGACACATTAGATAAGTCCTTCCATGTTGGCTTTTACTTATGGTAAGAGTGTCAAACCCTCAAAATTACCTTTGCCATCTTTTGTCTTGGTTTATGTGGCAAATAACAAAACTCTAAGTGTACAAAACACAATTGATATGTGGTTACATTCATCCATTTCCATCCACCATTGCTAGATTTTAGTGTGGTTGTGGATGTCATCCATTGAAAATATTAATATATTAAAATGTACAAAATTCCATAGTTTGCATATTTTCACAACACAGAATCTAGCATTCATACATATGCTAAAACATCTAACATTCATACATATGCAAACATATAAATGTATACATCCAATTATGTTGTACATATACAAAAAAGAAAGAATATAAAAATAAATTTTATACTATAAACCACAAAATTCATGCAACTTTGAGAGTCTATGCTCTTCAAATTTTTGCTCTTTTTTGCATACTATGCATGTCAATATTGTAAGTATTCAAGCTTTTCACAAACTTGTAAAAATATATTGTATGTTCAAAAACTTTAATTCTAGTATATGATTTTGCAAATTGAGTGTTCTACCGTTTTAAACCAATTGAAACATTAACAATGCTAATTCTACAATCAATTCCATTTTCTGTGTTCTTCAACAACTTGCTAATTGAATTTGAAAGCCGCTTTGACGTTTCACAAAATCTTTGCTACTTTGCATAATGGAATGCACATGTGCTTAAAACAATTGAATTTCAAGGAAAGACCATGTGGCGACTCTACACTCAAAAGTTTTTGTTAGATTATGTGCATAAAAAAATTGAAGAACTATAAGAATTTCTATATGTTTCGAGCAAACCCACCTTCAAAACCCAATTTCCTTAGCTATTAAATTTTGTTGTTTGTCACACTACATAGCAGTGTTCGCGCAAAATTAACACATCTTAATATCTTTGCAATTACATAAAATAGAATTGAAGAACTAAAATTCAAAAAATCCCAATTGTAAAACTCAAGTTGTTAGATCGCTTTTCTCACAACTTTTGCCACTGCTACACTTGTCATTGCCGCTTGCTATTTTTGATTGGGCTTTGAGAATTTGATTTCAATTTTGCTATTCCAAGCTTTCAACCAAAGAAAAGAACCACTAGATCATAATTTTGAATTTTTGACTAGTAGGCACTGTTCTATAGCATCAACCATTTAGAAAGATTATAGATACAACTTTAAAGCTCTTAAACACCATCAATTAAGAACATCTCTTGTAGCACAAGCAAAAAATTGCTTTACTGATCTTAGATAAAGTTGCCTCACAAGCAAATTTTAGCTGAAGTCGATCGCACTTTAGAATAACAACATGCAAGAGGTGAGCCGACACCGCTTGTAAGTACATGTAGGACATCAACATAGAAGTTAACACCTCAAAAATCATAGCCATGAGTTTGCTTGACTTACAAGAAGACAATTAGAAGTCCACTAATGTCGCAGCGTCCCACCAACAAGCACACGACTGAATAAAGTTACCACATCAACAACAATTCTACCACCCAAGGAGGTCACTATAACGCCAATTCCTACATCCTTTGAGGAGACACTAATAGAAAACTCCGTCCAAAACAATAGAAAACCAACAGTTTCTTGTTGATTTGGGCACTTGCCCATGCTAATTGACTAATTTAACAAAATTCTGTAAAAAACTAAATACGTTTTGTTGATTTGGACACCATTATCTAAATCAACAAAAAAATTGGAATCTTTTGGGAATCTTTTGGGAACTTTTTGTGAATCTTTAAAAAAATTTAAGAATCTTTAGGAATCTTTTGGGAATCATTGAGAATCTTTTCTGGATTTTTAAGAATATTTAAGAATGTTTTCAAGATTTTAGAATCTTTGAAAATCCTCTTGGAATCTTTAAGAATCTTTTAGGAATCTTCCAGAATCTTTAAGAATCTTTGGAAATCTTTGGAAATCTTTTCAAGTTTTTTTGGAATCTTTGAGAATCTTCTTGGAATCTTTGAAAATCTTTTAGGAATATTTGAAAATTCTTGAGAACCTTTGAGAATAGTTTGGAATATTTGAGAATCTTTGAAAACATTCTAGGAATTTTGAAATTTTTTGAGAATTTTTTGAAAATCTTCTAGAATAATCTTGGAATCTTCCTAGAAGCTTTGAGAAGCTTTGAGAATCTTTAAGAATCTTTGGGAATCTTTGTGAATCTTTTGAGAATCTTTTTTGAAATTTTAAAAATCTTTGAGAATCTCTCAGAATTTCCAAGAACCTTTTTGGAATCTATGAGAATATTATAAAATCTTTATGAAATTTGTTAAAGTACTTCAAAATATTTATAGAAATACAATCTTTTAGACTGAATTAAAGTCCTTTAGGAATCTTTTTGTAATTCATCAAAATACTTTAAAACGTTTTTAATAAAAAAGCTATTACAATAGTTTGGGTTTGTTTTTGAAATCTTTCTAAAATCTTTTTGGACCTCATTAAAATGTTTGGAAGTTTAAAAAATAAAAGAAGTTTTGAAAAAAAAAAGAATATTTTAGAAGTTTGAGTGTACATTGATTGGTTTTATTTTCTTTACTTTTCACAATTTGGTTAGATTTAAAATTAGCAGCCTTTAAAATCAAGTAAAAACATGACCATAATAACAAAAAAATCAATAGTTTTTTGTTGATTTGGACACTTTTGGACACAACTTCACTAATTCAACAAAACTTTATATAAAAAGTACAACATTTTGTTGTTTTAAATACCAAAATTTCTTTACAAACAAATATAAAAGATGCTCCTCAATTTTTTGAAAAAAACATATATGTCCCTCAAGGATTAAAAGTACCAAAAATATCTTTCCTTTTTGTATAAATATCAATAATGCTTCTAATATATTGGAAAAGTATTAAAAATGCTCCTCAACTATTTTAAATTATTTACATCTTTCTATTATATGATAATCAAGTGTAGAGTTTAATGCAAATTCTTACAAGAAACCAAAGGTGATTTTTACATTTCAAATAACACAAGGATATATTTAACATTTCAAAATAGAAGAGTTTTTTTTTTTTTTCCCCAAAATAATAGGAATATAATTGATATTCCTACAAAAAATAAGGAATACTTTTTATGTTTCAAATATTTTTGGCGTAAACTTGATATTTTGAAAGACTTAAAGGGTACTTTTAGTATTTTTCCTTCTATTACTAACCAAATGAATTAAAAAATAAACAATCTTATAAAATACTTTTATAAGATTTAAAAGATGGGAATTGATATGTGTATCACACCCTTCCAATTACTATACCACACCCCGGGGTAAATTTTAGATTTCTACCATCAAAAAGCTAAATTTGAAAATTTTGAATTCAAATTTGGACTTAAAGACCATGGTATTGTTTAGAACCATAAAAAAAGTTGCAGTTCAACAACACCCAATGAAAAAGTTTAGTTAGAGAGAAAACTGTTAATTTTAGTTTTGTTTGTAAAAAAAGATAAGCTTTTTCATTGGATGTTGTTGAATTGCAACTTTTTTTTATGGTTCTAGACAACATCATGGTCTTTAAGTCCAAATTTGAATTCAAAATTCTCAAACTCAAAGTTTTGATGGTAGAAATCTAAAATTTACCTTGGGGGTGTAGTACAATAGTTCAAAAGGTGTGGTTCACATATTAATGCCCTTAAAAAAGATCCTAAACTATTCAAAAGTTTATAGAATTTTGATTTTATAATTGCAAGGTTTTAATTCTGCAACTTTTCATGATTTCATGTTATTTAAAACTATCAAACTATGGAGGCTATTTTAACAAAATAAGGTTCTTTTGACAAAAAAACTAGCACTAAATAATAATAATTATTGAATCCAACCTTTGCCTGAACCAATCTTTTTGAGATTTGCAAATTCCAATAAAAATTTATAAACAAAATAAAAAGGATGGAAATAAACAATTTTTTTAAAATTTCTAAACACATTCTCTGATTTTTAGCTCATAACTTTTGATAAAAAGATTATAATCCAAAAAAACTAGTTGGAGGTGAAAGTAAAATACATTTACCAACTTTTTTTAGTTCTAAGTTTTTTAAAAAGGAGTCCTTTAATGGGCCGAAATAGCCTTCAAAGTCTACTGGGTTACTAAAAATATGAACATTTAATGTACAAATAGAATCATGATTCTATAGTGTGCATGTGTGTTTGCACATTCTCTAGTGGTTTTTGGAAATGTGGTAGAGTTGTGGAGTGTGAGCCTAGAAATGGAGGGTTCAAATCCCACTGCTAGCAGCTCCACCCGGTGGTTTGGGCAACTGCTTGGGAGTTTGGACAGTTGCCCGGTCCCTAAAAAAGTTCACTTTTTCATAAAAAAAATTAAAATTCTATGAAAAAAAAAATTAAAATTGAAAAAAAAAAAGAATTGAACAACATAAAATACGTGAAAAGGAACAGAAAATCAATAGAAAATTAACAAAAAACTATAAATAATCAACAAAAAATCAATTGAAAATCAACAAAAAAGTATCCAAATCACTTGACCAAATCCACAGAAAAAATCAACAATTTTTGGTTGAAATTCTATTGATTTTGTGTTGAATTTTCTACTAGTGACACTAATACAATTCTAGCAAATGTTCCAGGAGTACATTCAATGTTGCTATAACTACAAGTGAAGGCATTAAATCCTTATCCAACTTTGTAGCTCTCAACTTTGAAACTCTAGGAGATGCAAAAGAAACAAGAGGAGCAATCCATACACGCCTAATCTTTAAGAGACTCTTAAACTACAATTTATATTATGTCACCCTCCTCAAATTCCTTTGCACCCACGTTTGTGACTCATTTATCTTTCTATAAGTACTTTTGAAGGGTTTTTTTGCTTTGAGTTTGCAATTGTAATATAAGGCACATTGCTACTTGCAATTGGCAAACTTAAATTGAGAGGACACAATATCAAACGATATAAGTGGAGAGAGAGATTCCTGTTAAATTCATCTATAATAGAATAGTAGCTTAACCTCTTAATAAGGATCAAATCTCCTAACCTTCACCCACTTCTTCAAAACTCAATTGAACTCACAGATCTTAGAACACTAGTCAAAGATGTTGAAAGGTTGGAATAGAGCATTAGAAGTTTGCTCTAGGCCAAAGGAGATATGCTATGTGAAGTACTTAGCATTAGAGAGAGAGCATGTGGTAGGAGGCACCTCATAGATAGGATCAGCTCATGAGTGTGGTTATCTTATATGGTTAGATGAAGGGAAAGTAGTTGAGAGAGTACAAAAATGAGAGGGTTCAGGAACCCTCTCATCTCTTTCATTTGTATCTTAAACCTTTGAGTATACCATGTGTGCTTTTGCTCTTCTATCTTCCCTATGTTTTCAATAGAAGAAGTTTAATTAATTGAAGCCAAAGTCTGCACCTAAAATCAACCTATAGGTCCAATAAATAATGTTTTAGTATTCAATATCTTAAACTATTTGCAAATTTTACGCATATCTATTATGAATAAAGGGTCAAATGAAGTTCAACATGTGGAACGATTGGCTCTTTACTTCAAAATGCCAAACCAATGCAATTGATGTCAACAACATGATCACAACACCCATTCATGCACATAGAAGTAAACCTTAACACTAAAACTAATGTCCAAACCCTTGAAGAATGCAAGTCTATAGACATGTAGAAATGCATAGCAAGCAAGGTTCAAGCCAAGGATTTTGTATCTGCATAGGGCTAGCAATCCCTGGTAGCCATACATCTAGCATCGACATCAACACTAGCACCAGACTTAGATCTTGAAGTTCAACCATCTCATCAAGGAACGGAAAGCATGCCAGCCCACACAAAAGATTCACAAATATGACCATGAAGAAGTTGGGAGCTAGAGGCCCAGCAAAAAACACACAAGTAAAATTCCTAAAGCCAAATATGCAAGACGTCCCAAAAGCCACCTAATCAGACATAGAACCCTTATAATGTTCCTTTTAAAGCTCTCACAAAGGAAAATTTCTCTATGCTATAAACTCAATTTGATGCCAGTGAGCCCAAGACATTGTCAAAAAAGAAAACAACAGTTCCACTACAAAAAATTGCAACTTCAATGTCAATTAATTGTACCTCAACAGCGAAGTTGACCCGACCTCAAGGATCGCCTAACAAGGTATTTTTTGTCCTTGAACAACATGTTATCCTTGATGTACCTGCAATTTTTATTATAACATTCATTGCACTAGAGGCAGTTGAGCCACAAGAAGAACCTAGGGCTAAATTCCCAACCAACCTAGCAGTAGCTAGCATTTAGCCACTTGAGCCATTGTAGAGGTTCATGGCCAAAAACCCATTCATTGGCAAGTTTTGGAAACCGAGAAGATGGACAATGCGCTTCTCAATTTGCAAGAAGAATTTGGACATCTTTATGCTTGACAAAGGATGTCACTACATTCAATACAATACATGGTCAACCTTCTTCAACAAGTTCATGATTTATTTTTGTCTGGCCTCTTATCTCTAAGGAAATAAAACACATTAAAACAATCCTTTTGGA
Source organism: Ulota crispa (assembly GCA_963920765.1). NCBI lineage: Eukaryota > Viridiplantae > Streptophyta > Bryopsida > Orthotrichales > Orthotrichaceae > Ulota > Ulota crispa. The sequence goes on along the minus strand of OY987246.1, from coordinate 25,114,705 downwards.
TACATAAGGAGTTGTGCCAGCCATATTGCAATCACTTAATTTTTTTCACATTAGACATGGTCATAGTGGAAACATCAAGAGCACAATTCTAAATGGCCCTAAAAAAAATCTTAGCAACAATCTAAGAAATCCACCAAAATTAACAAGTTAGGGATTAGTTCTCTGGTTTTCTCATTGGGATTTAGAAGCAGCAATGTCAAAAATGAATGTGCTTGCAGTATTGCAAGTTCCATCAAAAGGCAAGCCTCTAAAAATTAGTTCTTTTACATGGATTAAACAAAGCCATCTTCAAAAATCAATTACGCATAAGGGTCAACTAATTGCCAATTGTCTTTTGTTGACTTGGATAATCCTCAGCATTGTTATTCAACTACTAGTAGCGTGGAGTCCAATTATGCAATTTGATCTAAAATAGTCTTCCAAAAAGTTGAAGATCTCTTAAGATACTGTTGGTAATGATGACACTTTTACAACCTTGCAAATTTTTCCAATGCCATTTGGTATATAAGAGCGCGGATGGAAACAAGACTTTTTGTAGCAATGCACAACATTTCCAGTGCAGGCGTCAACAACAAAGGCTTGAGGAAACAAGCTCATATACGATAATTATTTGAGCATATAGACACACCACTATATATTATATTCTTTCAAGAACATTGGCTCAATGATGACCAATGCATGCATAAGAGCAAAAGTCTTTTGCATTTGACAGGTCATCGCTCATGGAACCCAACAATCAAAGATGGTGATGGTCATTGATTGAACTCTCAAACAACAATGTTTTTCACCTTGCAGATGGCAAATATGGTCAATAACAAAGGCATAGTAGTACTTGGCAAAATACGGTTTGTTACCTTTTGCCTTGAAAATACAATAACAATTATTTTCATTAATGTTTACAAGCCATGTTACTCTGATGATCATAATGCAATGTGGAATGTGATAACATTGGCTAACCTCTTGAGAGACTACTACATCTTGGATGGAGAATTTGATATGGTCAAAGACAATTTTGAAAAACTTGGCAACCCTAAATATTGCACTGCACCTAACAAAACGGAATGATTGTTATAGAAGCACCTTTTGCAACACCACAACTTAGAGGATATTTACCACTTTTAACTTCTTCGCTGTACATCCAATAAGCTCTACACATGAGAAACAACCAAAAAAGTGGTGACACGTATTGTGCTTGAATTGACAAAATTCTATGTACCAAGGGCAATTAAAATTTAAGGAGTAAATATTCACAATTACCCTTGCATAAAGATCTTTAATCATGCATCAATTATAATTGAATTTTTGCATTATTCTATGCCTAAGAATAGACCCACTATATATTGAAAACATGAAGAAAATAAAAGAGCAAAAGACACACATTTTACACTTAAATGTATAAGATACAAATGGAGGAGATGAAAGTGTTCTCAAAGCCTCTCATCTTTTTATTCTCCCAATCACTCACTCCTCACCTAACCATATGAGATAACCACGCTTGTAGTCTAATCCTCTCTAAGAGGCGCCTCCTACCACATGCTCTCTCTCCAATGCTAAGTATCTCGCCTAGCATATTTTTTTGGCCTAGAACAAACTCCTAGTGCTCTATTCTAACCTTTCAACACTTTCATTTTGCAAATGGCCAAAGTTTCAAATGCTCATGGCTCTCGCCAAACGCTCATGTCTATCTCTTGTCAATGTCTTTGTCATCACATTCGCTAACATGTCTGTTGTTAAGCAATACTCAAATGTCATAGTTTCCTTCTTTACTTTCGCCTTCACAAAATGATGTTGCACCTCGATGTGCTTTGTCCTTGCATGGTGCACCGGGTTTTTGGCATTAGCTATGGCACCTTGATTATCACACAAGATCAAAGTGCCCTCCACATCCTCACATTCTACATTCTCTAAGAGTTGCCTTAGCCATATGGCCTCATTTGTGCAATGGCTCGCCGCCATGTATAGTTGAGTACAGTTAACATCCAATTTTAGTTGCAAGAAAACTGCAACTAAAAATTTATAAACTTTCAGAGGCCATAACATATTCAAAAATTGTCCGTTTTCAAAATCAAAAATTGCGTTGCAATCCTACTAAAGGGTGCTACAATACTTAATATAAAAAAAATCTGAAATTTTACAAATGACAAAAAAAATTTGGCTATTTTTTATATACTGTTTACCATCTAGTACTTCCACCTCTTACCAAAATCACCGCTTGAATTGATTGAGCATACTTGCATTAAGAGTTTGTAACTTCTCCATGGGTACCGCATCCCATACTCTTTAAATGATGTGTATCATATCTTGTTTGTTCTTCAGCAATTGGTGAAGGCATAGTCTAATAAAATTCGAGTGGTGATTTTGGCAAGAGGTAGAAGTACACTATACAAGAAAAAGCCCAATATTTTAATCATTTATAAAATTTCAAATTTTTTATAATCAAATTATACAGTAGGTCTAACTTATGGTGATGCTCATCGCACCTCGATCTCTCGCAAACTCCACTTTAAGGCAATAGTGCAACTCCCCCAAGTCTGTCATCTCGTACTCTGCCTCCAACTTGGCCTTCAATGCACCCATGGTCTCCACGTTGCTAGAGAGAATGATCAAATTATCAACATACACGAGCACAAGCATCACATGCGCTTCCACTTGTGCAAAATATAAGCTATGGTCAGCCACACTCCTTTCAAAACCAAAATCTAAAAGATTTGCATCAATTTTTTGGTACCATGTCCTTGATGCTTGTTTTAATCTATACAAGGACTTTGTGAGCTTGCAAACTAGGTGCTCATGACCACGTTGTACAAACCCCTTGGATTGCTCCATGTAGACGTCTTCCTCCAAATTGCCGTTGAGGAAAACCGTCCTCACATCTATTTGATGCATCTCCAAGTCTAATGAAGTTCTAAGGGCTACAATGTATTGTATGATGGTAAACTTGACCTTATGAGCAAATGTCTTGTCGAAGTTCACTCTTTGCAATTGAGAGAATCCTCTTGCCACCAATCTTGAGTTGTGGAGCACTCCCCGGTGGCATCTTTCTTGGTTTCGAATACCCACTTGCATCCCACGGTTTTGCGAGATAGAGAAAGGGTGGTCAATTCCAACATGTCGTTGGCATATAAAGGAGTGGTATTCTTCCTCCATAGCCGCCTACCATTAGCTTGCATCCCAAGACTCCATAGCCTCTCAAAGTATAAGAGGTCATCCATAAAGGCCACATTAGCATGATCCAAGTTGGAAGATGATTGAAAGAAGATGTGGTTATTTCACCACTCTTCCAAAGGCTTGCTTATCCTTATAGATCGCCGCACGCCTCCCACATGTTTGCTTCCTCTTACATCAACATTTGGAATTATGCCTTGTGCCTTCTTCTTCTTTGTGATCTTTTTGGACTTGGAGCTGTCATCACCTTAACTTGCATTTGCATCCTCCGCAAAGTCACCATCTCCATCCTCGAGGGACTTGTCTTCATCGTCTCCATCATCATCAATATCATCAACCAAGGGCATTGGAGGTGTATCAACAACAAAGTCACCACTACTCTCATTTGGACCCAACTCCAACTCTTTTTGCAATTCTCCTTGTTCACAAAAGGTCACATCACAACATTGAATGATCTTTTTGGACTCTAAGCAAATCAGCCTATAAGCCTTGGAGCCCTCACAATATCCCAAAAACAAACACCTTACGGCCTTTGCATCAAGTTTGGTTCTTGATGCATCAGGAATCTTGGCATATGCAACACACCCAAACACCCTGATATGTGCTACCGAAGGCCTCTTCCTACTCCACGCCTCTTGTGGAGTCTTGCCATGCACCGCACTAGTAGGACATCGATTGCGAATGTACACCGCATTGCTCACGGCCTCAGCCCAATACTCCCACCCAAGCTTTTCGCCATAAATCATGCTCCTAGCCATTTCTACAATGGTGCGGTTGGCCCTCTCGGCCACTTCATTTTGCTGCGGTGTGTATGGACTTGAGGTTTGGTGCACAATACCTTGGGCCTTCAAATATTCCTCGAATTGGTTGGAAGTGTACTCTCCGCCGTTGTCGGACCGCAATACCTTGATGGAGCACTCCGCCTCCTTCTCCACCAAGGCTTTGAACACGTTGAATCGCTCAAAACACTCGCTCTTGGCCTTGAGAAAGTAGACTCACACTTTTCTTGAAAAGTTGTCAATGAAGATCAAGAAGTACCTTGCCCCACCCAATGATGTGGTCTTCATGGAGCCACATACATCTGAATGCACAATGCCCAACACCTTGGTGGCACGTGTGGCACCATCCTTTGGAAATGAGTGCCGTTGTTGCTTGCCCTCAATGCAATCTTCACGAGTATTGGACAAGTCATCAGCATGGAACTTGGGAAGATCAAGGCCACTCACCAAGCTTGGAAGAGCCCTCAAACTTTGCACATTCAAGTTTTCTATGCGTCGATGCCACAAAAATCAGCCCATCTTTGGTAGAAGTGGTTATTTGGGCATTTTCTCCTCCATACACAACATTGCATTGTAAATAATATAAGTTGCCCTTAAATGATGACATGGCTTGGGTGTCTCTATTGAAGGACTTCACAATGCACTTAAGGCCTCCAAATTGTACATGCAACTCTCCCTCCACTATCTTGCTCACTGAAAGGAGGTTGTTTTGCAATTTTAGCACATACAACACATTTTTGAACCGAATGCGCTTGGTGCATCCCTAAACAAGGGTGTTTACCAAAATGGAGCCCCTCCCAAGTGCTTGGAGCATCGATTCATCACCCATGAACACATTCATTGCTGAAATGGCCTCAAAGGTGTTAAAATGAGCTCTATGGAGTGGCATGTGGGTGGTAGCTCTCGAATCCATGATCCAATGACCCTTTAAGCTCAATGGACCATCATGAGAGGCCATGAATGCATAGTCTTCACTGCTCTCATCTACCTTGGATTTGTTGGCCTTTTCACCCTTGCTATTTTTGCGCTTGTAGCAATTACAAGCAAAATGGCCCGATTTACCACAATAGAAGTATAGAAGGGGCTCACCTTGAGTTTTGGTTGAATCTCCACCACTCTTGTGGCGAGCAATCAACGCGGTATTCTCTGTGGCCACAATGTGATGCTCTTTCTTCCTTGTCACCTTATGCATCAACCGCGACATCATGTAGGTGAGGGTGAGCTCCTTGATATCCTTGGTCTTTATGGCCACAATAAAGTTTTCATAAGAAGGTGACAAGCTCACCAAAATGATCATGACAATGTCTCTTTTCGTCATGGGCACATAAATTACATTGAGGTTGTCCACAAAAGTTTTCACTGTATTGATGTGTTGCAAGAGATCATCCGTCTCTTACATCTCCATGGTGAAAAACTTGTGTCTCAAGAATAACACATGGGCCAAACTTTTGGTATCATGGATGCCACGTAGAGTTCTTTGTGCTTCTGCAGCTTGCTTAAAAGACTTAACATATTGGATTTCTGCATCCACCATGTGAGTGCACAAGATGTGAAATGCCGTCTTTTTACGCTTCTTGAAGGCCAAGGTGACATTGGAATCGCTGTTATTTAAAGAGCCATCTCATTGCCCTCAACAATGTTCCAAAGATCCTTCTGATCACGGAACATCTCCATTTTGAACTTGAATAAGGAGAAGTTATCTCCATTGAACTTGTCCACAATACGGGATATTTCACCCTTATACATAGCCATGGCTAGAGTATGCAACTCAAAGCTCTCTCAATCTCACAAGAGGATACGGTCAAGGAGTTAAAAGAGTGAATCCAACCACAAAATAAGCAAATCCTAGCTCTCTACACACACAAAGGGATGAAGTATGCCAATCAACCGCTCTCAATACTAGCTAGTTTCAAAGACAAGGGACTGAAGTATGCAACTCAACCACCTCTCAAATAAACCTCTAGCATTCTACACACACAAAGGGGCTAAAATATGCAACTCAACTACCTTCCTAGCAAACCCTAGCTTTCTCCACACACAATGAACTGATGTATGCGGACAATAATATTTGGTGTGCGGAATTTTGGTGAGCCGAGCGGCGAACCAAGATTTTGAGAGTAGTGAGTCAAATTTGATGAGCATTTAAAACTTTTTAGAAAAAGTCATTGATTTTTTTTTGTAGAAAATAGTTTTTTTTTTTTTTTTTTTGCAAGAGACATGCATATTTATTTTTAATTTGGTTGAAAGTAGTTTTTCTAAGAGTATTTCTAAAATCGTGGAAGTTGAAAACTTATGACTGTGGATAGTAGTAGGTTTGGGAACAAAATATAACTAAATATCTGATGGTGTAATAAGCTACTAATATGAGATGCAGAGCTCTTTAAAATGACAAGCAATCAACGTGTACATGTAGAGAAATCAATTCAATTTATAGAATTCAATGAAGAGTTTGATAAATGCCATATTTATTAAATTGAGAAAACCACATTCCCAAGTTGTACTTCACCTCAATCATTTAACTTGGTTTAAAGTGCTCCCCTTAAACCTAGTTCATTCCTAATATCAAGGTTTCTTCCCAAATTAACAAATATGGTATTGATAGCTCTAAATGGACGCAGACCTAGAGTACCAATCAACAAGAAATTAACCAGTTCTTTTGAAATTGCTTATTTCTTGATAATGCTCTTGCACATTGCAAATTTTCAAATGTATTCAGGCGTAGCCAAAATCCTATTTATAGTAATTATGAGACTTATAATTAGTGGAGGAGACATACTTTAATTTAAATAACAATGGCTACTACCAAAGCCTGAAAAGGGTTTGTATCCAATTCAATTGGTTTGAGGTGTATTTGAATATAGATTTAAAAAGACAATGGAGTAAGATACATGTGAAGGGAATTTTATAACAAGGAAATGCAGACAAAGTTTAGATAGACCAAAAATTACAATATGATGAAAGTAAAAAATAAAAATAGCTTTCAAGCTAAAGACATATTGATATTCCTATTGCATAAAAGCAACTCTCAGATACAAAGATGCAGAGCTGGGATCATGAAGAGACATTTCACCTCCAAAATACCAAAGGTAGAAGCATGAATGAAGGTGTTGCTATTATGATCTAACTTACATGTGATAGTGAAAATGTTATAAAATTTCTTACAATGGGCCAACCCATTTCAAGCTTTGGTAGTAAGCCGTTGTTATTCAAAGTTCTACAGTTGTAACATGGAGGTCCTTGACACATATGTGGATATCAAACAAATAGTTCACAAGCAATGGATTAGCACACATGCCAAGAAGCCCGCTCTATCATCCACCATCTGCCATCTGCCATAACATGTGGCAAGGCCCACATGGGGGGTCTTTTGACCGCTTGGCAAAGTAGAGTGACGGAGCAATGCTTTGTGTACATGCTTTGCTGTGCCACTCCACTCTGCCAAAGATAGTTTTAATTTTTATTGATTTTAGCAGAGCTTGCCTAGCTTAAAGTTTATGAACCCCTAAATGCTCAAGGTACCCAATCTTGGTGTTTACAAAACTTCAAAGATGAATAAAACCTTATCAAATTACTAATTTTAGTATAAAAAAATCAATACAATTTTTTTAAAGTTTGTTTTTAACATCAAAAATCTATTCCTAAAAATGAATGTTGGTGATTTTCCTACTCAAGATTTTGTACAAGATTGTGCACTGCAATTTTGAGTTTTCTAGTGTTGGAAAATCTTGAAAGTGAGCCTTAAATATACTAGAGCTTAGAGAAAAATCCACATTAGAAATTGAATTAAAAAAATATAGTAGTAGGTTTTGCAACCAATAAATTGATTAAAGTTAGACATGTAATGACATTAAACCTCATTTTTTTTTTGGAGACCCTCTTCTTGGATTTGACATGTGAAATCAGGATTGGAAGACTTCAAGACACTTTTGCAATTTTAATGCCCTCATGTTCAGAGATTGTAATCTTTGAAACCATAAGAGATGTTATTGAGTTTTATTATTCCATTTAATCTCTAACATGTTTGGTTAGAATTTGTGTGGTTAGAATTTTAAAAAACTTAATGAAATTTATGAAAAAGTGGGTTGATTGTTAAGTTTCATGAAAATTCCAAGAAGCTCAAAAAGGCCGTGAACATTTAGAGGTTAAAGTACCAAAGTTATTAAGAATTACTTAATGCAAATATGCTAGAACATTATATCAATATGCAAATAATTGTCTTTAAGTAAAGTATAGTTCTTATTGACTTAATCTAGCTTAATAGTAAACAAGTTAACCTTTAAATTGTAGGACATAGTATATATGATGCCTTCACATTTGCTACCAACGAGTAGTTTTAATTTGGGACCTCAAATAGCTCACCAGGATTGCATTGATCTATATTCCAACTTATATGTTCATCTCAAATGTAGCAATGGTTTGAATCCATTCCATTCCAAATATGAAAAAAAACCTCGTATTGTACTTAGTCGTTGAAGGGTTAGTGCCAAGGACAACGTTGTGAATATTATGTGTTTAGTACTGACATTAACTTAACATAGCTGAATTTAACCTAAATTTCACTCAAGGACTACATGAGTTATGAGCTTTTCAACATTAAAACTACAATGTAATGCGAGGGGGAGGAGGGGGTTTGTGTATTGATGTAGGGGTATATATGGGCTTCATACATGATATATTCTTTGCACATGAGGTTGCTACAAATCTCAGATGGAACTAGATTGCCAGACTGCCACAAAGCAGTACCGCATCATCTTTATAATTCTCAAACTCGATTTCCAGTGGTTTTTCATACCAAGCCTCATGGTTCAGTTGGTTCAGTCAGCTAGCTTCTCCATGCACTGTTGTGCACGACCTAAACCAATTTGTGACCACTCTTGTGGCCGAGAGGGGGGTCGCCTTTGCCTCAGGCCTTGCGGCGAAAAAAAATTTAAGCTGTGAGAATCTGAGATTTAATGAGTTTTGAGTTCTATAGAGGCAGAGAGAGAGTTAGCATGTCCAAGAGCTTCTCTAAGAAGTAGGCGACACGCGTGTTTGCTGCACGACTTGAAATTTGTCGTAAGCACCTTTGTGGCCGAGAGTGGGTTGCCAATTCTTGAAGCCATGCAACAAATTGGAAACTTGGGTGGTGAAAATGAAAGTTCAAGTGATTACTTTGTCCCTGCAGGGGCAATGAGACCATCGTGTTGTGCAGGATCATTGTTTCCAAGTCTGCGGCGTGATAAGTTACTGCACGACCTAAAGAGCAGTTTGAGCACTCTTGTGACCGAGAGAGGGCGGCTCTTGCCTTCGGTTGTGCCACAAGAAATGGTAGGATCATGGAGGTTGTCAAAAGAACTGAGAGGCAAAGCCAGATTGAGGCAGAAATGTTGCTCTTGTTTGAAGAAATTTTAAAAATTTGTCAAAAAACGGTTTTGCGGCACGTCTTGGATTGGAAAGGAAGCACTCTCGTGGCCAAGAGGGGGCCCTTATGATCGTGGGTCGTGCGGCAAAGAAAAATCAAGTAAAATAGGCGTAGAATCTACTTAATCCCTAATCGTCTTGCTAAGAAAATTCAGCATAACTCCAACATGAAATTTTCAACACATTCCCTTAGTTTTTGGAAAGTTGAACAAGTAATCACATAATTCAAACTGGTCATTCTATACCCAACTATAAATTAAATGTTTCAAACCAATTTGATTTCAAATCCAAGTAAATCTGCAAAATCTCACTGTTGAGAATCTCATGTTTTCAAATTGGGCAACACTTCAAAATATGGATTTTGGATTTTCCTATAATATTTTCTCAATAAAAAGATTTACCTAATGGTTGATCCCACAAGATTGTGTCTTGCTATACTTGATGGAAAAAAAAACTCCACAAATGGACAAAAACTCCAAAAGATATGATCACTCAAAGTAGCTAGATTTCACTAGCTCCCTACTTTAGAGCTGTAAAAACCTTGTCCAAATCAAGAAAAAAAAAGTGGCACATCACCAAACTTCTCCCTTGTACAATACAAGACATGAGAGCACCCATTCCATCCGCTCTCTAAACTACTCCCTTCGTTTGCTCAAAGATATTCTTCTTCTAATTGTTGAAAAAATACAATATTTTCCATATCCCATGTAGAATCTAGAGCAAAGAAGGTGCATCAAGGAACAACAAGCCGATCAGAATTTTTTATTGAACTAGCAGCTCCATTTGGACTTGAGTGGTGGACCAAAATTTGAACTAAAAATGCCTCTTTTGTATACTTTCACACATCCAAGCACCCCTTGTGGCCATATTGGACTCTTTGGTACTTTAGGAGTTAAAGATGTGCCTTTGTTTGGGTAAATAAGCTAAATTTTGTGCACAAGTTTTGCATGTTAATGAGTATGAGAGGTTGTTGGGGGCACAACCTTGCTAGCAATGGAGGTACTCTCGTTGCCAAGAGAGGCATAACAAAGATCAAAGTTGTGCAACAAAGGGAAGAAATGAGTAGAAAGGTTTTAATCTTTTTTGACAAGTGAGGCTCTGCAATTTTCAAAGCACCAATTGTGTTGCTAGTATTCCGCATTGTTGTTTTTGCAAATGGCCACTGTGGCACATCATGAGGCTTGGTGGAGGCAGTCTCGTCCTTGAGAGGCCTGTCCCTTGGGTGAAGGTCGTGCAGCAGAGGGAGAAGGAAAGTGGCAGTAGTTTAAAAGTTGTTAAGGATTTAGACCAAGGAATGACCAAGATTCTGGTTTGCTCTGCCAAGGCTCCGCAAAATAGCCAACTACTGAAGTCATTGTGGCACGTCTTGTGTATTTGTGGAGGCAGTCTTGTCCCTCAGAGGCGAGTGTTCCAGCCGCAGGTTATGTGACAAATTCTGACAAAAAGTGGCAAGGGTTTTATTTCCGTTTGAGGCTTAGGTCTTGTTGCACGTCCTATGAGTCTTAGAGGGCACTCTTGTGGCCAAGAGAGATTCTCTGTGGCTCCGGGTCGTGCGACTAAAAGATTGGAAGACTAGCAATGGTGTGAAATTAGCTTGTACGTGAGCAATTTAGAGTCATACTAACCGACTTTCTTAGAAGAACTCATCTAGAAGACCATACATTTGTGCACTCTTTTGACTTAATCCATAAATGCCCAAGGATGTTTTTGGCGTTTTTGGAAGGTAATTTTGAAGTTTTTTAATTATAGCTGAAAGATCATTATTAAACACCGAAATAAAATTGTAATCATAGGATCTTGAACTCTAAGGCTTCTACATGATGCTACTAAAAAAATATCCAAAATGGTCACATGGATTTCACTAGTAGAAAATTGCGTTAGAATCCACCAAAAAATGTAAGGTAGTTTATGTTGAGTTCCATGTTTCTAACACAAATTTTTGTTGAACAACGCAAAGTTTTGTGTTGGAAACATGGAACTCAACATAAACTACCTTACATTTTAGTGAATTCTAACGCGGTTTTCTTCTAGTCTTTTAAGATACTTGTGAATGAGTATGGAGTTTTTTTCTTTTTTTGGAGCCATTTAGAACTTCTAATGCAAATTGGCAACTTTTGGGTACAAAATTGGGAAATAATCATTAGATGATGCTTTTGTGCTCGTTGTTGTTATTTGAAAAGCAATGACCCCACTTCCAAATCCACAACCATAGTTTCACAAATGAGCCTACAATGCAATTGTCAAAGCACAATTGCTTAATACAAAGAAAAACTTTAGTTCCAAATATTGACCAAAAAACATTATGAATGAAAGAAAATTCAAAGGTGAATGAACTCTAATTTGTATAATAAAATTTTATAACCAAGATTAGTGCAAAAGCACATTTGGATTTTTTTAAATGATGAATTTTCAATATATAGGCCCTCATTGCCCAAAAGAGTGCTTAAGGGAAATCTTCACTTTATTCTCAACTTGCTGCCCATCTTTTCAATGTAGCAACTTGTCATAGGCTCTTTAGTGACACTACTCAGATAAGCAAGGTGCTACATGTGCTTCTTGTTGATTGTGACTTACATAAAGCCACCTTCTAGGCTGGGGTAAATTTTAGCTTCTCCAAGAGACATTGTAACTATGGACTACCTAGCTAGATGTAGTAATTTTCTAATTGGTTTCATTATACCCTAGACCACATTAAGACTATTTCATGTTTGTTTTCTTATGTATTTTGCTTATCTTGTAGTTGTTATCTTGCAAAAGATGACATACATGTTTGTTGTGCTTCAAGTAGAAGTATTATAGCCATGGAAGATGACAAGGTCCTCTTTTCAGATTACTTGATGTTGATGGCGATAGAGGTTGCCTTAGATTCTTCTAAAAGGCAACAATTGTCTTCTCTAACTCCTTCAGTAGATTCCAAACATGCAATTTTTGATGAAGATGTACTAGTCTTTTGCAATTGTTTTTGTAATTACGTTTGTTTCATCTAGTCTTGCTTTGATTTTACTTGTTATCATGTTTTATTTCAATTTGGGTTTGACATGATTTTTAGGCTATGTGTTTGTAGCCTAGGCTTGACAAGCATCCTCAAGGGCATTCCTTTGGACATTTCTATTTCTAGGCCTTGAGTCCATTAGTCCAAATTTGCCTTTCAAGATGCTTTGTTATGAAGAGGGCATGGCCCAAGTCATGGAAAAACAATGCTTTGTTGACAAGTCATTGCAGTCTTTTCATGGTGATCATAAACTTTGTTGTTATTAATAGTTGTCTGCAACATGCTTTTATTCAAGCAAGAAAGACACTTTTGTAGAGGCTAGCAAAGGTGGTGTGAGTATTTTTTTTGTCAAATTCTCCAACCCTAGCAATGTCTATAGTGAACTTGGAGAGTAGTTTTGATGATTTAGAGAATCTGATACTTTTTGTACCAGCCTCATATTAGAGAATTTCTATACTCTCTACTTTTGATATCTATGCTTTCTAATCCTATTTGTATCTATATACTAGTTGCTATTATTTGATTTCTTGTTACTTCTTGCCTTATATATTTCTTTTTAAAATTTTACTCATTCATCAAAACCCTAAATTTTGTCACTCCTTTGTTGTTCATATTGCTTAGTATGCTAGTTTGATGATGGTGTTTTATAAATCAAGTACTTTTGCATATACTTAAACTTGCCTGTTTCACTCAATTCAATTTCATCAATATGTTTACAAAATCTGTAGTGGTTTTCTATTTGTTTCTGCTTTTTTTTTTTTTCAACAATATCTATATGGACTTTGGCTATTTTAGGCAAACAAATAACCTTTTTTTATTCTCAAATCACCCAAACATTTTGAACAAGATTTTTCCCACAATTATAGGTACTTGGAGTCACGATTATAGGATTTTTTTATTTTTTTGAAAATCCAAACTCTTGGCTCTTGGCTCTTGGCTCTTGGCTCTGTGCTCCTAGCTTTGTGCTCACGGCTCTTGGCTCTGTGCTCCTAGCTTTGTGCTCACGGCTCTTGGCTTTATGCTCACAAAATAGCATTCCCCAAAAAGCAAGGCGGTTAAGCAGTTGATTACATTGAAAATTTGGCAATTGGACATCAAACAAGTTAACATTCTAAAATTTTGAGGTAAAAGTGGATTAAAAAAACTATCATATATTTACATGAAACATACTTACATGTTTTGCCAATCATACTTGGATTCTATAATTTATTGGCTAATAATAGATGTATGTGATTGTAAGCTTATTTATACTTCATGATTCTTTGTGAAATAAGTATCATGATTTTGGTTTAAAATTGATGGTAAACATTGAATATTAACAAATTTGTATGCATTGACAATTGGGTCGACTTCAAAAATATTCAAAAATATTCAAAAAAAAACTTAGTTATACATATTGAAATTGGTACATCTTGTTATAATAGTTACAATCACAAACAACTTTTAAACAACAAAACTTATTTTTTTATGCAACCTACTAACCACCTATAGAGAGGATTAACTTTGGAATACCACATTCTTTATTACTCCATTACTTTCTAGATTTAAATTGGCAAAAGTGGAGTTTTTATACTTACATTTGTGTATTTTGTGTATTTCAATGAAGCAAGCACATAAAATAAACTAAACCAATTTGTAATACTTTATGCTAATAGTAGTCATTTTAGAGTTGTTATTAAATGTAAAGAAGAACAAGAGTAGAAAGAGAGACACTACACTATAACATAACCAAAATTCCAATGAACAAAAAAAAAAATCCTTCAATTTTCCATTACTTTTAAAAGGACAATACACAAATGAGTGATATGTGTGCTCCTTATTACTTAATATAGTCTTCTATATCTTCCAAAGTCATGCCACATGTCAATGCTTAGTCTCTTAAGACTTCTAGTTGTGCTAGAATTTAGAGAAGAAAAGTAATGTGATTACTATGGTTTCTGTTGGTTGCATCTATTGGCACCAAATGACTTGTATTAGAGCATTCCCACCCAGCCTCCTAAAATGAATGGCCTCCTAGGAAGAGGTTGGATTATTTTTTAAAAGAACTCCACTCAACCCCAAAAATGGATGACCTTTTGGAAAAGGTAGCCCAAAAACTTGTCATGGTTTAAAAAATTGCCTTCTTTTCAAGCCACCCTCTTTGGCCTTCAAAACCAAATGAGACAAGAGGCGCACACATTTTGCCTATAATGTGATTTGCTCACAATTTGTTCTTTTTTAATACAAAATAAAGGATCCAATGGGGGCCAAGGCTCCTTGGCCTCTTAACATGCCATGACAATGGCTTGCAACCTCCAAATTGGATGACCCCTCCCATTTGCAAGCTAGAAGCTGACCTAGTTTCTAGGGCCGGGTGGTGATGCTCTTAGGCCTTCATTTAGCGGTACAATTTGTGCGGCTGATGCCTACCGTGCAATTCACCAGATTTGTATTGTTGGTTTGTACGGAGCACAAGCCAAGTAAGGCCTCCCAAATATCGTGGGTCTTGCAGAGCTGGGTTTCTTGAAAATCAAATCAGCTATGACTTAGAAATAGAAGTTGGAGGAGGCTGACAAAGTTTATGCCAAGCTAAACCAAGGAGAGATAATCAGGCGTTCTATTATCGAACACTATTAAGCACTTAACCTGTTGTACAGTTTTTGCTACGTTGGTAGAAATTTAGATTGCAGTATAAAAGATTGAGGGTAAGATTTCTTTAATATATTGCTTGAACAATAAGGCTGGGGAAGATTCTTTTTCTTTCTATCTCACTATTTTGTCTCATATTTGTATCAAACCTTGAGTGCCACTTTCAAAAGCAATACTGAATATCCAAACCTTGTCAATCCTAATGTAGAAGCTGTATTGTAGTATGCGGCCTTTACTATTCTTATACATAGAGACTATTTTTGCACATCACTTTTTGCAATATCAGGTCTAGGTTCTTTCAAGATTAGTGCATGATGTGTGTATATCGGGCCTAAGGGGTACAGTGGGTTCACAATTCATGGTGTCAAGCAAAATTTTGCCGGGATAGATTCCAGGAAATCCGTGTAGGGTAGGAGTTGCTCTTCTTATCTCTGAGAAACTTGAGGCTGAGTTGCTTCTTTAAATATGAGGATTCATTTCACAAGTTTCGAACAATTTTGATTTTGTTTGAAATTTTTTAGAGGTTGGAATATTGAACCTTTGGAAGAGAATACTGAGTTTAGGAGCCAACGGAAATGGATTGTTTGTTTGTTGCTTTTATACCACGGTTGTGTGCACTAGTCATGTTGACAACTGCGAAGTTGACCTACCTATTTAATCTGCAACAAGTCGTGGAATGATTCTGGCCTTTCACAGATTTTTCAAGCCGGCTTTTATATATTTTGTCGTTTGGTATCGGTTCACAACTACCTGCCATCAATTGTATAGTGCCATTAGCTACAATCAAGGATTAATCCTTAAACGTTGTTGAGTTTTGTGGCTTTTAATTTGGAGGACTAGATACTGTTATAGATAGTGGAATAACACTATTTTTCATCCAAAGTCATGTTGGGACATAGATAATGCATTTGAGTGTATTCATATGGATAGCTTTTGCATGCAGAATGATCACAAAAAGGTTACACTTATAATTGAGTAGAAAAGATAGACCTTGGTGTCAGGGTTATTACTTTGGGCAAGTTGAGGCTGTCAAACAACATGGATGGGCGGACAAATCAGACCAAACGAGCAGATTAGGGCATTTTTAGGGTTTTTGACCTAAAAATGGAAGAATCAAATTATAAATTTTCATTTTTATTATGCGCAATGGTTTTGAATCCACATTTTGACTTCATGTTGGCAACAATGAGTGTCACTAGCATGTACGAAGTAAGTTTTTTTCATCATTTTGAACCATTTTTAAAAATCAACTATGAGTTGACTCCATCAGACGAACCACAATCTCAATTGGACACTTTGGGCGTACGAGCAGGCAAGCGGACGAGCGGCCCAATGTAACAACCATGCTTGGTGTAGTGTATTTTAAAATTTGAGATTTTTTTACTAAATCTTGGTGAGTCATTAAAATGATGTGTTTAAAGTTTGAGCGTAACTACTAACTAGCAATAGAAAGTTTACCAAATCTAATTTCTTTTATACTTTGAGTTTTTGATAAAATTTAAGCTTTGAATTTTTACTCATATCACAAAATTGAATATCTATTACCATGGGATGGTTACTTTTTCAAATTTTACGAACATGGTAAAAAAAGTTCCATTGTAATGATATTCATTGTGGGGTTAATGCAAGGTTGAATGGGTCAATTTTGGCAAAGTCCTTGTACTCAAAGTCCCTTGAGTAGGTTCAAGGATTTTGATTCAAGTGTCAATTTGTAATTGTATCAAGTGTGGACGGCTAAGTGGCCTCTTCATGTCTATAATGGATTTAATAATTCAATTAGCTGTCTGATGTTTCTAGATCTATTCTTTTTGAAATTACACATTACATGCTATGTTCTAGGGCTTAGACTTAAATCAATCAAAGCTATTCCAAAAGTTCTTATTGCTAGAGGCACACCTAGAACTCAGAAAAGTACTCAAGTTGAAAAAAAAATTAGGAAAAAAATAAAAGACAAAGGAGGAAAAGACTTTGTGAAATCCAAGGTTAAAAAAGGTATTAAAAAGTCCTTTGCATACATTCAACACACATCCACAAAACAAGATTATAATTTCTTAAAAATTTATCCAAATACCCACTAGAATCATAGTCCTTTGTATTCTCTTAAGTAACTAAATCATTTTTAAAAAGTCCTTGAAAAACTTGTTGACAACAAAAATGTTGCACTCATGTTTTTTCAAAAGTCCTTTGCACTTTCATAAAATGCCAAAAAAGAAACTAACCAACATTGTTGTAGTTACAATGAAGTTTAAATCTCTACAATGGACTTTTTTCCTTTTTTGAAAATTTCCAATATACCTTTTAGGCTTTTGAAAATTGGATGTGTGCAGTTTTTTTATAGTGTGACACAATTTTGAGCCACTCATTCATGCATTCTCCCTATGATTTACATCCATGGTTACAAATGGCATAATTGAATAGATTTTGTGATTGATATATATTTCTTTAGAACTCATTCCAAAAAATTATAATAATTCCAAAATTTCACCAAAATCTATAAATATTTTTTTGACATGTAAGGTATGTACACCCATAAGCGTCAGTGTCCCCATAACCATCACCTTTGAAAATCTTGGAAAATCTGTGGAAGTGGATAGATGTAATGACAAGGATGTACAACATGTGAACATGAAATCTTGAAAGTGGTTATGGGTGCAATGGCATTTTTCTCTTTAAAACGTCACAACTTATTCTCACAATATCCAAATAATACATTCAAAAGCGCAAACTCATTATTTTTCTATTCCTATTAGGATCCTATAATTTGCTAGCTGTTTATTGATATTCAGCATGTTCAAAACCTTTACTTTGACGCTTATGGGTGTACATACCTTAGTATGCAAATAAGGTAGGAGGCTCATGAATGGAGCATCTAAGGGCTGAAACTAAATTTTAGGTAGGTGACACTTCTTGAAATATGTTTTAGTTAATTTTTCTTGAAAGACAAAAAGAACTGGTATCTAATCCAAGTTGTTTCATATCATTTGAAACTTTGTGGAATTAGTTAAAAAAAATTTGAAGCGGAAAGGCCATGGCTCTAAAATGGAGCACCTCCTTAAATGTATAGCATTTGTACATTGTTGAAGGGCTACAAAAAACATGCACAAATTAGGTACATTTGAGGAAGTGCTTTGTTTTAGAGCTTGCTTTGAATTAGAGCCTCCTACCTTAACTTCTTCTACAAAAATTATAATATTGAATGTTTTGATGTTGCTTACAATGACAAAATAAACTTTAGAAGGTGATTGTGATTCTTTAAAAAATCCATGGTACAAGGCCCGTCCTTGAAGGGTTCAATAAAAAGGATCTTTTAGAGGAGTTTGGAAAACTTGTACATATGACAATAGATCAAGGGTAGTCACACCTTCACCCCATTTTCAATCTTGAGAATGGAGACATGGCACTCTCTCTTTGACTTGCAAGGGTCCCAAATTTGAAGATTGAGAAGTTTTATTCTTCACATCTAGAAAAGAAGAACAGAAGTGAAAAAGTTTTTGCTTGTGAAGTTTCTACCAGTGTCTCTAACATCTCATCCTTCTTGCTTTCACCTTCCTTGTAGTTGGAGATTTTGATTAACCCTTTAAGGTCTGGTCAACCACTTTCTAGTCAACTTAGACATATTATTATTTGTAGCCAAAGTTTGGCAATGAATTTTGACATGGAGGAAAGAGAATGGGATGTGGGGAATTCAGAAATGAATGTAATGGGACAAGTTTTGTGAAGATCCGTGCTGGCATGTAGTGTAGGAGTTGAAAAAATTGCCTGCATGTTTGCTAAAAATACGCAAATCATTGGAGAAATACAACCCTAAATGCAAAAGAGAATGGCATTTATACTGACAAAAACAAGTTTGGGGAACGCCAAGTTGGAATTCTATATGGTTCTTGATGGTAAAGAATGAGAAAGCTAGCCCTATAAGAATGAAAAAGAATTCCTCAGCAAGAAGTACGGTGGCAAAGGTAGCTTGTTGTATGCATGCTTACTTCACCATATACAAACTCAGAGATCTATTTTAATTTGCAACAAAGAAACCCTCAATTGCCACCAAATTTATTGTGAAGGTCCAAGCATCAAACCTTGTTCCGCTGATACAGTCAGATCTTCATCACAAATCATAATTAGATGTATCTCATCTATATTGAGCTTAGAATAGGAAAACCTCTTGCCCACCCCTCAAATCAACCATTGACCTTAAAGGTTAACCCCTGAGAGCCCCAAAGTCTCAAATATGGCCTCACATGATTTCAAAGGCTTGTTTGAGGCATTGGATCTAATTTCTTGATCTTGCTATAAACTACTATTATAAAGGCATTCAAGTTGTCCATCCCAATGGAGTAATGGCAAGGAAAGCCAAATGTTGTATAAGTGCTACAAGAGATTTTATTGGGTGAAACACCATATGGGGCGTGATGGCAAGCCAAGCTACAAGCACTCAATATCCCATGCAAGCTTCTTTGTGTGTGCTTTGTGGTGGCGAGAAATTTGTTGTCAAGGGTTCAAGCATGTTCTAGACCCTTATTATGGCAACCGTCACCAACAGTGCTAGTCATTGTTTTCCGTGCAATAGCCATTTGAAGCCCTAAGACTTGACAGAAAAAGAAGTGCAATCTTTGGTAATTTACAAGTGTGTGCATTCACATCTAATCTTGCTGCTCACAAAATTTAAGATGAATTGAGGGCTTATAGAATTTTGTAAAAATCATCAAATAGCAACTACCTACCAAAAAATGAGATATTGCCATCACATGTTGTTTGATCAAATGTTATAATCTCCCACCTCCCACGGTCAGTTATTCTCAAAATTTGCAAGCCTTCTTCTAAATAGGTGTTCCACTATTTTCAATAGTCACTTCTTGTGGATCATCCAATTGACTGAGATACAATGCATCAAAGTTGTAGGTTTCTCAAAACCCTAATTTTGATGAAAATGGCCTAGCATTACAAGGGATTTGGGCCCAAGAAAGAGTTGTGAGTTTGGATATTCCCAATGCTAGGAATAGCCGCTACTAGGAATAGCCGCTACTGGTCTTCAACAAAAAAAAATTTAAAAGTAAAAAAAGTTTAAAAAAAGTTTTTTTTTTCCAAAAAAAAATAATTAAATAATAGTATCTGACGTGGTCTCCCTAATGCCATGTCATATTGCTGCAGATTGTCTATGTGGAAGTGTTGTGGAAGTGTTCCCAAAGTTCCCATAGTTTTGGGGGAAGGGGCCCATTCTTAGGTCCAAATCCCTTGTAATGGCGCTTAGAGGTTAAGAGTGTGAATGCAACTTGCTTTTTGATTGCATCACCATTTTGCACCACCCACACACAAAAGGGGAATCACCTTTGTGGAAAAGAGCTTACATTAGCTCCTATTTTGACTCCACAATTTCTCATTTTTTTATAGAAGTTTCATAGAATCTCATTTTTGGAGAAGGTATGACAACCCCTACTGTTCACATGGGAGATTGGGTTCAATTGTGTTTTCCAACCAATGCACTTGGAGTGCATATCTTCTCCAAGAACAAAGGTATATACTCAAATACATCCACACCTTCTCTAGAAAATGTTCAATCTATATATATAATTGAATACAGTTTTAAATTTTATCACTGGTGGTGGTCTCTCTTGATAATTTTGTAATTGAGAATAATAATTTTGTAACCAAATTATAAGAATGAGAGAGTATGGGGTTTCATAACCAAATTATAGAGATGAGAAGGCATGGGATTTTGTAACCAAATTATGGGGATGGGGAGCCATAGGAATAGGAGCATAGGCATTGGAGGCACAAGATGGGAGGCCATAGAGATGGGGGTAGGAACACAAGGATGGGGGTAGTTGGGGGAGTAGGGATGGGGGAGTCACAAGGATGGGGGAGTCACAAAAAACTCATGCACCATCTTGTTGGTCTAAGACAATTAGTCCAAGGCAACGGATGTAGAAGACTTGTATTAAATAATTCTCAAATAGTACAACAACTATTTTTCATCTACATTTGAAGAGGCAAAAAAAACAAACTCATCAAATGCACTCATATTTTAAGAGGCCAAAAGAACAACCTTACCGAATGCACTCAAAAAAACTAACTCAATGAATGCACTCATATTTGAAGAGGGCAAAAGAACAACCTCACCGAATGCACTCATATTTTCAAATGACCTCGATTTTGAGAAGATTATTTTCATGTGACACATTGTGAGAAGATTCAAAACTAGTATTAGGTGTTGTGTAACCACTGGCAAAACCACCAATGCCGTTCTTGCAAATTTTGTATCACCATGCTGTCTGCATACAACGTTAAAAGCTTAACCCCTAAATGCCCAAGGCCTATTTTGAGCTTCTAGGAATTTGCTCTAAATTGAACAAAAAGCCAACATTTTGATATGCTGTATCAACAAAATTTAAATTGTAACCATACAAACTCAAACTAGACATGTTAGACAAAATATAGGAAAAGAAAACATAGCAATATTGCTTATGGATTGAAAGTTTATAATGTTTGATCAAGAGGGTGTTAAAATTGTGAAAGTGATTTGAAGTCTATCCATCCTCTTTTCACATGTCAAATCTAAAATATTGGTCACCACAAAAATATGATGTCAAAGGGCATAACATACATAACTCCAATCCATTTACAAAATTACAGCTTTTCAAAATCTCTTTTACAATTTGTTAAAATGAATTTCTAGTGTGAAATTTTCTACAAGATCTAGTGTATTTGAGGCTCATTTTCATGAGCTCTCAACACTAAAAAATCAAGATTGCAATGGACACCCTCGCACAAAATCATGAATAGAAAATTCACAATCAATAATTTTCAAAATCAGGTTTCAATGTTAAAACTAGACTTCAAAAAGAATGATTCTAAAATATGAGATACTAAAAATAGCAAATAGCAAATTAGTTAGGTTTAACGTTTTACGACTAAGTTTTATTGAACTTCAAAATATTGTCGGTACCAAAATGAGGTGCCTTGGGCATTTAGGGGTTAACATATCAGTCTTTTGGCATTTCAAGCTGCCTATTCTGTTTACCTTGTTCGCATTTGGTACGTGTAACTTTACAGCTTTACTACGTAAAACTAAATCTCATAAACTGGTTGCAGCATTTAAATGAACAGTTCAGATAATTGCACAGATCTGCACAAAGGCTTAACAAAGTTCCACTTCATGGCGTAACGAGCTTCGTTACAAAGCAGAATTACTGCATAAAATTCTATTATTCATGATTTTTTTGGGCAGTTATAGGACAGATGTCCTACCTCCCCGCAAATATAACATCCTTTCTTTATAGATCCAGATTGAGCTGTTTTTACCTCCACTAATTTGTTTTTCGGAGGAACCGAATATGCTATTTTCAAGGGCCTGTCAAGGAGCAGCATCTGATCAAGTTTCATTGCAGCTTCCAATGAGTCATCGTCGGCAAAATCTACATGGCCGAATCCTCTGAATTCCTCTGTCTCCTTACTTACTGCAAACCTAACCGAATCTATTCTACATCCACTGAAAAATTTCCGTAATTCTTTCTCCGTTATATTCCAAGACAGATTTCCTACGTATGCTGATAGACAACCTTCATACTTTCTAGGAGGCTCCTTGTACACATCTTTCTTCGCAAGCTCCCTGGGTCTAATCTTGCAAATCTCGATCTTCAGAAAACGCCCACCCCTACAGTATTTCCGAAAAATACCACAAGTGAATATCAACGGTTCATTTCTAGCTCGAAAGCCAGATTTTGATAATTCCTGGTCTACCTACAAGCTTTTAGGGATTCCATATAACAAACAATGATAGATTCGTCAGAATTTCTAGACTTAAGGTAGGAGGTTCTAAAAGCATTCGGGTCCTAAAAGCGTTTGGCTGTAAGAACTTCTTACAAAATATGTATAACTGTGATTGATGAGTTAGTTATGATAAGCAAATATGCTTATTCTCCTGACTCGTCAATGACAGTTGCACATGTTTTCTGCAAAATGTAAGAGGTTCCTACAGCCAAACGCTTTTAGAACCTCCTACCTTAGTTAAACCATTTAACAAATCGCCACTACTACCAAAACAACGTACATATTATGCAAATCTTGCCATTAATGACAGCCTTACCCAAATTCATTGGGTCACCCCATCAAAATCGAACGAGAACAAGTACCATGGACATCACGCTTGCACATGCAAAAACACTTACAGCAACTAAATTCACTCCCTTTATTCGTCATTTTTAATCTTAACCAAGAAAGAACTCAGGATCTTTAGACAGCTTACATGTCAGCGCCATCCAATGCTAGTGCTCTTTTCGCAGCCTCCTCTGTCTGCAAAGTAAAGACAGACCAGCGACTTAGTCTGAATACACCAAGATTGTTCACGGTATTTACAGTACCAAGTAATCGGGGATCCAATAGATAGCTGAGCAGAGCCATCTGGGAACACTCAGGATCCGGCTTGCAAATGGATAGCTATCCTGGACGTCAATGTATATTATTATTGCACATATAAAAAACCCCCGATATCCAGGACGAATATCATTTAGGGAAGTAACCAACCGCAGCGGCTCTTGCGCATAATATGAAGAAAACCAAAATTAGACGCATAATAAGTACGAAGCAGGCGAGCATCAGAGTCATGGAAGTGTGGAACACCCAGATCTATCATAAAATGATAGATTCTGTTCTCTAATTATGATGGTCATCACTTGCATGCCTTTCCGGACTAACGAACCAAGAAACAGATCGTCTCCAAGGTATCTAGTCCAATGACAAAGTAAACCCTTCCAGTTGTACAGTAAATTCAACAAAAAATGAACATGAATATCAGCAATTGTACTGTCAACTACAATTGAGTGCATAAAACAGTCACCTGCTCTTCCTATTATGTAACATCGCTTGCATGTTAGCATGTGCAGCGGATTATATGAGAGGAAGTGCAGTAAATTGATCATTAAATGACCTGCCGTCATTGCATGCATCAGTTTGTCTTTCTCACAGCATGTGACTGTATGAAACAGACATCTGTTCTTCCTATGTTAGGAACATCATTTGCATGTTTCACTCGACCCAATAATGAACATATACTTGTGATCGCTTAACAGTCTGAGACACAGAAAATTTCTGACACGGAACCACGCTTTAAGGAAATATCTGTTTCAAGAATTTACCCGGAAAGTGACAAACGCTATTCCTTTAAACTTCCCAGTATCAGGAAAAGTCACGCAATCCAACTCCGCAATGGTACCACATTCTTGGAAGTACTCATGTATATCGTCTTCAGAAATATAATACGGCATCCCCCCAACCATTACTTTTTTTGGGTCCACCTTCTCCGTGCTGACATATAATGAAACAAGCCCGGATTAGAAAGCTTGACTTTGTTATTGGAGATTGTAAATTAGATCCACAGCACATCTACCAACAGACCAGGATAAAAGCTTTTCTACCTACGGCTGTTATCAAAGGCAAATATCAAGAAAATATTGAGATTATATTGTGCACAGGAAACTGGACTGAAATAATCCAACTGCATACCTGGAAGAGATTTGAAATGTTTCCTGACTGCCCTCATGGTCACCACGAGCCTCCTGACTGAGAGCATGATCATCGCAGACAGCTTCTGCATCATTGAGCTTCTTACCCCACCTATCCGTAAGTTTCTTTTTTATTTTGCTTCTCTTGCTTTGCAACCATGGCTCATCTCCTTGATGAATTCGATCACCATGGTTCACAGTATCAGGGGCAGCAACAGACGGATCTCCATCGTTCTCCACTAAACAGTTGATAGCGTCACCGATTGCCGTTCCCGTTCCGGAGGATGTAGAAGCCTTAGCAATATTGGAAGGTCGTTCACTTTCACCTCCAGCCTTATGTGGTTTTAATTTGTTGCCCTTCGCATCTATCTCCCATCGAGGCTTTTTCCTAATCTTCCCCTTAGGGGCAACCTCCTGCCCAAGGCCCACATCAGGAGCTGCACTACCTAGACTTTTCTCTTCAGAAATCCCAACCTCTCGAACATAAGTTCGGGTCTTCTCAACGTCCACGAGAGTGGCAGATGCCAATCCATCTTCGGAAGCTGCCTTTCGTTTCTTCTTAGACTTCCGCACTAGCTCACCTTCTGAAACATTTCCCTCCACAGAAACCTCGGCAATTGGGCTGGAAACACGCCTGCCCTGAAGAACACTACCAGACATGCCGTTTCCGGCATTTCCATTAACTGCACTTGATTTCAGCCGGTTCTTCTTTTTGGCAGAAAGGATCGCCAAGGTCTCACCACCGACACCATTCACTACAGAAGATGTAGGATTGCTACCAGGCGACGGATTCGATACAGTTACAGCTGCAGCTTCTTCTCGCTTCTTTTTCTTCAACTTGGTGTTAGAGAGAACCATTGCAGAATATGCATTTAACTGGTACAATGAGAACGGTCATCAAAGATAGGCACTTGAACATACAGCCTACAGGATGACGAGCCAACTACGCTTTTAACCCTAAAACTTCGGAGAACCTAGTCACAGTGATAAGATCACAAGCAGAATACCTTCATCAAACAGAGGCTAACATGATTACAGTACATTCATTTCCACAAACTAGAGGGAAACTATGCATGGTAACAACAGCAACTATCGGTAAAAAAAACGAAGACATTAGAGAACAATCAGAAAAGCAGAAAGGCATATTTGCTTCAGTCCTATTGTAGGCCTGATTCCAACTACCTGGTGAGGCGCAAAAGAATCGCTTGAAAGACAGAGCTGGCCACACGTGGTAACATTCGCAAAACTGCTAAAGTTGCTACTGATCAAAATCATCAACCAGATCACCGTGAGGACGCAAAATCAAGGACTCCAAACCGCAGACACAACATAATCCTCGCGAACACATATACTTTAACAAGACTGTACGAGTGCGCATCAGACCGCAGCACCTACGCTCTGACAGCAGGAGAGGTTGGAGCTCCTTACATACTCAGGAGAAGGCCGCCCCGCCGATGGCAGCTGCCACCCTCCCAACCCTAACCCTGAGCCTCGGAACTGGAGGTCGAGGCAGGACCCAAGCCCTAGGTTTCTAGTTCGCAGAATTGTTCACAAATGTAGCTAAATTTAGCAGAATTGTTACCGATTTTTTTCATTAATTGCTACCAAAAACGTTAGTATTGCATTGTTAAATTTGAAGTATTAGCACATTTAGAACAGTTTGCCCTCATACATATGAAAAGGAAAAGGCAACGACTTCAAAGATGTTTTTTTTTGAAGAATTATGGCCATAAAATTAAAAACAATAGTTGATATTTATCAATAGTGGCAATACTTTTTGAAGGTTTTCTAAAGGCGACACAAAATAGTTTTAATACGAAGAGTATTTGGCTAAATATAGTTATTGGAAATGAGTATTTATAGGAAATTCTAAATTTTTAAATAATCGAAAGTTAGTATTAGTTTTTTGGAACGGGGGTTTTAATTATGATTTTACATGGTTTTAGCATAAATTGTTTTCACATATAGTGTATACTCCTGATTGGGAAAAATAGAAATAGTATAATTAAAACATAAATTCTTTACTTTCGTGAAAATTCAATTTGGCATACTAGAAGAGCTAAATAGAAAAGTAATCTTATATATTTGCTTTAATCCAAACAAAATGTCTATTGGAGAAAGATAAATTGAATACATACTCAACTTTCCTTACCTTGAAGGTACTTGCTTGCAAAATGTTCAAACTTTTTGCAATTGCCATATTAGTTATAATAGACTTCAATTTTGAGAGCCACCTTAATTGCATGATTGCAATTAATCATAATTTTGATAAAGTTTTTTGATGTGATTACAGCCATTTTATCACGTGTTGTGACTATGTTTGATGTGTCTACTTTAATCATAGAAGCTTTTTAAATATTAAAGATCAGATAGGCATATGTTTCTTTTATTTTCTCTAAATATTAGCAAGAAAACTTTGAGAAAAACTTTGGAGCATTAGAAATGCAAGCATGTCCATTTATTTCTCCTTCTTATTGATGAAATTAATTAAGGTGCAAAGAAAATGTTACTATCTCAATAAATCCATGGAATTTGGTAGTATATCATAATTGTGTGCCTAACCATAATTTAATAGATATGGAAAAACATAACAAAGTTTCAAACGTGATTGAAATTGCAGTATTGGGAAACATTCCAAATTTTTAAGAATTTTTTTAGTGTGCATATATATTTTCTATTGAATATATATTGAGTACCATTGAAAAAACCATCTAAAATTGCATCAATGATAAACCTCACAAAGCCTTAATCCTTAATTTTATACAAAAAAATTAACTCGACACCTTTAAACACAAAAATTTACATGATCATTTCAAATTAATAAAGAAACACATATATTGAAAAAGTTTTAACAAATTCAAATAATGTGAAGTACATTTAGTACATCTAAGTGAAATATCCACGCATTTTTATAATGCCAACTTATTTACTTTGTTTTTTAAAATATTTAATTGTCCTAATTAAATTCTTTAAATGAATCTTGTTTTGTGAGTGAAATCTAGTGATAATTGTTGCACATTGTTTCAAAATTCTTAGTCATTAAAACCATGTTTGAAGAGTTAAACTTATGCCTTTATTCACAATATTATCAATGAAAATATAGAACATCCGCTAGGAGCAAAGTGAGGCCATTACAAGGCCGCCTGGCTCTATGAAAATCAAAGCTTCATCTAAAGGTGGGTAGCACAAGTTCTGGCATGAACAGTCAAGATCAGCAAGATTAAGCGGTAAGGGATAAAAGTTTGAAATCTCTATCCAAGAGGCACTTGAGTATAGCAATAGTGATCTTCACGTTAGCTTTCCCTCCATATTTTGATTGGTTGGGATTCTTGATGCTCCGCCAATTTTTGGCTTGCTCTGCCAGTTGAAATGCCATGAGCCAGCTCAAGAAAGCCATGACACAAAAATTCTGCTTCTCTCATTTTCAAAATTCTCATTATAAAATTTGGTGCAATTGTTGCATTCAAAGTTATTTGAATTTTGCAAATGCTGTTCAATACACATCTTAATCAATTACTTCATGAACAGCTAAAAAGCAAGTAGTGTTTGCCAAAACCTTTTCCTTGCACTTGCAACAGAGTTGTCCTTTTAGATGTGCGTTGCAGTTATCTGGAGGTATTTTTACATGAAAATCCGAGCTTCTCTAGGGTTTTTGAGGATTTTGTGCGCCCATGGGGTATACTTGTGCATATTGTGAGTTGTCGCGAGTGTTGATAATTCTTGACAAGTTGATCACTCATTGTTTTCTTGTTTCTTTTTGTTTAGCATCATCATGGACCTAAACAACGAACATATTTTAAATTGATGACTCTAGTCAAGGAATTTTTGGGGGAGTTTTAGCAGTTGCTTTAACATTCTTGGGCAATAGAGATTGGTTTCATGAAAGAAGTGTCGTGTTGACTAGGTTTATCTTTTGTGAGATCCTATGAATGGGGTTTCTAGTGCATAACATAATTGTACTAGTTTGTTACAAGATTTGTTTCAATTTTGTGCTATGGTGGGTGCGGGTCCACTTAGTTGGTATAGGCAATTTTTAGCTTAACCCCTAAGAGCCCAATTGACCATTTCTAGTGGGTGCTTGTTTTTTTTGGGCTGCCAAGATGAAAAAAAACCTTTCCCAAAAAAACATTTTTTTTGTAATAGAAAATCAAGTCTACTTTCCAACTTAACTTGAATCATGTCAATCCAAGTTAAACTCCACCAAGGATAATTTTTCAAAGACAATCACTCACCACGAGAGTTGGCATGATAACCTACAAATACATGACAAAGATCTATCAATTAGGCTGTGAGTTAGGACCCCTTGATTTGGACAGTGAATTGACTAGCCTTTGTTAATTCTCTTGTCACAACGGTCATAGTGAAAGCAGCTAATCGTGCCTTTCCTTCAACTTGACTTGGTGAATTTTGACATTAAACTTATTACTTTTACCTATGTTGATTTATTGGGAATTCACCGGATTCATGGCTATTGTAACGGGGGTTTGTCATTTTAACTTGTACGTGCAGTAGAACTGAAATTACAAGGAGGGGACACGTGCTTGACATTGGTAGCTTAGGTGTAAGCTCACAATACATTGATAACCAGTGTGGTCTTCACTTTGGATTGATATCCGTCAGATTTTGCTCATCAGTACCTCAATCTCTATAGAGGTAGGCTGATTGTTCATTTTTAACCAATTTAGGCCCTCTTTGCCTATTGATATCTGTATAAGAGTTGGTCAGAAGTACCTCAATGTCTACTGTAATACTGAACACAGAATTTTTTTTCTCCAATATCAAATTACAAGCAATAACTGGCCATAGTGTAAATATATGACAATTATTTCCTAGCCATGTCTATCAAAGTTATTTTTGCATCCTCCATTCACAAATGGGCTTCTTTGTATATAAAACCATGTTATTATATATGCTTTCAAAATTGTAGTACATGTATTACTATAGGTATTCATGCATACAAAGCTACAAAACACATACAGCACTTGTATTCCTAAGGAAAATACAATTTCTAACAACGCAAATCCAACATCAACGACAAAATATGCAATACTTTAGCATGGTCAAAACATCGAGCACTTCTAGTCTTCCCATACCCTATCAATAAAAGCACAAAACACCCCTACGACAACCTATGTTGGAGGTCTACCTGTAAGCTTACAGACTCATAGTTTACAACACCAGATTTTTGTAGAAGGTGCGGCATTGGACGGCCTCTTTTGTTTTTGGGAATGACAACTACTTCTCAAAACCTCAAATACAGTTCATGCAGCCTGTCATCTTGCAGACATAGTTTTGATGTTTGTTAGTTTCCAATAATGTAGGACTAAAGTTCTCACTAAAGCATTACTTGTTAC
This sequence comes from Ulota crispa, assembly GCA_963920765.1. NCBI lineage: Eukaryota > Viridiplantae > Streptophyta > Bryopsida > Orthotrichales > Orthotrichaceae > Ulota > Ulota crispa. Next base: position 25,084,893 of record OY987246.1, on the reverse strand, counting down.
TGATGCCACTAATAACAACATATCCAATGAATGCACATTACAAAAGTTAAAATTTCCAATCCAAATCAGATTAAACTACAAAATCAACAAAGAAAACAAACAATCTACAAAGTTTTACAAGAGAATGTCTTCATTGACATTTGCTTCACATATTCAACCATTCCTCTTAACATCCGGCAAGCACTGTCATAATACTACATTCACAAACATAATTCCCCAACCTTTTCATAAAATCAATTATCATGTTGAAGCATATGAAACGAAATGCCACAATACTTCCAAGTTTAGTAGTAGCTTACCATAGTGACGGTAGTGCCCTTCTACACTTTTGCTAAAATCAAATTCTCCCATCTGTAATTTAGATATAAACCATAATTAGGATAACACAACACTCGATTTTAAGGTTTTCCAATCATGTAGTCCAACATCCCCATTATCTTGCTACCACTTCAGATTTTCCATTGGACCTTTCTAAGGGTAACTTACCACGTCTACCATCAACTCCTTTTTCTACAACTGCCTGCACTTGTCAATCTTAGGAAGCATACGACACTCATGAATTATTAAAGGGTTTAATAGGGATTACATACCACATTACATTCCACTGCAATTAGCATGCTCTCAGCATGTGAAGTTCACAAACTGGACTTTGTCATTTCTTAATCGCTTTTGCTTAATGTTAGCACATCAATTTTAGTGCTAAACTTGACCGTACTCACAAAAACGTTTACCTCCAAAGCTCACATGTCTTGAGTCGGGCAGCTGTGCATATCTCGAAGGAACGCTGCGAATATCTTCTCCTTGCGCGGTCCTTGCAAAAGAATTCCGTTGTGCTTAGGCTGACTTTAAACTTGCAAACTCATTCCTCAAATTGAAGATAATGAGACGTTCCGTTGTAATTTCTTCTGAATTAGAGTATAGCCCTGCTAGTGTCACCACCATTCAAGTTTAGCTAGCTTTGCAGGTTTGGAAACAATTAGTTGTTTATATTGAAAACATAGGAAAAAAAGAAGAGCAAAGGCGCACATAGCATACTCAAATGTATAAGATACAAATGGAAGAGATGAGAAGGTTCTCAAACCCTCTCATCTATATGCTCTCCCAACCACTCTCCCTTCACCTAACCATATGGAATAACCACTTTTACGGCCTGATCCTCTCTATGAGGTGCCTCCTACCACATGCTCTCTCTTCAATGCTAAGTACCCCACCTAGCATATCTCCTTTGGCCTAGAGCAAACACCTAATGCTCTATTCTAACCTTTCAACACTCCCACTTTGCGATTGGCCAAAGTCCCCAATGCCCATGGCTCTCGTCAAACGCTCATGCCCATCCCTCGCCAACGCCTTTGTTGTCACATCCGCCAACATGTCCTCAGTTGGACAATACTCCAATGTGATGCTTCCCTTCTCCACTTTCTCCGTCACAAAATGGTGTTGCACCTCGATGTGTTTCGTCCTCGCATGGTGCACCGAGTTCTTGGCAAGAGCTATGGCACCTTGATTGTCACACATGATCAACGTGCCCTCCACGTCTTCACACCCCACATCTTCCAAGAGCTGCTTTAGCCATATGGCCTCTCTTGTGCAATGGCTGGCTGCCATGTACTCTGCCTCTGTCGTAGATAAAGCCACCGTGGATTGCTTTTTGCTGCTCCATGACACCATGCCCTCTCCAAAGCTAAATGCGTACCTCGTGGTGGACTTCCTGTCATTGGCATTGCCAGCCCAATCTGCATCACAGTACCCCATCAAGCGTATGTGCCCCCCTCCCAATTTCAACTTCACAGGAAAGGTGCCCTTGAAGTACCTCATGATACTCTTCACCGCCATCCAATGATTCCATCTCGACCTTGCCATGTGCTGACTCACAGTGCTAATGGCAAAGGCCAAATCAGCCTTTGTACCCACCATGGCGTACATTAATGATCCAACCGCTAATTTGTATGGCACACTCACCATCCTTGAAGCGTCCGCATCATACTCCTCCATGCTAAGCTTCACTAACTTCACTTTGGTGTCCAATGGAGTGCCATTGGGTTTGCAATCCTCCATGCCAAAACGCTTCAGCACCTCCTCCACATACTTGGCTTAACTTGTGGTGATGGTCCGCGCACCTCGATCTCTTGCAAACTCTACTCCAAGGCAATAGTGCAACTCTCCCAAGTCTGTCATCTTGTATTCCGCCTCCAAATTGGTCTTCAACGCACCCATGGTCTCCACGTTGCTAGAAAGAATGATCAAGTCATCAACATAGACAAGCACAAGCATCACATGGGCTCCCACTTGTGCAAAATACAAGCTATGGTCAGCCACACTCCTCTCAAAGCCAAAATCCAAAAGACTTGCATCAATCTTTTGATACCATGCTCTCGATGCTTGCTTTAGTCCATACGAAGACTTTGTGAGCTTGCAAACTAGATGCTCATGACTACGTTGCACAAACCCTTTCAGTTCCTCAAAGTAGATGTCCTCCTTCAAGTCGCCGTTGAAGAAGGCCGTCTTGACATCCATTTGATGCATCTCCAAATCCAACAAAGCTCCGAGGGCCACAATGCACCGTATGGTGGTGAACTTGGCCACGGGAGCAAAAGTCTCGTTGAAGTCCACTCCTTGCACTTGAGAGAATCCCCTTGCCACCAACATTGCCTTGTGACGCACAATCTCTCCCGTGGCATCTCTCTTGGATTTGAACACCCACTTGCATCCCACGGCCTTGCGAGATGGAAGAAGGGTGGTCAACTCCCACATGCCGTTGGCATGAAGAGAGTGGTACTCCTCCTCCATGGCTGCCTCCCACTTGCTTACATCCCGAGACTCCAAGGCCTCTTCAAGCGTGGTGGGGTCATGAACAAGGGCCACATTTGCATGATCCGAGTTGGAAGATGGTTGAGGAAAGATGTGGTTTTTCCACCACTCCCCCAAAGGCTTACTTACCCTTGTAGATTGCCGCACGCCTCCCACATGTTGGGTGCCTCCCACTTCAGTTGTTGGAGCAATGCCTTGTGCATTCTTCTTCCTTGTGTCCTTCTTGGGCTTGGAGCCGTCATCACCTTGGCTTGCACTTGCATCCTCCACAAGGTCACCATCTCCATCCTCGAGGGGGTGGTCTTCACCGTCTCCATCATTGTCATCATCATTCGAGGGCGTTGGAGATGTGTCCACAACAAGGTCGCCACTACTCCCACTTGGACGCAACTCCAACTCTCCTTGCAACTCTCCATGCTCACAAAAGGTCACATCACAACATCGAATGATCTTCTTGGACTCCAAGCAAATCAACCTATAAGCCTTGGAGCCCTCATAATATCCCAAAAACAAACACCTTACGGCCTTTGCATCAAGTTTGGTTCTTGATGCATCGCGGATCTTGGCATATGCAACACACCCAAACACCCTGATATGTGCTACCGAAGGCCTCGTGCCACTCCACGCCTCTTGTGGAGTCTTGCCATGCACCGCACTAGTAGGGCATCGGTTGCGAATGTACACCGCGTTGCTCACGGCCTCAACCCAATACTCCAACCCAAGCTTTTGGCCATAGATCATGCTCCTAGCCATCTCTACAATGGTGCGATTGGCCCTCTCGGCCACTCCATTTTGCTGCGGTGTATGTGCAGTTGAGGTTTGGTGCACAATACCTTGGGCCTTCAAGTAAGCCTCGAATTGATTGGAAGTGTACTCCTCGCCGTTGTCGGACCGCAACACTTTGATAGAGCACTTCGCCTCCTTCTCGACCAAGGCTTTGAACACCTTGAATCGCTCAAAACACTCGCTTTTGGCCTTGAAAAAGTACACCAACACCTTTCTTGAAAAGTCGTCAATGAAGGTCAAAAAGTACCTTGCCCCACCCAATGATGTGGTCTTCATGGGGCCACACACATCTGAATGCACAATGCCCAACACCTTGGTGGCACGTGTGGCACCATCCTTTGGAAATGAGTGCCGTTGTTGCTTGCCCTCAATGCGACCTTCACAAGCATTGGGCAAGTCATCACCATGGGACTTGAAAAGGTCAAGGCCACTCACCAAGCTTTGAAGAGCCTTCAAGCTCTGCACATTCAAGTGCCCCATGCGTTGATGCCACAAGACCAGCCCATCTTTGGTAGAAGTGGCAACTTGGGCACTCTCTCCTCCATGCACAACCTTGCATCGCAAAATGTACAAGTTGCCCTCATGTGATGCCATGGCTTGAGTGTCTCCATCGGGAGACCTCACAATGCATCCAAGGCCTCCAAATTGCACATTCAACCCTCCTTCGACTATCTTGCTCACCGAAAGGAGGTTGCTTTGCAACTTGGGCACATACAACACATTTTTGAACCGAATGCGCTTGGTGCATCCTTCAACAAGGGTGTCCACCAAAATGGAACCCCTTCCAAGTGCTTGGAGCACCGATTCATCACCCATGAAAACCTTCCCTGCTAAAATGGGTTCAAAGGTGTCAAAATGAGCTCTATGGAGCGACATGTGGGTGGTAGCCCCCGATCCATGATCCAATCATCCCCCAAGCTCAATGAACCATCATGGAAGGCCATGAATGCATAGTCAACACCACTTTCATGCGGTTTGGCCTTGATGGCCTTCTCACCCTTGCTACCCTTGCGTTTGTAGCAATTACTAGCAAAGTGGCCCGGTTTGCCACAATGGAAGCATAGAGGGGGCTCACCTTGAGTTTTGGTTGAATCTCCACCACTCTTATGACGAGCAACCAACGCCGCATTCTCCATGGCCACAATCTGATGCTCTTTCTTCCTTGTCACCTCATGCATCAATCGCGACGTCACGTAGGTGAGGGTGAGCTCCTTGATGTCTTTGGTCTCCATGGCCACAATCAAGTTCTCATAAGATGGTGGCAAGCTCTCCAAAATGGTCATGACAATGTCTCCTTTCGTCACAGGCACATCAAGGGCTTTGAGTTGGTCCGCAAGAGTCTTCACCTTGTTGATGTGTTGCAAGAGGTCATCCGTCTCTTGCATCTTGATGGTGAAGAACTTGCGCCTCAGAAACAACACATTGGCCAAGCCCTTGGTCTCGTGGATGCCGCATAGAGTCCTCCATGCTTCTGCAGCTCCTTTACAAGACTTGACGTGTTGAATTTGTGCATCCACCAAGTAAATGCACAAGATGCAAAACGCGGTTCTCTCACGCTTTTTAAAGGCTGAGATGACCTTGGGGTTTTTCTCACTTGAAGGGGCCGTCTCATTGCCCTCTACAATGTTCCAAAGATCCTTTTCATCAAGGATCATCTCCATCTTGAACTTGAACAAGGAGAAGTTGTCTCCATTGAACTTGTTCACAACACGGAGTGTCTCACCTTCGTAGGTGGCCATGGCTAGAGTATGCAACTCAAAGCGCTCTCAATGTCACAAGAAAATAGTAAGGTGCTGAAGTATGCCACTCAACCACCTCCCAAGCAAACCCTAGCTCTCTCCACACTCAAAGGAATAAAGTAAGCAACTCATATTGAAAACATAGGGAAGATAGAAGAGCAAAGGCACACATGGTATACTCAAATGCATAAGATACAAATGGAAGAGATGAGAGGGTCACCCAACCCTCTCATCTATGTACTCTCCCAATCACTCTCCCTTCACCTAACCATATGGGATAACCACACTCATGGGCTGATCCTCTCTATGAGGTGCCTCCTACCACATGCTCTCTCTCCAATGCTAAGTACCCCACCTAGCATATCTCCTTTGGCCTAGAGCAAACCTTTAATGCTCTATTCCAACTTTTCAACACTCCCACTTTGCGAATGGCCAAAGTCCCCAAGGCCCATGGCTCTTGTCAAACGCTCATGTCTATCCCGCGTCAACGCCTTTGTCATCACATCTGCTAACATGTCCTCAGTTGGGCAATACTCCAATGTGATGCTTCCCTTCTCCACCTTCTCCCTCACAAAGTGATGTTGCACCTCGATGTGCTTTGTCCTCGCATGGTGCACCGGGTTCTTCGCAAGAGCTATGGCACCTTGGTTGTCACACAAGATCATTGTGCCCTCCACGTCCTCACACCCCACAACCTCCAAGAGCTGCCTCAACCATATGGCCTCTCTCGTGCAATGGCTCGCCGCCATGTACTCTGCCTCCGTTGTGGATAAAGCCACCGTGGGTTGCTTCTTGCTACTCCATGATACCATGCCCTCTCTAAGGCTAAATGCATACCCCGTGGTGGACTTTCTGTCGTTGGCATCGCCAGCCCAATCTGCATCGCAATACCCCATCAAGCGTATGTGCCTCCCTCCCAATTGCAACTTCACATGAGAAGTGCCCTTGAGGTACCTCATAATCCTCTTCACCGCCATCCAATGACTCCATCCCGGCCTCGCCATATGTTGGCTCACCGTGCTAATGGCAAAGGCCAAATCAGCCCTTGTGGCCACCATGGCATATATCAAGGATCCAACCGCTGATTCGTAAGGCACACTCACCATCCTTGAAGCATCCGCATCATACTCCTCGTTGCTAAGCTTCACCAACTTCACCTTGGTGTCCAATGGAGTGCCCATGGGTTTGCAATCCTCCATGCCAAACCGCTTCAGCACCTCCTCCACATACTTGGTTTTGGCTCATGGTGATGGTCCGCGCACCTCGATCTCGGGCAAACTCCACTCCAAGGCAATAGTGCAATTCCCCCAAGTCCGTCATCTCGTACTCCGCTTCCAACTTGGCCTTCAATGCACCCATGGTCTCCACGTTGCTAGAAAGAACGATCAAGTCATCAACATACACAAGCACAAGCATCACATCGGCTCCCACTTGTGTGAAATATAAGCTATGGTCAGCCACACTCCTCTCAAAGCCAAAATCCAAAAGACTTGCATCAATCTTTTGGTACCATGCCCTCGATGCTTGCTTCAGCCCGTACAAGGACTTTGCAAGTTTGCAAACTAAGTGCTCATGACCACGTTGCACAAACCCCTTGGGTTGCTCCATGTAGATGTCCTCCTCCAAGTTGCCGTTGAGGAAGGCCGTCTTCACATCCATTTGGTGCATTTCCAAGTCCAATGAAGCTCCAAGGGCCACAACGCACCGTATGGTGGTAAACTTGGCCACGGGAGCAAAGGTCTCGTTGAAGTCCACTCCTTGAACTTGAGAGAACCTCCTTGCCACCAACCTTGCCTTGTGGCGCACAATCTCCCCCGTGGCATCCCTCTTGGTCTTGAACACCCACTTGCATCCCACGGCCTTGCGAGATGGAGGCAGGGTGGTCAACTCCCACGTGCCGTTGGCATGGAGGGAGTGGTACTCCTCCTCCATGGCTGCCTCCCACTTGCTTGCATCCCGAGACTCCAAGGCCTCTCCAAGTGTGGTGGGGTCATGAACAACAGCCACATTAGCATGATCCGAGTTCAAAGATGGTTGAGGGAAGATGTGGTTCTTCCACCACTCCCCCAACGGCTTGCTTACCCTTGTGGACCGCCGCACACCTCCCACGTGTTGGCTTCCTCCCACTTCAGCTCTTGGAGCAATGCTGTGTGCCTTCTTCTTCTTTGTGATCTTCTTGGGCTTGGAGCCGTCATCACCTTGGCTTGCACTTGCATCCTCCACAAGGTCACCATCTCCATCTACAAGGTCACCATCTCCATCCTCAAGGGGCTGGTCCTCATCGTTTCCGTCATCATCATCGCCACCATGCAAAAGCGTTGGAGGTGAGTCCACAACAAGGTCACCACTACTCCCACTTGGACCCAACTCCAAGTCTCCCTGCAACTCTCCTTGCTCACAGAAAGTCACATCACAACATCGAATGATCTTCTTGGACTCCAAACAAATGAGCCTATATGCCTTGGAGCCCTCACAATATCCCAAAAACAAACACCTCACCGCCTTTGCATCAAGTTTGGTCCTTGATGCATCCGGGATCTTGGCATATGCAACACACCCAAACACCCTTATGTGAGCCACGGAAGGCCTCCTCCCACTCCACGCCTCTTGTGGAGTTTTGCCATCCACCGCACTAGTGGGGCATCGATTGCAAATGTACACCGCGTTGCTCACCGCCTCGGCCCAATACTCCAACCCAAGCTTTTGGCCATAGAGCATGCTTCTAGCCATCTCCACAATGGTACAATTGGCCCTCTCAGCCACTCCATTTTGCTGCGGCGTATGTGGAGTTGAGGTTTGGTGCACAATACCTTGGGTCTTCAAATAGGCCTCGAATTGGTTGGAAGTGTACTCCCCGCCGTTGTCGGACCGCAACACCTTCATGGAGCACTTCGCCTCCTTCTCCACCAAGGCCTTGAACTCCTTGAAGCGATCAAAACACTCGCTCTTGGCCTTGAGAAGGTACACCCACACCTTTCTTGAAAGGTCGTCAATGAAGGTCAAGAAATACCTTGCCCCACCCAATGACGTGGTCTTCATGGGGCCACACACATCTGAATGCACAATGCCCAACACCTTGGTGGCACGTGTGGCACCATCTTTTGGAAAGGAGTGCCGTTGTTGCTTGCCCTCAATGCAACCCTCACAAGCATTGGACAAGCCATCACCATGGGATTTGGGAAGGTCAAGGCCACTCACCAAGCTTGGAAGAGCCCTCAAACTTTGTACATTTAGGTGCCCCATGCGTCGATGCCACAAAATCAGCCCATCCTTGGTAGAAGTGGCAACTTGGGCACTCTCTCCTCCATGCACAACCTTGCACCGCAAAAGATACAAGTTGCCCTCTCGTGTTGCCATGGCTTGGGTGTCTCCATTGGGAGACCTCACAATGCACCCAAAACCTCCAAATTGAACATTCAACCCTCCCTCCACTATCTTGCTCATCGAAAGGAGGTTGCTTTGCAACTTGGGCACATACAACACATTTTTGAACCGAATGCGCTTGGTGCATCCTTCAACAAGGGTGTCCACCAAAATGGACCCCCTTCCAAGGGCTTGGAGCACCGATTCGTCACCCATGAACACCTTCCTTTCCGCAATGGCCTCAAAGGTGTCAAAATGAGCTCTATGGGGTGACATGTGGGTGGTAGCCCCAGAATCCATGATCCAATCACCCCCGAAGTGCAATGGACCATCATGAGAGGCCATGAACGCATAGTCCTCACCACTCTCTTCTACCTCGGCTTTATTGGCCTTCTCACCCTTGCCACTCTTGCGTTTATAGCAATTACGAGCAAAGTGGCCCGGTTTGCCACAATAGAAACATAGAAGGGGCTCACCTTGAACCTTGGTTGAATCTCCACCACTCTTGTGGCGAGCAACCAATGCCGCACTCTCCGTGGCCACCATCTGATGCTCCTTCTTCCTTGTCACTTCATGCATCAATCGCGACGTCACGTAGGTGAGGGTGAGCTCTTTGATGTCCTTGGTCTCCATGGCCACAATCAAGTTCTCATAAGATGGTGGCAAGCTCTCCAAAATGGTCATGACAATGTCTCCTTTCGTCACAGGCACATCAAGGGCTTTGAGTTGGTCCGCAAGAGTCTTCACCTTGTTGATGTGTTGCAAGAGGTCATCCGTCTCTTGCATCTTGATGGTGAAGAACTTGCGCCTCAGAAACAACACATTGGCCAAGCCCTTGGTCTCGTGGATGCCGCATAGAGTCCTCCATGCTTCTGCAGCTCCTTTACAAGACTTGACGTGTTGAATTTGTGCATCCACCAAGTAAATGCACAAGATGCAAAACGCGGTTCTCTCACGCTTTTTAAAGGCTGAGATGACCTTGGGGTTTCTCTCACTTGAAGGGCTCATTGCCCTCTACAATGTTCCAAAGATCCTTTTCATCAAGGATCATCTCCATTTTGAACTTGAACAAGGAGAAGTTGTCTCCATTGAACTTGTCCACAACACGCGGTGTCTCACCTTCGTAGGTGGCCATGGCTAGAGTATGCAACTCAAAGCGCTCTCAATGTCACAAGAAAATAGTAAGGGGCTGAAGTATGCAACTCAACCACCTCCCAAGCAAACCCTAGCTCTCTCCACACACAAGGGACTGAAATATACAACCCAACCCTCAAAAGAGCACAAGATCTACCCAAAATGTGAGGTTATCACTCCAACCTCACCCTCATACTCACTCTTTGCAATTTCAGCCCCCTTTGAGCAAATACTATGCATCCACTTGAGCAAACAACCTCAAGCAAGGGTAGAAACCAACTAAAGCAAGTACAAACTCACAAATCACCTCTTTGTGCTTCAAACAAGCACTTTGGTGGTGCAAATCCACCCTTAGCAACTCCACACCTCCAAAAACTTGTGCAACACCAAATGGACCTCCAAATAAGCTCCAAAGTGGATCAACTCCTCCAATATAATAGATCAGATCCTTCAACAAGCTCCAAAAAGGTCCACACTTTCACAAACTCGAATTTGGTGCTCCACCAAGCTAAATGAGGATCAGCCACTCTCCAAGAGGTAAGACAAGATCACCAAAGACTCAAAAAAGGCATGCATAGAGAGATGAAGCTCTTCAAAGGTCCTCTCCCACCACAAATGCACCCCAAACCATGAAACAAGCACGAGTAGTCCTCCAAATGCTCCACAAGATAGGACAAGTGCTGAAGTAGCTCAAATGACAAGCAATGTCACTACAAAAACTTCCCTAACACTAAAGGAAAGCTAAAGAAGTCCTCCAAGTGCACAAGGTCGAAATCTAAGGGCTGATGTACCTCAAATGTGATCTCCACTCACCATAATGCACCTCCACACTCTAAGTCGTGGGCCCATAACCTATTGAAAACATAGGGAAGATAGAAGAGCAAAGGCACACATGGTATACTCAAATGCATAAGATACAAATGGAAGAGATGAGAGGGTCACCCAACCCTCTCATCTATGTACTCTCCCAATCACTCTCCCTTCACCTAACCATATGGGATAACCACACTCATGGGCTGATCCTCTCTATGAGGTGCCTCCTACCACACGTCTCTCTCCAATGCTAAGTACCCCACCTAGCATATCTCCTTTGGCCTAGAGCAAACTCCTAATGCTCTTTTCCAACCTTTCAACAACTCAAGCATCTTCAGTGCTAGCTAGCTCCAAGACAAGGGGCTCAAGTATGCAACCCAACCACCTCTTAAGCAAATCTCTAGCTTTCTATGGATACAAGGGGCTAAAGTAATGAACTCAACTACCTCCCAAGCAAACCCTAGCTCTCTCCACACACAAGGGACTGAAATATACAACCCAACCCTCAAAAGAGCACAAGATCTACCCAAAATGTGAGGTTATCACTCCAACCTCACCCTCATACTCACTCTTTGCAATTTCAGCCCCCTTTGAGCAAATACTATGCATCCACTTGAGCAAACAACCTCAAGCAAGGGTAGAAACCAACTAAAGCAAGTACAAACTCACAAATCACCTCTTTGTGCTTCAAACAAGCACTTTGGTGGTGCAAATCCACCCTTAGCAACTCCACACCTCCAAAAACTTGTGCAACACCGAAAGGACCTCCAAATAAGCTCCAAAGTGGATCAACTCCTCCAATATGATAGATCAGATCCTTCAACAAGCTCCAACAAGGTGCGCACCTCCACAAACTCGAATTTGGTGTTCCACCAAGCTAAATGAACACCAGCCACTCTCTAAGGGGCAAAACAAGATCTCCAAAGACTCCAAAAGGCATGCAAAGAGAGGTGATGCTCCTCAAAGGTTCTCTCTAACCTCAAATGCACTCCAAACTAGGAAATAAGCACAAAAAGTCCTCCAAATGCTCCACAAGATAAGATAAGTGCTGAAGTAGCTCAAATGAGAAGCAATGTCACTACAAAATCACCCCTAACACTCAAGAATAGCTAAAGAAATCCTGCAAAAGCACAAGGTCGAATTCTAAGGGCTGATGTACCTCAAATGTGATCTCCACTCATCATAATGCACCTCCACACTCTAAGTCGTGGGCCCATAACCTATTGATAACATAGGGAAGATAGAAGAGCAAAGGCACACATGGTATATTCAAATGTATAAGATACAAATGGAAGAGATGAGAGGGTTCCCGAACCGTCTCATCTATATTCTCTCCCAACCACTCTCCCTTCACCACACCATATGGGAAAACCATTCTCATGGGCTGATCCTCCCTATGAAGTGCCTCCTACCACGTGCTCTCTCTCCAATGCTAAGTACCCCACCTAGCATATCTCCTTTGGCCTAGAGCAAACTCCTAATGCTCTATTCTATCCTTTCAACAATTTCAGCCCCTTGCTATTTTCTTGTGACATTGAAAGCGCTTTGAGTTGCATACTCTAGCCATGGCCACTTACGAAGGTGAGACACCCGTGTTGTGGACAAGTTCAATGGAGACAACATCTCCTTGTTCAAGTTCAAGATGGAGATGATCCTTGATGAAAAGGATCTTTGGAACATTGTTGAAGGCAATGAGACGGCCCCTTCAAGTGAGAGAAACCCAAGGTCATCTCAGCCTTTAAAAAGCGTGAGAGAACCGCGTTTTGCATCTTGTGCATTTACTTGGTGGATGCACAAATTCAACATGTCAAGTCTTGTAAAGGAGCTGCGGAAGCATGGAGGACTCTATGCAGCATCCACGAGACCAAGGGCTTGGCCAATGTGTTTGTTTCTGAG